>VWZZ01000059.1:24441-48631 GCA_013399095.1 Psophia crepitans
GAAGAAATTTCTCCTAATCTCCAATCTGAACCTCCACTGGCGCAACTTGCAGCCATTCCCCCTTGTCCTGTCACTAGTTATCTGCGAGAAGAGGCCAACCCCCAGCTCACCACAACTCCCTTCCAGGTAGTTGTAGAGGGCAACAAGGTCTCCCCTGAGCCTCCTCTTCTCCAGACTAAACATGTGCAATAGTACTTGGACATCGTAAATAATGGTGTTATATTTTCTTAGGAATGTAAGGCTATGCAAGTCCTGATTTTAACACTGATAGCAGGGATTTATTTGGGAGAATATTGAATAATGCTGATGATCAGAAGAGGAGACATTTTTAGAAGGAAAGCTTTTGGCTGCTGTATTACAGATATTACCATCAAATGCATGTCAGAAGCCTATCAACTAGAGAAATGATTCTGGAAGAGTGAACATAAGAAGGAAAATAAACGTTGATCTCAGATTTGGTTCAAGGCTTGAGATTCAAGGGAAGGTTTCTGTTGACATAAGAAATGAGAACATAGCCATTCGTATGGTTTATGATGAGTAGTAGAATTTTAAGGCTGACTGATAGCCTTGATGTGAAGCTAAAGGTTTTAAATTTAAAGTCTGTCAAGGAGAAGGTTAAGGCTTATGCTTTATTAGGAGTGAGGACAAGTGGGTACTGGAAAATATTATGTGTACAAATAGTGGGCCTGTACATGTCTTGTCCATTGAACTTGGTATTTTGTATAACTTTTGCAGGTCTCACATCATGCATTGGGGTTAAATAAAATGTGCCAGCTATTCTTTTCAGTGACAGCCAGCATGAAAGTTGTTAAAAAGGAGTTAAACTCTGTGACAAAGCCTATCAGTGATGTACCCTTATGTAGGAAGCTTTTGAAATTCCTTGTTAATTTTTTTAAAATTACAGCTGTGATTTTTTTTTTTGTGAGGGTTTTTTGTTTGGTTGGTTTTGGTTTTAGTTTTGGGGGTTTTTTTGTTTTCTTTTGTTTTCTTTTGTTTGTTTGGGGTTTTTTTTAAGAGTAATGTACTGTTTTTTCCATTAGTTGTCATTAGGCTGCTGTGTAGAAATAAATACATTCAAAGTGATGTCTCCACATTATGCACTTCTTACAACTCAGTGACTTAAATATTTCCTAAACATTATTTTAGGGGTCACAGCACATATAATTTTCAATGTCAATAATTCATTTTCTTCTCTCTTTTTCTCATTCTTTTTCATAGAATTAACATTCTTCATTGCTAGAATGCCAAGCAGTTGTGCTGAAAATTACATTTTGTAAGAAAAGAGGATAAATTGTCTGAAGCTCTCCCCTCATGCAGCTGTCAAGTCTGAAAATGTGATGGAAAGCATTGTACAATTCTTGTATTTAAAACGAATAAATAAAACAATACTGTTTGCATTGTCATCTTTACTAATATCTGGATGAACATAGCCAATTTTCAGTTATAAATCCTTTGTAACAGCAACAGTTGTTAATTTTTATTCAGTAAAATAAAAAAGCATACATAGCATATGATATGACACTTGGATTTTTGGATAATAGCATATTTATTCATGAGGGACAATGCATATGTCAGATGTATACAATAACGGGACTTCTCTTTTTGCATGGGTTTGGAAAAGTATTTTTATAAACACAATGTGTGACTGTGTGTGGTTTTGTTTGTCATCTGTGAGTGTTTAAATGCAAAGTGTGTGTAAGAGTATTCTAAACATGTTTATATATTCTTGCTGTCTGTTCATGTGTTTTCAAACTATTGTGATAATAGAACCCTGTATATATTTAAGGCTTTATAAATACAGCTTTGAAAGCTGTCAGCTGGACAAGTGGCATAACAGCTGAAAAATGCTATTATATTATGTGAACAAGTCAATTGCTCTTCAAGTGGGTACTTAAAATCATACACAATTCATCTCTCATATTAACTGTTCAGGAAATGCTGTAGCATTTATTATTTTGTAGTTCTTCCTCAGTGCTTCTGCCTTCTCATGAGTAGATCAGAACTTCAGGTAATACGTTACGTGTGTAGAGATGATGAGAACAGTATAATCAGTTTAAAAAGTTGAGCTAACATTATATATTTAGTGGCTAGTCTTCCAGTATACACAACCTCTGCCCTGAGAAAAAACCACAGAAGAACACTTTGTCATTCATGTCTTAAGGGGTGGTAAGGCGTCAGAATAACAACCTTAAACACAGTATGCTTCCTGAGAGAATGACTTAAGCCTCCACTGGTGGAATTTCAGCCTTTTACTGGCAGAGGAAGCTGCCTGTAAACTCTATGAGTTTCTCTCCATTTTTTGTTTTAATGGATTTGAGGTTGTGATTGATTGCTGGAGGGAACATTACAGCAGTGTATGGCTACATTTTCCATCACTTTCACAGCAAGAGAAAGGGAAACTGAATCCCAAACTTGTTTTCAGAATAGATACAGACTGCAGCAAATGATGTTTGCCTTTCTCACACATTTGTTTTGGAGTGTGCCACACACACACTGTTCAGAACTGGTATTTTGTCTGCCTGGTACCTGTAAGGATAAGCTACGGAAACATACTCCCATGGGATATCACTGAATGAGGTGTAAGACCGATACATTCTGCATTGAAAGCCTATGTTAGCTTGAAGTTATAAGTCCCACTGTTCATCTCTGTTTTATCCACCAGTATTCTTAGAAGGCATTTGGATATTCCTTAACAGTACAAAAGCTCAACAGCTAAGCTAGCCTTAATCCTTCATTTCACTGTTTAAAAAGTATAAACTCTGGGTTTTGGTGGGTGGTGGTTTGGTTTTTTTGGGGTTTTTGTTTTGTTTTGTTTTGTGGGGTGGGTTTTTTGGTGTGGTTTTTTTTTTTCTAGATGCTATTTTTGATATTCTACAAGAAGAGATCATCTCTGATATAATTTAAAATAATTCTTTCTTGTTCCACATAGCTCTTAAATGCTGCTTCAGGAGTCTCCTAAGACTTCTGTTCCAGACCTGGCTGATGTTAGAGACTCAGATAGATGTGGAAAAGGTGACTGAACTATTTTGAATCCTAAGTGCGCATTTATTTGGTGTACTTGTTTTGATTACATATTAAATTATTCCCTAGCTTATGAGTAACAGTGAGTATTTATGACCTATCTCATGTGATCATTTCAGAAGCTGTTTAGACAAGTAATTACTGCAGTAATGTGTCCAAGTGTACTTGTGCTGCAGTCCAACCTTGTACTTGTTTCTCACCACATACTTGCAGAGTTGTTATTGCTCTGTACTCAGATGGATAATATTTTGTGAAGTATGGTCTTTATCTTTCCCTGAAACATTACCGTCATGTTACTCATTAGGCTGCTGGCAGTGCCTCCAACACACACACAACATTTCTCTAATAAACTGACCTACAACTATCACATTCTGGAATGAAGCATATATTGTTCGAGTGCAGCTGAATCTCTTATTATTATAGCATTAGTTCTGCAAACAGCCCCATCTAATCTGCCTCGCTTTCTGTGCAGCTGCAGCAGTGAATGCAGGTGGAAGTACTCATTCTGGAGCACAAACTCAGAGACTGCAGCACATCCTGACTGGTAACATGCCTGCTTTCACCAGCATCATCCTTAATTGACTATTTCCAATACAATTTTCCAGCTGAGAAAAGGTAAAATGGTCCTGTAAGCATGGTATGTTTACTTTATCCATATATTAATCTACCTTCTGCAGTCAGAAAGACTGTTGGGCAGACTGAGAAACTAACCAGATGCAGTTCAGTCTGGAGGCAACCAATACAGACAACTTAAAGGCAAACACAGGACTTTGACCTGTTTTACTCAAAATCTACACTGTCATATTTATGATTTTTAGCACTTAAAGTTTATGTCAGATTTTAATCAAATAGTGAGTTTGAAAATATTCTGAAATCTGTCTTTAAGAGCATTTGGGACAAAGAAAAGATCTGTTTAAGATCTCTTGCAACTCAATCCACTTGCAACTCTTTCCACCTCATTCTCTTACAGTTTATCACATAAACATATGCCCAGCACTTGTCTACAAGCCCATCACTCTCAGCTCCTTGCAATGTGAATCGCTTTAAACCTTTGACCTTACCACACTTTACCTCTCTCACCTATCCCATTCTTACACTGATCGCCATTCAAGCTCCTCTTTCTGATCACATTTGACACATTAAAGTGTAGTTGCCCATCACAGCACTCATCCATTTCTTCTGCTATACTTGACTGAAATATTTCTATATGTGTATTGAATTGAACTTCCTCTCTTTCTGTGAAACATAATGAAGGACATTATAATTGTCTCCCAGGTAGTCTTGAAAAACCTTGTTCAGTCCCTTCCAGCATCTTCTGTGCATGGTCCTCCTCCTTTCAAAGTGAGAAATTTGCTAGTGAATTACGAAACTGATGATACAGTTTTGGATGAGGATTCATTGCGATCTACTTTACATAGTCTGAACAACAGTCAGATTTAAGAACGTTAAAATCATATGATTAAAATTATTGAATTGATGTATATAACTTGTGTAAACCCAAGCATAAATTCAGGGTGGGATTCAGGCTGGCATACAAGGGATCCATTCCAGCCAAGTACCAGACAACAGCACTTTTATCAAGAAGCCTTCTCTCTTCCCTAGGACCCTCACCCCCTCTCTTCCATTCAGTTGCTTGACAAAGATCATGAACTCTTTCTGTACTCACCCAGAACTGTATACTCTTATCCTATTTGTTAACTGAAGAGATGTAAACTTGTTTGTTGTTTTTTTTCCTTTCCTCTTTCAACCCTCACAATGCGTTAGGCAATTTCTCGATTAAACTTTCTTTTTTAACACCAATCTGTTTATACATAACTTGTTTTCTCCTCCCTTATCAAAGACTGTTTTCTAATTATGCACATTTCTGTCTTATAGTGGTCCAAGTAATAATAGGGTGATGATAAAGGAAAGAAATCTCTCAATGCTTCATTGTATTGTGATATAATTAAATCCAATCATTTTCAGTGAGATAATTCCACAGGATGTAATGGGAAGGCATAAGGAAAAAGAAAGAGGTAAGTTGTCAAATTGTTTGACATGTAAAAGCTCGATGGCTCATTTTGTCAAAAAGGCTGATTTCAGAAATTGATTTCATGTGAAAAAGAACTATGTAGAAAAGATTTCTAGCCTCAGGTCAGACTGGCTATGGGATACAACCTGAATTTCTCTTCTTCCTAGTCATGTCTTCCTAGTCATGTGGGAGATATCCCACAAACTGCATTGAATAGGACAACAAAGATACACTGCTTCTGTGGGAAACAAGTTATGATCGTATCGTGTGCCTTAACTGGTGGGCATTGAGGAGATGAAGTGGCAGATGGAGAGGGAAGGCTCTTATCTGCAAGGGCACAGAATAGCTGTGGGGCATTTCTGATCTTTAAAGTATAGCCAACATTTTTCTCTGCAAATTTCTTCGGAGTCCCCGAGTGGTAACGCCTTACTCCACTGGAACCTCTGCTGCCAACCTGCCTTCAGCAAGTGCACAGAATGTCATCGCAAAGCATGGCTAATTACCACAGAGTGAATACTTACTGCTTGTTTGTTTTCATGCCTTACACTGGAATTTCTAGTAGCTTTTATTCAGCAGACCTTGGATGCAGAGGTACATTAGTAGCTTGTTAAAGACAGGAAGTATTACCAAGCACATGTTTCCAGGTTGTAAGGAAGAAGGAGAATTAGGTATTTTTCTGTCACTGCAAATATCAGCAGCAATAAAAGCTTTATCTGTGGTAGTTTATGGGTTTGAACATACAAATGTTTTGCTCATTTATTACATTATCACCTTCTAGTTGCTTGCACAGCCCTCTCCCTGGCAGGTGTAAAATGAAGAGACAAGTGGATTTTTCTCGTGCACTTTGTTCCACAATGTGGAAGTTTCCTTCCAGTTGCCTCAGAGACATTGTTGTCTCTAATGGAATTTTACAGACTTAATACTAAACTGTTATTAGGTAACACAGATACTAGTTAATTTTAACTTAAAACCTAAGAGCTAGTTTATTTGCTAATTTAGCAGGCAGCTAAAACAACCACACAGTTGTTTACTCACTCTCACCTCCCACTGGGATCACTGAGAGAATTAAAAATGAAAAAGGAAACAAAACCTCGTGAGTTGAAATAAAGATAATTTAATAGGACAGAACAAAAAATAAAGAAAAAGATAATCATAATACTAATCATAATACAAAACAAGTGATGAACAGTACAATTTCTCACCACCTGAAGTCAATGCCCCACAAGACCCCGAGCTGACTTGCCTCCTGGCCCAGCCCCCAGTTACATGCTGATCATGACGTCAAGAATATCCCGTTAGCCAGATTGGGTCACCTGTCCTGGCTGTGTCCACTCCCAGCTTCCTGAGTGCTCCCCCAGCCCCCACTGGCAGGGCAATGTGAGAAGCTGAAACCTCCTTGAGTGCCTGGCAACAATTGAAAACATCAATGTGTTATCGACGTTGTTCTCATCCTAAATTCAAACCACAACACTACACCTGCTGCTGGGAAGAAAATTAACTCTACCCCTGTCGAAACCAGGACACTGTGTTATCCCACTAACTGTCTTTCCACCCACAAGTGTTTTTTCCTCCGTTCTCCTTCCTGTCCCCTGGAGTGAGTGAGTGGCTACGTGGTACTTAGTTACCAGCTGGGGTTAAACCATGACACAAGCCTGCGGATTTCTGAGGAGGAAAGCTGAACCTGCCCTTGCTTAGTGTTTGTTAGTATTCAGGGAACCACTTCTCCGTGCTTCCTTTACTTCACTGTCCCTTATTCCCCAAACTCACTCTTTCAAAGAAAGTCCAGAGGGACTATACCCACCTCTTAATGTCTTCCTGTTTTGGATATAAGCTGTTCCAGCAAGATGTCGAATAGTGGCTTCTTGTTTCAAGGAGCAGCAACACCAAACCCAGAGCTGCTCTTAAGTAATGAGCCAGGCAGGAAAAGTCAGGAAATTGGCTTGTGAATCATGATAGGATGTTTTGTTTGTTTATTTTCAAAACCTAACTGATTAGTTTCTTTACTTTCATCCTATACATTTAACTCCTCTCAGTTTGAGCTTTTTGGGGTTTGGGTTTGGTTTTTCACATTTTTCCCCAGAAAAATATTTTTCTCTTTCATTGTTCCAGTCTTTTCATATTAGATGCAAAGTTTGATGTAATTATTCAATTTAGAAAAACAGTCTTTAAGAAGCTCACCAAATACTTAGAGACAGCATCGGAACACCCTCTGATGCTTCTTAACTCTAGTACCAGAACTAGACCATCATACCAAGTTCTGCAAGAGGGCTGATTGTCTGCAAGGGCCTGTGGTTACCTCATATGCCTGATTGGGCACGTAGCCAGGAAAATTAATGTACTTTTGGGATCAAACACAATATTCAGGCATGAAATAAACAAGCAAGCAAGCAAACGAACAAACAAATAAATAAATAAATAGATAAATAATAGATGTCTGTGACCTTTTCACTGGTTTTGAATGGTCTGACCCAAGCAGTGTCACTCTGGACCAAACTATTACTAAACACTGTATGTGAAGAAAGTAATGCAAAGAAAGATTTAACAGATATGAGAGCTTATTTCTTATTATATTTTGAACAAAAGCAATCATGAACTCATTCTTGACTAATAAATTAAGGCGCTTATTAACACTCAGCAATATTAATATACTGCCACATACCTAGCTTGTTTCTTACATCGTTTCAACTGCTGCTGTGTTTAAAGGATATAAATTGCTTTTTCTTCTTGTACCATCTCAACTGTCAATGTAACAGTTGTTTATTTCTATATTTTGATTCTTTAGAAATTTTTAAATTTTTGTACGTTCACTATGCATAACTTTTTCTTTGAGTTAAAATAATTTATACAAATTTGAACCAAATTAACCATGTTTTGATATTTAAGCTGCAGTCTTCTCTTTGTTTCATCACATCATTTCTCAACCCTAAATAATAAAGGTTGCACTTAAAATGAAAAGCATATCCTAAAATCTACATGATACCACCCCTAAATGAATAATAATATTTTATTTTGCTAGTCTCTGATTTATGAATAGATCTTTCATCTTATCTTTTGTGACATTAAAGAGAAAAAATGAAGCAATAAGGGCTTAAGGAAATTACATTTATAGCTTCGCTATATCTTTTGTTAATTAATGAAATAATACATTAAACATGAAGCAGAAAATTATTTTTAACAATACCTTCTCTTGGTGCCAAAACTGTATTTAAAAGGTATCTCTTTTTATTTGAGAGATAAAAGAGAGTGAGCAAGGTAAAAATAAAACCACCGTATTTTTGTCTATGTAATTAAAATACATTCTGTTTAGGTTGTCATACTTTAGATATACTGGTCATTATAACAGACTCGATGGTCTAAAAATAATAAAAATATTATTACTGTATTTGTGTGTTGGTGGTCCAGATCACAGGATCTGAGAGTCTTATGACTCTCAGAAGAAGTTGCTCCAGAATAAGATCATGCATAGTAATCGTTACTACAAGAACAGAGAAAAAGGAAATGTTATCACCTACTATTTTACATATAGAATTTGAGGGACAGAATAGTGCTTATCCAGGTTCACAGAAGGAATTTATTAAGTACCCAAATCTATAAACTTTTCTGGGATCTTTCTCAACAGTATGTGATGTATAAACAAGACATTGGTTTATTCAACTGTTTTCATTCAAATAAAGCTGGTGAATACCCTTTTTTTTTAATAAGGTCATACATACAAGAAAATGCAAATCATTCTGGGTTGCAGTGATATGTTTTTAAATTTGCCCCAAAGGTAATCCTTTAAAATATTTTTTCCTCCTGGATGAACAGCCAATTAGTTGTCAAGTGATCGAGGACTAGAACATATTATGTTGTGAGTGCCATGAAGCTTCTTTGTCTGCTAGCTATAATAATTCCCCTTATATGGAGATATAGTAGAAAAGATGAATGTAGAAGGAAGATGCCAGGAAATTAACATTTTTATGGTTTCTGGATGACACCCAACTGACTGGTGCAGTTAATACATTTCGGGAAAGGGATATCATCCAGAGGGACCTTCACAGGCTTGAGAATTGGGCCTCTTTGAATCTCATGATGTTCAACAAGGCCAATTTAAAGGTCCTAAACCTGGGTCATAGAAATCACAGCATCAGTATAGACTGGATGATGAATGGATTGAGAGTCACTCTGCAGAGAAGGGCTGGATGAAAAATTAGACATCAGTTGGCAATATGCCCTTGCAGCTCAGAAAGCCAATTATATCTTGGACTGCATAAAAATAAGTATGGCCAGCGGGTCAAGGGGTATGATTCTCTGCCTCTGCTCTGCTCTAATGAGACCTCACCTGGACTACTGCATCCAGCTCTGGGATGCAGCACAAGAAAGACAAGGACTTTTTGTAGTAAGTCCACAGGAGGGCCACGAAAGGTGAGATGGCTGGAACCCATCTCTTACGAAGAAAGGCTGAGAGAGATGGGGTTGTTTAGCCTGGAGAAAAGAGGGGTCTGGGGAGACTTTATTGTGGCCTTTCAATACTTAAAAGGATCTCATAAGAAAGATGGAGAGGAATTTTTTACCAGGTCCTGTAGTAATAGGACAAGGGGTAATGGCTTTAAGCTTAAAGAGGTAGACTTAGACTGAATATAAGGAAATAAAAATTCAGTATGAGGGTGGTGGGACACTGTACGAGATTGCCCAGAGAAGTTGTGGAGACGAGTTTTTGGAAGTGGTCAGTGTCAGGTTGGATGGGGTTTCAAGCAACCTGATCTAATGAAAGATGTCCCTGCCCATGGTACAGGGGTTAGAACTGGATGGAGAACTAGTGGCTTGTCAGTCTGACCTCAGTGCCGTGGAAGGTTATAGAACAGACCATCTTGAGTGACATCAAGCAAGATGTACAGGATATCCATATGATCAGGCCCAGTCAACATGAAAGGCAGTTACTGCTTGACTAACCTGATCTCCTACGACAAGCTGGCCCAATTAGTGGATGAGGGAAAGGTTGTGGATGTTGTCTACCTGGAATTTAGTAAAGCTATTGGCACCATCTCCCACAGCATTCTCCTAGCTGCTTATGGCTTGGACAAGTGTACTGTTTGCTCCGTAAAAAACTGTCTGGATGGCCAGGCCCAAAGAGTTATGGTGAACAGAGTTAAATCCAGTTGGTGGCTGGTCACAAGTGGTGTTCACCAGGGTTCAATACTGTGGTTGGTTCTGTTTAGTCTCTTTATCAAGATGATCTAGATGAGGAGATCGAGTGCACCCTCGGAAAGTTTGCAGACAACACCAAGTTGGGTGGGAGTGTTGATCTGCTTGAGAGTAGGAAGGCCCTACAGATTCAAGACTCTTGATAGTTCTTCCTAGACCTTACCCTTGCTCTGTGGTACTTCACAGTATAATGTTAAATATACTAATTATTTGTTATGCCTCCTGAACAAGAAACCTGTCAAACTCTTACTTCTTGAATAAACAGTGAGTATACATGAGTATAGGACTTTGGTGTTCTTCAAGAATAATTATTTTAGGGTACAAAGCTTTTGGAAAGGAATCATCCATACTAATAATTTGTCAGTCCTATTTTGCAGATGATCAATATAAGTAAAAAGAAGTCTTTCCCCTGACTACAGGTTTCATATTCCAAAAGTTTTTCTTTCCCACAGAAAATATACACTCTCTTTATAAAGAAGAATTGATGCAGAGTGTATTACATAAGGCATGCTTATAATATGCTCCTTAGTACATGATGTCATTTTATTTCATTTCAATAGAAAGGGAAGGAGGTAGAGTTTTGCTTACGCATCGAAATCTGAATTAAGACATCCTGGGTTCAATTTGTAACTCTATTTCTGGCTCATTTTTAGTTACCTAATATTTCTTTTTTGGATTTATGCTGGATTTCATTTGGTTAGCTGATTAGATACCACAAATGCCACAATAGGAATTTTTTTCAGGACAGGTATTTCATTCCCATTCTGGGAAGGTCTCAGCCAAAACTCACTATGCGAGGACTAAGGGAGGGGTGAGAGCCAGCAGGATAACATGGAGTGTGGATAGACACTTTCTATTCAGGTTGAGGAGGTGGCTCTGTGTGTGGTTTAGAAAACACTCAGAAATAAACATTGTCTTGAAAAAGTGTCTCTTTCCTGGTGAACTCCTTTTAAGAGCTATATTCTTTTGATATTATTTAGTAAGAAGTAGCTTTATTGAACTGTGTATCAAATTGCTCTTTGACAGGGAACTGAGTACTTTCCAGAATTTGCTTTCCTGCCAGCAAAATAAAGTAGTATTTACTTCCTGCTGACCCTACTGTTATTTTTTGGATACACATGGCTGAGTCATAAGCCCAATTTCATGTTTCTCCTCTACTTCAAAATGATGGTACTCTCTCTGACATATATCCACCCTCTTAGCTAGCTTAGCATCTTCCATTTGCCACTTGTTCAGCACTGATGTCTTCCAGTTACTTTTGACATTATTCAGTTTATGCCCTCTTGTGCAGAAACTTTCACTCCCAAGGAGAGTTCAACAGTATATAACAGCTGTGAATGTGTGCTTCTGGAGATGACAAAACACCCCACAGTTCACCCTACAACATCAGAGATGTATTTTGTCAGCCTAAAGCAATGCTAGCAAGCAGGTTAGCATGCAGCCACATTAGGTTGTTTTAGAGCATTTCAGAAGCCTAAGTAGTTTTTGCCACAGATGGAGCAGAAGAAGGACAGAGATGTCACCCGTGCCAGCAACAGTTAAAAACAGGTTAAATGAGACAGACTCAAATAAAAATACTGGGCAGGTCCAGTATGATCTGTCAGTGAAAGGTGAAAAATCTCCACAGCTTTGGCTGATTTAGGTTTAAGCTGGAGAAAAATTCTTGCCTGACCCCAAAGCTATTGATCAGGTTCTCCTTGAGCAGGATGGTGTGAGAGGTATTACTAAAATTTTTATGTCTTAGACTTATTTCAGACATCAGAGCACCTGCATGCCATTTGATGGTCCTTCATCCAGCTGTGCCAAACAGCTGGTGCTTCAAAAGAAGATGAAGTCTCCTTTCTCTGATCCTTCCCTGCCTATTTGGATAGGTCAACATGACAATTTTGAATGTAGATGATGGGAAGAAGAGTACTCTTCCTGGTCCTTGTATAAGCAGCTGAAATCTTGAAGCATGTGCCCTTTCCTTTTACACACCAAGAAGTCCAGTTTTCTTTTCCTGGTCTGGAATGGATGGGTGAACAACAGAAATAACACAGTTCTGCTTTGTCATTAGTTGTTCCAGCTCACACTTTATTTTGCTAAAAGTCCATGAGTTAGCATGGAACCATTTGGTGCTTAAAAGCCCAGTAAGGGTTAATAAGATTCCTAGATCCACTGAGTGACAAGCTTGGGTACCTTACTTATTTTATTGCCCAGTGCATTGGGGAAAAAAAAAAAGGAAAAAAAAAAAGGGGAAAAAAAAGTTTAAAAACTGGATCCTCTGTTCATGAGGCAAGTGACCTAGTGATGAGGGAAATGGAAAAGGTAGAAAAGCTGATTAATTTCTTTGCCTCAATTTTTAGTGGAAAGGTGTCCTGGAAAGGCCCTCTGGGTTGCTGAGGCTTGTGACAGAGGCTGTGGGAATGAAACAATCTCCAGAGCAGCAGGAAAAAGGCATAGGTAGTACGTAAGTAAATTGAACATATGCCTATGGGAGCAAATGCGGTGCTGGCAGAGCTTACCAAGGTTGATGTGATGCTGCTGCTGCTTAAAAGGATACAGTAGCGAGTAGAGGTTTGTGATGGCAAACATTACATCCTCTTCAAGGCAGGCAAAGAGGGAGGCCAAGGAAACTACAAGACAGTAAATTTTTACACTGGATTATTTTCAGTTCACACATTACCTGATGCAGGACTAAATTGATTTCCAAGTGGCGATGCCCCTGCTATGTAGGAGGTAGGTACGCGTGTGAGAAGTAGCACACATGCACACGTTCTCTTTTGCTCAAACCCAAACTCAAGGAAATTAACCCTTGTGTGGTCTGCTGAGAATGTACTTGTGCTATAACTACAAGGAATATTGTTTTCTGAGTTGTATTCCTATCATGCCCCTGCTCTTCTTTTGGGAGCAGGGGAGACAGCAGGGTTGTTGCTAAGCAGCAGCTGTCACCAGAAAGCTGTATGTATAATGTTGTCATAGTGGATTAAGTGCCACTGAAGTACATCACTTCTGAAGCCTTTCTGTCTGTTATCTGTTGAAATGATTTATAGCCACAGTATTCAGCCCAATATGTATATCCGTTTTCCCCTTTCCACCCATCCATACTGCCTGTAACGTCTGGTGACTTTAAGGCTGTCTGTATTTCTCATTGTTAGTAATTCTGAGGAAGCCTAGCCCTAGAGCTACAGCGCTGGAGTAAAAGCCTACCTGTGACTGACTCGCTCCTGACAAATACGACCCCTCATCTTAGCATTAATGAAGGTGTCAGTTAAGAAAAACAAAGTTAGCTATATGAATATCTCCCTAATCCTTGTCTTCTTTTCCCATAGGGAATCTCTTTTTTTCCCTCACAGACAGAGTTGTTCTGGCTAACTCCCAATACACTGGCTGCAGAAAATACTCTAGAGAATACTTTTTTCAGCTTGTGAGAAAGTTATTTCAATGACTGAAATTTTCATTTCTATAGACACAATTAAACAATGGAAATAAACATTGTTGCAAAATATTTTGGTATTTGAACTGTTTTCAAAAATGCAGTTTCTTGAAAAAAGTAAGAGAAGAGTCCAGTAGTTATTTTGCTAATGCTGTTTAACCACAAAGTGCCATTAACTTTCAGTGATACTGAAGAAATCAGGTTCAGGTAAGGGAGAACATCCCGGTCTGTTCTTTATGCTGGCTGGGCAGGAGACAATTTAGATCCAAAAGCCTTTCATTGAAATTGGAATGATGATGTCCACAAAAAAATAAGTCCTCCCTTTAAGTAAATCCATTTAACCCATAGTACAGGCAGAATAGTGTTTGCTCCATCTGTACAAGTGTCAATAAGTCTTTCAAATTGTTCTTAGGTGTTTGGAAAGTTTGTTTACCTTCTGTAAAAATAATAATTATTTCCCTTTTAGTTATTCGTTTCTGCTTCTATCTTGAACACTCTTTGGTTAAGGAAATATGTTATCTGTGCATTTGTCGAGCACCTATTGTGTTTGAATGTTAATTTGGTTTTGGTCTCTTACTATTCTAGCAGTGCAACTGATAAGGCAAGTTTGTGGCTTTTGCGATGGGGAAAGGGGAAAAAAATCCAAACCAGTACAAAACCATGTCGCCTCCCCAACTCTGACACTGCAGTTCTTCCAGTCATCTCTTTCTCTATAAATAGGTGTAACTGGAGTCCTTTACTGCTGCTCAGCCACTTGTCATTATAAAGCAATCATCACTTTCTAAAATTATGGTCATTAAAACCTCAAATACTCAGACTGTTGTGCTTTGGGAAGAGAAAATCACAGCAGGTAATCAGGTGATGTTACACTGTTTTCTGGTCTTCTGAAACTTGGTAGATATGGGTACAATCACCTCTGATTACTATTGCTAAGAAAGAAATGTGGTTGAAAGCTCCTGGCACTGTCAATCTATAAGTGTTTGTATTCACATAGACTCATTTGAGAGCAGAACTGAAGGGAAAAAAACCCCAACAAACCACATAATAAATTAAGTTGAAATGTACCATGTACTTCATTAAAGGATGATCTGTTTATTTTTAGAACCTTAAGTTAAGTCTTAGATTTTAGTGTAAGGTCAAATGAAAACTGATCAGTTGTCATAAATGTCAGAGTGAAGAATACACACAAAAGAGAACTAAACTTATGACGGCATGAAAAAAAATCAGCTGGTAGTAGCTGACAAAAGAGTATATGCTAGGGCAATAAATTAGCCAGAGTCCCTTGTAGAGTCTATTCATATTTTATATTGAGTACTCGTTTCCATTTGACTTGGTGAAGAAGAAGGTCATTTCGTAAGTAGCACCCTGTGAAAATGTCAGGAGTATACTGCAACACTGCTGGTGTTAACAGAAAAAGAGGGACATTGTAATGACTACTTATTATCAAAGTTTATTGATTTAAGTTCCATCTCTGTTGGTTTAATGTCTTTGCTGACACTCCTATCTTTCTGTGAATGTGTGCTTCTGCCTTGTGTAGCTTCTCAGTATTTGAATGTGTTGGTGAATTTGTACATTTATTGTTCAATGAAAGACAAAGAAATTGGCAAATGTATTAGCAAATATGTTATAAAGAAACCAGCTTAATATATTTGTAATGCTTGTTGAGTCCCATTCTGTCACTTTTGACATGTGTGGTGCCCAACTATAAGTTGTGGAAAATAAATGAAATTTGGTGCTAATACAGTGACAGTAAGAGAAAGAACAGGAGGAGAAAGAAGGAAAAAAATGATACTTATTCTTCTCTTCTGCATAAACACTAGTGCAGCATTTGCTTCCCTGTAATGTGAGATTGTCGTGCCTGCACTGCTGTGTCCCTCTTGCATTTAGATAAGGATAGTCTCTGCGTTTCGTTCACTGCCCAGACTAAGTCTGGGACTGTGTGGACATGGTCATACTGTCCAGGTAGTGCCTACTAATTACTGAGAAAGCAGCTGGTTATCTTAGGTTCTGAATAGCATTTTTAATGGACCTATGTAACTTTCCTTCCCAGGATCCTGATAAGAGAGTGAAGTAAAATAGAAGTCTCTGATACTATCTCTTTTGAATGAAGCAAGATCTCCTTGCTTTCCAGTCCTCTCCCTTCTCCTTCCCTCCCCCCCCACCTTTTGTGATTAAGGTGATGAGTAATTTGTTTTAAATGTACCACAGTTCTGCAAGAGAGTAGTCTGACTGGTGTTTCTTCAAACTTCTAATGTTGATTTTCTAGAAATAAAACTTGCAAATGCAATTCTATCAATCACCTCAGTTCCCATTAAGGATGAAAATTAGCCTCTGTCATGTCCCCAAGGGTGTTAAAGAATTCAGTAACTTTAGTACGCTCTTCTACTTTGTGTCACCACTGCAGTGAAACCACAAAGCCACTACATAAAATTCAGGTCACCGTCAATCTCATGCAACTGATAATGGATATCAATGCCAAGCAAGGTGTCAATAGAGTTTCCACTTAAGTCATTTTATGAAATTATGCCTTTAAATGCCATCTTGAAAATTAATAAATTCAGTTCATATTTCTGTTCATATCAGACCAGAAATATTAAATTGTATGCAGTCTATGATTGCACAAAAGAAAGGAAAACATAGTATTTATTGGAATGAGGATGTGAGGGTGTGAACGAGATTTAATAGCCATGTACCTTATTAGTCCCAATACAGTATTCTTCCAGTTCAGATAGAGCTAGACAAAACCTAGATCCTTCTGCAACTAATGAAACAGGAAATCACAGGAAATACCCTTTGTGTATTTATACTAGAAAACTTTGCAGAAAGCTTATTCCAATATGAGCATAATTGGAAATTTCATGTAACTCCAGATTTTTGCTGAGATCATGTAAAGCATCCTCAGAAGATTATCTGGGGATGTGAGTTAGAAGAAGATATTAATATGAATGAAAAATATTAGAGATATTGGACCCACCAGCAGCCGTGAAATTAAACTGTAGCCATATGAGATCAGTACACTTGCTGAACATTGCTCAAATACAGCTTGATGAGCAATAATATATGCTATCTGGTTTGGAAGCATACTAGTAATTGGACAAATATTATTTGGCAATACCCTAGAATCAGATATTTGTGCTCAAGTGCATCCAGGCTGAGCCAAGACTGTTTGTTGTAGGACTGCATCTACTACATGATTTTTTCATTATTTCATAAGATTAAAACAACTCTTCAAGAATGGATCACAATCACCTTTAGTTGTATCAAGAGACTGATCTTTTTTAAACAGAAGAGTTTCTGTGATTTACTTGCAGACAGGATTTTTCTTTTTTGAGATGGCAGCAATTGCCTGATGCCAACATTTTATTTACAAGGTAAATGAAAGAGCTGAAAACGTTGGGTGATACACAGGGAATTTATCTCTTCGAAACGAAACACTAATGTGCAGTGGGGCACGACACGCATTCACTTGAGAAAAAGCAGGGAAACAGTTCATGGTTTTCATTTTAGAAAGTGTTTGTTTGCTTTTCCACAGTTGCTGATGAATGACTGTATCTATTCATGTAAAAATGAATAAATAGAAAGATGTTTTCTTTCTGCTAATGATATGGAACTTCATATCTAGTTTAATAAAACTCTGTATCTTTCCCCTGTCTGTTTAGCATCTTAATATGCTCAGATATTTCAAGTAATGTTATTTGGAGTGACACTGTATCCAAGGTTTGGCTTCTATGATCATGGAAGCTGGGTCTCTTGGGAGATGACAGGATTCAACTGACCAAGTGGGGCAAGAGTGTCTTTACCAACAAGCTCGTCAGACTTATAAGGAGAGCTTTAAACTAGACTTTGTGGGGGCAGGGTGTGGAATTTTGAGTAACAGAGAAGAGCCAGGGGCTACTGATGTATTAGGGACCAACAGTGAAATACCTGTGAAACACCTCAAAGGAATTAAAGCTTTTTCCTCTGAAAAGGTGACACAGTTGATAAACCAACTGAAGTGTCTCTATACCAATGCAAGTAGCATGAGTAAGAAACAGGAGAATTTGGAAGCCACACGGAAGCTAGAAAGCTATGATCTGATTGCTATCACTGAAATTTGGTGGGATGACTCATGCTACTGCAGTGCTGTAATCGATGGCTATAAACTGTTCAGAAGGGACAGGCAAAGAAGGAGAGGAGAGGGGTTGGCTTTCAGTAAAAAAAAAGTTATTTCACAGAGCAGTCATTGAAACATAGTAATGGACAGGTTGGTTGTTTGTGGGTGAAAATTAGAAGCTGAACTAACAAAGGAAATTTCATCCTTGTGTTTACTATGGGCTGCCCGATCAAGCGAAGGAAGTTGATAAAGCATTCTTCAACTGCAGGAAGCATCATGGTTGCAAGTTCTGATCCTTCTGGGGGACTTCAGTCACCCTGACATCTGCTGGAAAAGTAGCACAGCAAGCTGTAAGCAGTCCAGGAGACTCTTGGAGTGTGTCAAGGATAATTTCTTAATCCAGGTGACTGACAGCCCAACCAGAGGAGAAGTGTTACTGGACCTGTTGCTTACCAATACAAATGATTAGAGATGTAAAGAGTGGTGGTAGCCTGGGTTGCTGTGATCATACCCTTGTGGAATTCAAAACCTGAAGGGCTATGGGCTAGGAGAAGAGTAACATCAAGATCCTGAGTATTATGAGTGAGCACTTTTGATTGTTTAAGGAATTAATGGATGGGACCTCCTGGGAAACTGCTCTCAAGGATAAAGGAGCACAACAGAGCTGGCAGCTCTTTAAGAACATTGTTCTTAAAGCACAAGAGCTTTCAATTTCCATGTGTAAGAAATCAAGCAAGAAAGGCAGGAGACAAACATGGCTGGGTAAGGACTTCCTGGTGAAACTGAAGAAGGAAATGCATAGACAGTGGAAGGAGGGACATGTATCCTCCATCACATTTGAAAAGTCATGGCACTCAGGTGAAGTCCCCAGTGACTGGAGAAAAGGTAATATCACATCCATTTCAAAAAACAGTAATAAGGAAGACCCTGGGAACTACCAGCCAGTCAGCCTCACTCCATGTCTCGTAACATCATGGAACATGTCCTCCTGGAAGACATGTTGAAACATACAGAAGACAGAGAGGTGATTACAGACAGCAAAGATGGTTTCACCAAGGGCAAATCATGCCAGACTAAGGTAATGGGTTTCTACAATGAAGTGACTGCATCACTGGACAAGGGAAGAGCTATGATGTCATCTACATGGACTTCTGTAAGGCAGCTATTATGGTCCTGCACAATATTCTTGCTGCGTAGTTTGAGAGATATGGGTTTGATGAGTGGACTGTTAAATGAATAAGGAACTGACTGGATGGTTGCACCCAAAGGGTTACAGTCAATGTCTCAATGTCCAAGTGGAAACCAGTAATGAGTGGTGTGCCTCAAGGGTGTGTACTTGGACCAACACTATTTTATATCATCATCAGTGATATAGATAGAGGGATTGAGCGCATATCCTCAGCAAGTTTTTTGATGAGTGGTATAGTTTATTCACTTCAAGGAAGGGATGCCATCTAGATGGACCTTGACAGGCTTGAGAAGTGGGCTGATGTGAATCTTATGAGAGGGCTCTCTGTTATGAAGAAAGGCTGAGAAAGTTGGGCTTGTTCAGCCAGGAGAAGAGAAGGGTCTGGGAAGACCTTATTGCAGCCTTTCAATACTTAAAGGAAGCTTATAAGAAAGACGTAGAGGGACTTTTTACCAAGGCCTGCAGTCATAGGACAAGGGGAAACTGTTTTAAACTGAAAGAGGATAAATTTAAATTGAATGTAAGGAAGAATTTATTTACTGTGAAGGTGGTTGGACACTGGACAAGGTTGCCCAGAGAAGTTGTGGATGCCTGTCATGGTTTAGCCTCAACTGGCAACTAATCACTATACAGCCACTTGCTCACTAACCCCCAGTGGCATGAAGGTGAGAATTAGAAGGGAGGAAGTGAGAAAACTTGTAGGTTGAGATAAAGACAGTTTAGTAAGTAAAGCAAAAGCCATGAATGCAAGTAAAACAAGAAAAGGAATTCATTCCCTACTTCCCATGGGCAGGCAGGTGTTCAGCCATCTCCAGGAAAGCAGGGCTCTGTCACACGTAGCAGTGACTTGAGAAGACAAACACCATTACTCTGAAGGCTACTGCGCCCCCCTTGCCCCCCCCTTCCTTCTTCTCCAAGCGCCTTATAAGCTGAACATGACATCATATGGTATGGAATATCCCTGTGTCCAGTTTGGGTCATCTGTCCCCTGCTCCACTCCTTCCCCCAACTTCTTGTGCACTCCCAGTCCACTTGCTGGTGGGGCAGTGTGAGAAGCAGAAAAGGTCTTGGCTCTGTGTAAGCACTGCTCAGCAACAACAAAAACCTCTATATAACAAAACTATCCCTATATACTATCAACACTTTTTTCAGCACAAATCCGAAACACACCCCATACTAGCTACTATGAAGAAAATTATCTCAGCTGAAAACAGAACAATGCCTCATCTTTGAAAGTGTTCAGGTTGCATGGGGCTTTAAGCAACATGATCTAGTGAAAGATGGTCATGGTAGGGGGCTGAAACTGGATGACCTTTAGATGTCCCTTCCAATTCAAACCATTCTATCATTCTATGAGTTTATGATTCTAAATAACTGGCAACTAAGCATTTGAGCAGATATTGGATAACATTGACAAGGTGCCAGGATTTTCATCTCTGAGAAGCCATACCACAACTCCCTGAATGCTAGAACAGACTCAGTCCTTCATGAAGAGATTGACTAGCGCTTTAAACTGTGTGGATATTAGCAAATGTCATAAATTCAAAAATTTTAAGTCTTTCAACAGAAACCTTATTTTCATAGGGAAAAGTGCAAAACTTTGCACCTCGGGTGGAATCACATCAGTCCAAGCTGGAAGTGACTGGTTGAGTACTGCTGAAAAGGAGCTGGTGCTTATATGACACAAATTTGAGTAAAAGGCAACAATGTGCTCATTATGAATAAAATAAACTGCACATCATGCAATTTTAGGAGAAGCATAGCTAGCAGATTGAGAAAAGCTTTTACTACCACCTGTTTGTCAGCTGGGAGGCCACTGCAACTGGCCAAGTGCATGCAGTTTTGGCCAGCTCAGTTTATTGGTTTACACCCCAAGAGGGATATAAAGAAACTTGAATGGCTCCCAAAGAAGCTCCTAAGATTGTCAGAAGGCAAGAACATCTGTGAAAGGCATGTTGTTTTGTTTTTTTTCCAGGGCTTTTTTTTTTGTTTGCTTTTTGGGTTTGGTTTGGTGTGGGGGGGCTTTTTCGTTGTTTTTTTAAGGATGGGAAGGTTGAGCTTTTTTAGTCTGGCAAAGAATAGGCAAATGTGTGATCTGGAGATGGCACAAGCAACTAGAAATTTTATGGAGTTTTTAACCTTTAGATTTTTTCAATATCATGCTAGAAAAAACCATGGCTGATGTGATCGTGTCATAGAATCATAGAATATCTCAAGTTGGAAGGGACCTGCAAGGTTTGAGTCCAATTCCCTGCTTCTTGCAGGACTACCTAAAATGTTGTTAGTGATGGCTCTCCTTCAACTGGGAGGCTGGGTTAGGTGACCTTGAGAAGTCCCTGGCAGAAAATGTTTTTTTATTCCTGTGATCTGAGTGAATTTATTGACAAAAAAAATACTCTGGTTTAAATGAGCTTGTATAGAAACATCACAAATTCATTAATATTTTAGCATATCTAGTTACTGTACAAGTTATACTGTTATGGATATATTTCTTTGATAATACCTTACATGGGTGCTTCTGTAATTTCTGCCTATCAGAACACCATAAAACCTCTTAATTTCTTGTATTCAGTAATTCATAGGCAGAACAAGAGTTATACAGAAGATAACATCATACTTTTTGTAGCTTTTTAAATATCTTTTAGCAACATCTATGTAATAGTAGCGTGTATGTATACTAGCAGTTCTCCAAAAATAATTAAAAAAAAAAAAAGTGGGTGGTACCAATTCCTCAGGGCTGATTTTCCTGTGGAAAAGATAGTGCTTGTAATGGTTTGACCTTTCACTGAATGTAGTAATGCACCAAGGAAAGGCTAATAAATACTGCATTTTCATTCATATGGATAGTTGTGAGTAGGCAAAACCCTGCACCACCCGGAGACTTTTTAGGTCATACTCAATCTTGGCATTTGGCAGTGTTTACTGGGAACATGTATTAGTTATGCACTAGAGCACAGATAAAATCTTGGAGAGAGATGAAAAGTACAAAAAATCACATCCATAGAGCCTGTAGTTGCCCGATGCATGCTTGGGGATCTGACTCCAGGTGTCTATGGCACCGATGCTCTTCTCTGACATGCAAATGACCACTGGGTGGTCCAGAATGCGGATGTGGGCCTGCTCTATAGACGTCGCCATGTAATATACATTCTTTTAGCTCTGAATGTCTTCAACTTTTCAATAATTTAAAAAGGTCCTTATGAAGATTTTATTGAGGACTGATTTGTTCATGTTACTTCTTCAGAGAATTTCTAACCTGATCAGTTTTATGTTGGGGGTGCCTTAAATCACCGCAGAAATTCATCTGGAGTACTGGTCACTCAAAGAATCCAGAGAAGGTGAATCCAATCAACACCATCCTCTGAAATCTGAGTTGATTTTACAGTTTAGCATCCAGCTGTCAATGAAATAAAATGTCACAAAACTTTGACACTAAGTACTTGGGGTAATTTGGACCTTTAACTGTCTGATTTGTTGATTGATTTTGCCAGAACATGGGGTGAACTCTTCTTCAGCATATTTCTGGAGGAAAACAGAAAAGCAAGTGGTGTGTATTCAACTCAGTTCCTGAGACACTGATACAAAAGCTGTCATATTTAATTCAAAGCATACTTCCTAAAAATGAGTGGGGTTTTGAGTGGAAAACATGGGGTGAGCTCTCTCATTTGTCATTCCTGGGTGGTGAGAAATGAATAAACTGCATAGGGCTCAAGGCAGATAAAACGTATTTTATTGTGTTTACCCTTAGTTCTATGACCAGTTATTAATAAGTGAGCTTAGATGTCCTGAGGCAAACTTAACTTGATTGAAGGTAATTGTAGTTATACTTGTGTCCTGAAAAGGGAAGAGAGATAAGCAAATGTAATGTGTAAAAAATATGTGTCTGCGTGGTATGTATTACAGTGAGCTAGGTAATGCAGTCCTCTAACTTACTTTCTCCTTTTTAGTAAACCGGAGCTTATCAATCAAAGTCCACATAAACACAGTTTGCTGATTATGAAGCCTTGCTACACTCTGTCTGTGCTCACAAGCATCGATCACCTTGTCAGCCTTTAAGTGGATGTTGTGGTAAGGACACTGAATAAATGTATGGACAGCCAGTACCTTCCTCACTGATTACTGTCGTTGCTCAGGGCAGTCCTGGAGTGCACATCGATAAGATCAAGAGGGACTGATATTCAGTGCCACAGGAAATTTCTACTCCAACATATACCTCCTGTTTTAGTTTGCGAGCCATCCTGCTTTAGTACAAAGGTTTGTTCAGGGTGAGGTATCATGGCTGCTTTGTGTAATCCTTTTTGTGTTGGTATATCCCAACATTTTGTCAAAGCTGGGAAATGGTGCCTTAGTCCCTTTTTACACCACAGGGACTCACAGGCTATGAAAGCTGATCTTTCTTTATTTAACATTTTATTGAACAGAACTAACAGTTTTGGTTTTTTGGTGGTGTTTGTTTGTTTTGTTTTGTTTGTTTTTTTTTTAAATTTCAGCTGTCACTGGCATTGAGATCAACCCATGATTCACATTTGAATTTAAGGTTTAAACAATTTCTCAGGCTAACCAATTTTATTTTTGCCTTGGGGAGTGGGGTGAAGCAACTTTTTGAAGGTGAAAATGGGAAAAAATGAACAGGGCTCATAAAAAGGTTGATGAAGTCTTTAGTTAAGACTTCAGTTTCATAGTTAAATTAATATAGTTTTAATAAAAATGGCTACAGGTTTCTATTACCACTTTTAGGTAATTTAGGAAGACAGTATATGAAAGAGATAAAGACTTTTGAAAATGACATTTGTATTAGTGTGATTATTATTTATTTTTGCAACACATTATGCACGTATATAGTACTCTTACACTTTACTACTTAATTCATGGTTTAATATTTAAATATTTAGGTATTTAATTCTGAAGTTGTATAATAGCAAATATTTTGGTATAAAAACAATGCATCTCAAAGAGGAAAGTTATTGTTATTCAGAAATGAACAAAATAGTCCCTCTCTCCTTCTCAACAATCAATTGCTCTCCTTTCACTTTCCTGAACTTCATAACTTTCTTGCATCATTAAGCTGTCTATGATTTTCTTTCTGCAAATTTTGAGGCAAAGACTTTTTTACATGTATTAGACTGTGAATGAAAATATTCCAATTCTAGCCTTTTGAGTCCTCCAGAACCTTTCTGTGTCGTATTGACCAATTTAACGTTTAGCTGTTGTTGATTATTGAACTTTGAATGTTAAGTTCTTTGAGACTGAAACTATGTTGTTGCTTTCCGTGTTCTT
>VWZZ01000060.1:6702-23214 GCA_013399095.1 Psophia crepitans
GGCAGGTGGGCTGGGGATGACGGGGGTGGGGGGCCTGGCGGGGGTCCCGGCTGCGCGGGGGCGGGGCTCATCCCCGACACCGTCACTCTTGCAGAAGGTGATGGAGGCCATGGGCGTCCTGGCCATCGTGGTCAACTGCTACCTGATCGCGCAGTGCGGGCAGCTCCAGCGCCTCTTCCCCTGGCTGAGCCCCGAGGGAGCCATCATCTCCGTGGTGGTGCTGGAGGTACGGTGCTGCCCGCTTCACCACAGGGTTTCCCGGTGCGGGACAAGGTGTTGTCTTGGCTCCGGCAGCCGAGGGCCCCCGCAGACCTTCCCCTCCAGGGATGGGGTCCCAGCCCGAAACCTCCTGCTGCCGCCCCAGGCAGCTCCTTGTGGGCAGCGGGTGGTGCCAGGGAAAGCCCCGGGGCCCAGCATCGCCCGGGCTGTTATTGTAGGGTCTCTCTGACACCCTCCCCCCTCAGTCCCTTGCGGGGTGCATTTCGGGAGGGGACGGCGGTGCCCATGGGACCGAGGTGGGGCTGTTCAGCTGGACCCGCCTTCCCCCCCGCAGCACTTCGCCCTGTTCCTGAAGTACATCATCCAAGTGGCCATCCCCGACATCCCCGCCTGGGTGGCCGAGGAGATGGCCAAGCTGGAGTACCAGCGCCGCGAGGCCTTCAAGGTAGGTGGTGCCGCAGCGGGACCCTCCTCGGGGCTGAGCGCGGAGCCGGTGGGTTCCCCGGGGCATCCCAGGGCTGACGCGCTTCCCCGTCGGCAGAAGCACGAGCGGCAGGCGCAGCACCACTTCCAGCAGCAGCAGCGGCGCAAGCGGGAGGAGGAGGAGCGGCAGCGGCACGCCGAGTACCAGGCCCGCAAGGAACGCGAGTCCAGCCGCGACGAGGCCAAGCCCGAGGCTGCCGGGCAGGACCCGGCTCACGAGAAGAGCCAGAGCAAAGAGAAGGGCTCCGGGGGTTCCTCGCACGGCTCAGACAAGCCCAAGCGACCCAGCTCCCTCCTGGCCACCAACAACGTGATGAAGCTGAAGCAGATCATCCCTTTGCAGGGCAAGTTCCTCTCCGGGGGGGCCGGGGCTGGCAGCACGGCCACTGCCCGGTCCCCCCAGGCCCCCACTGGCAGCGAGAACAAGCTCCCCGGCTTCCTCAGCTTCAAGTTCCTGAAATCCCCCGAGACTAAGCGGGACGTGGGGACCGAGAAGGTCCAGTCGCCCACCAAGCCATTCAATCCCAGCAAGCTCTTCAACTTTGGCAAATCCGAAGGGGCTGGGGGCAACGGAGCCGCGGCCACAGCCTCCCCCCAGCCCCGGCCCGGCCCCTCGGCGGACACGGGTGAGCGGCCAGTCTCCAGCAAGTCCCATCTCAACGGGGCGCCAGAGGAGGGAGGCCGAGAGGAGCCGGAGAGCCGAGCAGAGGAGGAGAGCGGGGGCTATAAACTCTAACCGGACCTTCTTGGGGAGCAGGAGCGCGCGGGGCTGCCCGTTCCCCTCTTCAGGCAGCCATGGATGTTGTCCCCCTCTCGCCTCCCCTCGCCGTCCCCCGCTGCAGGGAGCGCGGGGCCGGGCTGAGCCTGCCGGGTGCCAGCGCTGGTCCCTCGCTCTGCACCGTCCCCCTTTGCCGCGTCCCCTCGCGCCCCTCCAGCCCCTCTGCTCAGGTCCGGCCACATCCTGCACCAAGGACACCTGAGCAAAGCGCCGTCAGTGCGAGGAGCAGCGGGGTCTGGCCACGGCTTCGGCTGGAGCATCCCGACGGGTTTCCCTCCTGCGCCCCTCCGCACGCTCATGGGTGCGAGACGCCCCGGTCCAGCTTTGTGCCGTGAGCCCGGGGGGGACCCGGCCGCCGGCACTGCACCCACCACCCCACTGGTCCAGCCTGAGGAGTCACGGGAGCTCGGTGCTGCCAGACCCACCAGGACAAGCCCGCCGGGCTCAGCACCACATCTCCGATGGCAGAGGGATGAGACCGCGGCGCCCGCAGGAGCGGTGGCGAGAGGAGCCCGATTCACCCGTGCCTACAGCCTCTGCCGTACAGCCATCGCCCGGGGTCCCGCCGGCACCGGGGCCGTGCCCAGCTCCGTCCCGCTCCCCGCAGCCTCCGCCTGGATTCCTTCCCAGCGCCGGGCCGTTTTCCTGCCCAAAACCTGGATGGCCGGGAGGGAGGGGGGTGAGCGGCGAGCGACAGCCCCCGGATTCCCATGCATGGGCAGCATTTCTTGCACTAAAAACTGAAACAAAACCCAACGCCAGCGACTCTCTCCCCTTCTTCACCTGATGGCTCGAGGCGGCGGAGGCGAGAGCTGGCACCGGCGCTGCGGGCAGAGCCCCCAGCGACTGCGCTGCGAGCCGGGACGGTCCCTTCCCCTCTCCGCTTTATACTTTGTGGAATTATTGCGCAGTAAGGGCACGCAGGAAGCCCGGGAGAAGGATGCGGGCTTGGNGGGTGGGAGCAGCTTCGCTTCTGCCGGGGCGATGGTTGTGCCGTCGCTGGGTCTAGTCTTAGTGCTTTGAGCCGCCATCCTCGCCCGGGCTGTGCGGGGAGGGGGCTGCCCTGTGGCTGCTCCTCGCTTTTACAGCGGCTCTGCTCGGTGCTGCTTCGCTTTAGGGGGGGCCACAATGGGGCGGTGACACCCCGATGCAGGGGGGCCCGGGCTAGGGCCATCCGGCTCCCTCCCACCCCTCGCCCCCAGCTCTGCTCCCTGCCCACCAGCCGCCAACCATTTCCAAAGCAAGCGGGGGGCTGCAGGGAGGACNGCGGGGGGCTGCAGGGAGGACACCCCATCACTGTGCCTGGCCCAGGCCCTGGGGGGGTAGGGGTGGTGGGGCAGGCGGGGGCTGCGCACCCCTCTCTCCCCAAGGCCTGGGCTGTAGAAAAACGTCAGGTTGTTTTCTTTTCCCCCGCCCTGTCTCTTTCCATACATCACGTAATTAATTTTTGGGCGGGTTCTTTGAATCAAGCCATTTTATACAGCAATAAGGGCAGGGGAGGGCCAAGGCTCTATCTGCTGCTCCGCTCACCCACGTGGAAGCCGAGGTGCTGCTGGGCGTCCAGCGCAGGCAGGGAGATGCTCTCCAAGGCTGAGGGCACCGTCCTTCCCTGCCAGGGTGGGACAAGATCCCCGTGCCGGCTGGGGACAGCCCTGAGCTTTGCTGTCCCCAGGAGCAGGGCAGAGCCCTCTCCCTGGGGGCTGCTGGTGGCCCCCCACACCAGCCCTGCCCTCTCCTGGGTGCGAAGAGCAGAGGATGGAGGAGAGATTTCTGGGGCGAAGGCAGGGAAAAGGGAGCACTGGGCTCGGCGGTGCTGGGAAACTGGGACACGCAGGCTCTCGGAAACCCAGCGAGAGCAGCACCGCCACGGCCCTGCCCCGCAGCAGCAGCGCGTTAAACGATGGCAGCAGGAAAGACCCCGGCCTGGCTGGGGGGCACCGGGTCACCCAAAGCACCCACCCTGCCTCGGCTGGGCACCCTGCCGCACGCCTGCCTGCGCCCCCCCCGCTCCATGGGCCGCGGGCAGGGGCGCAGAGCGCTCTCCCTTTCTCCATCTCATTTCTCCACTTGGGTTCGGCCGGTCGGGGCCAGCTCTCGCCTCTGCCACTCCTGAACACACGCCGGTCCTAAAAGGAGCTAGTTTGATCCCATTTCCCTCCTGAGAGCAACAGTCCTGGTACCATCTGTCCCCGGAGGGGAGCGCAGGGTCCCGCTGCTGCCAGGACCCCGCAGTCCGGGGGCGTTTTTAAACATTTCTCTACACAAAGTATTTCTACAAGCGGCCGCCTGTCTGGTATCTCACTCCTCCGGGCAAATACAGGACAAAGGAGGGAAGATTGAGGTTGTTTTGTTTTCTTTTTTCCCTTGCTGTGTTTTGTTCCTTTGGAAATTAAAAGAAATGAAGGGGGTTATTTATTTCTTTTTAATTTATTTTGTCATATTTTTGTAAAACCTGCAGAAATGCAATAAAAATATATTTCAACAAGCCAGAGGCATGGGCTAAATTATTGCCCGCAGCGGCTTGCACGGTGCATCTGCTAAGGGGAGAGGTCTCTGGTCTCCTGTCCCCGGGGAAGGGGACGTTGGGGACGCTGTCACCCACCCTTCACGGTCCCCAAGCACAGGGCGAAGCTCTGAGACAGCGACGCAAGGACAAGCCCCCCCGGCATGGTTCGATGCCGAATGCCCTCCAGCAGCCACACCGCAGCTCTTGTGCGTATCGTCAGGTAGAGGAAGAATGAAGAATGTTATGATCCTCTAAATTCCGCAGATTCATTACACACACGTATCAAACATGGAATAGCTTAAAATAAATGCCAAAATTAAAATAATCCAACGGCCGTGACATCCGGCCGAGGGCGTGTTCGCAGTCACTCCGCGAGGGCGGCCCTCCTGCCAGCCATGCAGCCTTCAAGGACAACCCACCTTCTCCCAGCCCCACGCGACAATTATTTCTGCGAAAGAGGAAAAGTCAGGTTGCAAAGACAGGTTGGAAGTTCCAGCGGACTCAGGCGCTCGACGCCGCTTTGCAACAAACCAGCCTGGGACGGACCAGAGGAGGTGAAAGCGGTTGGGAGGTGACAGAGCCGCTCTCGGCCGCGATGGTTTAACTGAAAATGCCCAATAAAGCCCGTTACCGGCAGAGCACGCGCTGATTAATAAGACATGAATGCGTTTGGAAGTCAGCACAGCCCTAGCGCAGGCAGGGCAGTGACTCAGCTCTGACCGTCCGCTCCCATTTCACGCTGTTTCTGGCGGTGATTCGTCACCCCGCGTCCCTCCGTCCCCAAGAGCCATCGCCGCTCCCCAGCCCTCCCCCCCTCTCACACTCCACTTACCGAACCAGGGAGATTATCTGACCCGTCTGATATCGCACGTCTCAAAAATAAAAGCACAAGCAGCGGCCTGGGGATCACCACACCGCGATTCACCCAAGAGCCAACAGGGACGAGGCGTCCCGGGGATGTTTACGGAGCTGGTAGCAGCGAGGCGAAGTGAAATATCAATGCTGGTCGCCAGCCAAATCAAGTCTGCTTCGGCCACAGGGTAAGGAAATTGAAAGCAGAGTTATAGGAGAAGCAGCACAAACTGCCATCCTCATCCTCACGAGAGCAGCAAATGCCGGAACGCGGGCGCCCGCTCACCCACATGATTCAGCCAGACACCTCCCGTATGAAAAAGAACGAACTAAAAATCCTGATGCGAAGTAGGGTCAAGCGCTAAGGGCGCTGCCCTTCCATCTCGCCAGCCCAGCACGTACTTCCAGGCTTACAGCAGCAAAACCTGCAACTGTACCACAGAGGTTCAACCACCCAGACTCCCCAAAAAGCATGAAAACCGCCAACGAGACTTTTCAGTTCCTAGAACAACCCGATTCTAAAAATCGCACACGCGGGGCGCCGTAGTTCTTCGCACTTGGGGGCACACTAGGGAAGTTTTGCCTTTAAAAACAGAATCTCAGTGTTAAAAGAGAATTTGAAAGCTGGCATTTCATTCCCTCGTTTCAGTTGCAAAGATGTTCTTCCCCGCAGGCCAGTTCAGCCTCTTCAGTATGAAGAAGACGGGTTCCCCCCCCNTTCTAGAAGTCCCGTCTCCTCCCTGACATTAAACTCTCCTGATGACAGACGTCTTTTATATCAAACCGAACTCAGCTGCCAGCGCGCGTGTTCCAGGACGAGCTCTGCAAGCCAGTCCACCTGGATATCCTGCTGACTCAGCCTTTTGGGGGGATTTCTAACAGCAAACATCCCAAATCAGCCGGCGGACGACACCCCGGGGCTGCACCCTCCGCCGTCAGGGCACAGACGTTGGGAACGAGCAGCAGAGAAACCCGAAAGCGCAGTCAGCAAACACGAAGGTCAGGCTGGGCTTCGAAGCCATGATGCAACCCGCGCTCCTGGGCACGGCACGTCCCCGCGCTGCACCCAAAAATACCCGTAGCTGCTCCCAGGTGAACGCAAACCTCCTTATCTTTAAAGAAAAGGGATTTCCCACCCTCTGTGACATATTAAAAAAAAAAAGGTACGACAAAAGCTGACACGGAGAGGGGACCCCATCTGGTCACAGCCAGCTGCCCGAGTCCTCTGCTGCCAAACTGATGTCATTAATCCAGGGAAACAAATTAGTTTTCTTATTATAGATAGGCAGGTCTGTTAAAAAAATAATCTTAACAACAAAATGAAGCTAGCAGATTACAAACAACCCAGCAGCAACGCAGCTGATAGCTGCGGGGTCAGGAAAAATCCAAGGCTCCTGTTCAGGCTTCGCCCTCGAGGCCAGTGCCGAGGAGCCCACCAAAAACCAAACCTCGGACGTTACACCGGCTCTAACTGCTGCTCAGACAGAGAAAATTTTAAGATTAACATCCAGCAGGTTCAAAATTTGCCTCAAAAGGAAACAGTCCAAACACCAACAACCGCGCTGCTGCGTAAGGCGGCACCGGAGAGGGAAGGAAGCTGCTCCGACCTTCAGCCTTCTCCGCACGGAGCCGTTGGGACAGCCCCGAACTGCGCACGGGGAGTTCACCGGCAGCTCGGCACGTTCACCGGGAGGGCAGCCAGCCGCGGTCGGGTTCAGCGTGTCCTTTGGATCCATCACAACCCGGCTCCCAACAGGCAGCGGGACGCACACCCCAGACATCCAAACCAGGAAACCGGGACGCTGCTGGTGCTTTGTGTCTTGCCAAGTCTTTAATTAAAAAAAATCACATCTAACTTATCTAAATGACTCTAAAAACCTGTCCTCTTACAGCAAGATGCATCTAAATGCATCCTCCTAACAAAATACATCTAAAAACTTCTGCCCCTCCTCAATACCCCTCTGGTAAAGGGTTTAAACCCACGACAGCCCCGGTCCGGGCTGCCGCAGCCTCATGCGGACTGGGAGCCCAGCAGCTCCGTCCCTCCCCTCCCAGTCCGGATTTCCATCCTGCCACTCGCCGTTCTTTGCAGCAAAACACGGTTTCAGAACTCATCAAAACCTTTAGCAAATGCTCGCAAACTCCCCAAGTTTTGCCAACAGTCCAAACCCAAACGTTCCAGCCGCGGGTTCTGCTGCATTTTGCGCTTCCCTGGGTTCATGGGCTGGAAGGGACCCCAGAAGTCGCCTCCAGCTTCCTAACACGGGCGATACCGAACGCAGAGCCGGTCGCTCAGGGTGTCCTTCGTTAAGAGCCTCGAAAAAACTTCCAAGGACAGGAACAGGAAACACCTTGAAAGCTGAACATGCCAGCGTTACCCGACTGCACGCGCTCTGACAAAATAAACCGCCCCGGCAAACCCAACCGTCGCTGCAAACACACGCGGACGTCGCTGCTCAGGCGCAGTTTCCCGTCCCCTCCGCTGTGAGGTCACAGAAGGTGTTAAAGTATCTTTTTCTTTTTTTCCCCCCCAACATTTTTCCCACTTCTAACTCTTAGGTGAGTGGTTTTGTTGAGTATTTCTCCCCTAAAAAACCCAAACCAAGGCAATCATAGATGAAGAATGAACCTAACCAAGACATCAGTTGCCCTGCCCATCAGTCGCTAGTGTATTTTTAGGTTAGAAAAAGGCAGCGCCTCGCTTTTTAATATTCTAAACGCAGCCAGGATGCACCGGGCACAGGCTCGTGCACTGTTTAACACACCCACGAACAGCCAGCCTGCTGAAGGGGCTACTCCTAGACGGACTCATCGTCCCCCAACAGCAAGGCAGATGTTTCTCCCGCTTTGAGTTTTGAGAAAAGATGCGTGATTCAACTCAAAAAAACTCCCAGAATTCTGCTCTGTGACAAGAATCTCAAGTTTTCATTTAAAAAAACCCCAAACCTTGGTAACAATAAAAATACCACTATGCAGACATGTACAAAAACCCCGGAGGGTCATGAAATCTCAGTCACGTCGTAAGGAGAGAGAGGGAAGTCAGAGGAGCTACGAACAGGTACCGGACGAACAGCGCGGTCAGCAAGAACCCAGCGGTCGGGTTTTTAAACGTGTTTTTGTTGTTGTTTGCCATGCACTAAGGCACCAGAAGTCACAGTTAGGCAAAACAACATCTGCCGTGCAACGTTCGAACCCAATACACTTACCGTGCGTTACACAGGCGTGATTTTAGGGTCAAAGCACTTGAAGAGAGCGCTCCTGAGCCAGCAGCGGCCCGGAAAGCGAGCGGGAGCCGGGAGGAGGAAAGGAGCGCTCGCTTCAGAGCGGATGGGACGTACCAGAAATCCCTTCTGCTCGTACGCAACCACCAGCCAGTGACATGAAGTCACGTCCCTTTGAAGACTCGTTTCTCCATCACTTCAGAGCTACTTAAAAAAAGGCAACTTCAACCTGCTAAAAACATCGGAAATGTTTCAAGGGCTCCCATAACCAACAAGGCCGTTTTTAAAAGACACGGAGGGAACAAAGACGGGGGTTTACAACAGGAAGGAACTGCCAACTCTCTTTAATAGTACATCACTCTGTCTAGCAGAGAAGTCAGCAAAGCTCAAACCTTGCCATACCGATCAAGAATTATACAGCATTTTACAACTTTAAAGCACTGTACAAACATCACTGCAAGGCTGCAGCTCTCAAGCTTTGCTAAACACACAAATTGGTCACACTTCACCACCAGCTGCACGTCCGTTTCCTCTTTCGGTATCTCACAGCTCTACAAAGGATTCTTCAGTTTCAGACAATCCCTGCGGGGCCGGATGCTCCCACAGCATCTGCAGTCAGCGCCTTGCGCGTCGCACAAAAGCGCTTTTTGACAGCGTAACTGGGAGGAGTCCCCTTGCAATCGCCAGTAAATCACACGGAAACCCAAGTATACGTTATCTTCACCAACACAGTTGGCATTTTCAGCGACATTCCAGTAATTTGGAGGTTACTGCCATAGCAAAAAGGTCATTTATTTTTTTTTCCGAGGCAGATACAAAGTTCTAAACTACTCGGTGTGAAGTTAAATTCACTCACTGCATCAGAAACTTGGTGCCTAAAGTACATTTAAAAACGCCACGTGAGCCGTGCCCTGCTCTTCCTAAGGTTCTGCCTTGCAACCTACGGTCGTCAGTGACAGTTTATCTCCCTTCGTGTTCCCTTCGCCCCCAAACCTGAAGGTGCGGCAGCCCCCGGTCGGACAGGGACACCGCGGAAAAGGGGACAGCAGAAACCCTCAAAGCTGGCGGCCACCGCAGCCACTCAGAACCAAGGCTTATCCAGGATCTCTAGAAAAAAAAACATTCGTGTGATTTCTTGAATTGGTGTTCAGGATTTGTGAACGAGGAAAAAACACAGCTATAAATGCAACGATTTCAACTAGCACAGTGTGAAGTCAGCTCCTTACGTTAAAGCAGACACGACATCATTACTAAGCTACACCTTTCCTGTCCCCTTCGGGTGACGATGCTCATTTCCTTTTAGTCTCTGCACCTCTGAATCCATCCAGACGACATACAGGTCTCCACTTTGGCTCTTAGCGAAGAGTCAGCGAAGGGTTACAGACAACAGGCACTGAACTATCACAGTCCAAGAGAGATCGGTCTTCAGCAGAGACCGTGGAAGCTCACATTTTGATCAACTCCAAGTCCCGGGCTCCGTTCCAGACACGCCAACAGCGCAGGAAAATACAACGTACCATTATTCAGAGCCGGCAGTTGAGACGGAGAACTAGATCTAGTTGTCGAGGTGCGTCCAGACTCATCCAGCCGAGCGCTGCCACAGGGTGCCTACCCGACTCCGCTCCATCAGCTGTTGCTTAAACACACTGTTGATCAAATACTCAGAGCAGGATAAGACTATCCTTTTATTCCAACGGAGAAGTTGCACACATCAGTCCATTCGAGACCAAGAGACGGTTAGAATTTAAGGACAACAAAAGCAACACACCTTTCACTTGAATTCTCCATGAGAGAACGCACGCTGCCAAACGACCGCGGCCCTTAGAGACCAAGAGAACACAACTGATATATCAAGTTGACAACACGTTTGCTAAGATCAACGCAACCCTAAATGACACCCATGATTTTTGATTTGTGGGTTTGTTTTTTGTTTTGGTTTTTTTTTTTAAGTGCAGTGCCAGTTTCAGAATATTTGAGAAAAATAGCGAGGCCTCACACTTATGGCTGGACTGGGCACGTCCAAGGAAGAGTTAATCACTTGTAATACGTCAACGGGTACATGAATCAGAAAGCCTACAACCACCAAAGGGTTCTGTAATAACCCACATCTCCCACCCAGGCTCCCGTAGCTAGATCTGGTTGGTTTAGGTAACAGATTCAACAAAACCTGTGAAAGTGACAGTGTATATTTTTAGAAAGGAGGAACTATGGTTATACTACATCATCTACTGAATTGTTCCACCATCGCTCCGTAGGTTTTACGGCATAAATAAAAAAATGGAAGGGGGGGAAAAAAAAATAAATACATTGGCTCCTATGAAGTCAGAAGTGGTTTGGGCTGCATAGTGGAGGGGTGAGAGATGGGGGCAAAATTTACACTCTTTGAGACAAAACGGGAAGCGCCTGCAAAGTAGTAGAGGAGAAAGGCAAGAGTTTAAGTGTCCTCGTTCATATCCTGGCTGTCTGTCCGAGCGATTTTCCGTGGTGGCGCCGAATTCTCACCTTCTATTTCCACTTGCTCTTGATCTCTCTTCTTTGCTGCGTTCTGTTGGGACACAGAAAGTCAGAGTGAAACTCTCCAAAGCCCCAGATTCCGGTGGGAGCTAGCGTCAGTGGGACAAGTTTTCAGATGGAACGTAGTGCTGCGATCACCAGACACACAGCAACAGACACCAAAGAGGATTTTGCCCAGAGCCAAAAGGGGCTCCTTCTAGATTGTTCTTCAAATCTGAGGGTAGGACTAAAACACCAATCATTGATCTCAGCACTTCTTATTTATAGATCTCAAATACTGCATAAACATGAGTAAGATCCTCTGAGTCAGTCCCTGAACTTACCAAAACCCCCCAAAGCCTTCTGTCACATACAAGTACTGTCTTTTCAGCTTTAGCTCTTTGTAATTTTCCCTCTCCGCGTTCTCCCACAGCCTCTGCTCTGCCCATGATTACACTCGCTGCTTCGACATCTCCACTCCTAAATCATCACCTCGTTCTGAGCGCTCCCAGCTCAGGTACGGCCAGCTTCCTCCTCTCAAACACTAGCTGGAGCATACTGATCGGGGTGTTCCTCACACGAGAGCTCAGATTTTGTACCCAAAGTACTCACACAGCCTCGTTAGCGCACTCCCACCCTGCACAGGCTCATCTGTCTTCTCCTAACAGTCCTGGGAAGTCAGAGCAGCTTTACCCTAGCTGTAAAGCAGACGCTGAGGCACAGGGAGACCAGTTTCCCAAGGATACAAAGGCAAACCACAGCCAGTGGGAGATGTTAACTGCAGTCTCCCAAGTTCTAGACTGAACACTGAGTTCAGTCCCTTAAATTGAAAGGGAAGAAAAAGTTGGCCGTTTTTCTGTTGGGTTTTGTTTGTGGCTTTTTTTGATTTTTTTTAAAGTCTTGTGCATACAGAGCCTCCTCACACCATCTTTTGTTGGAGTGCAGTTCACACTTTCTTTTAATTAACCTCCGGTATTTTGATTGCGATCAGTATTCAGCCCAATTAACCCAAAGCAGCAAATCAAGGTAAAATGTTAATATTAAGAAAACACAACCGTACCTTTTTGTCCCACTGCTGATGTAAATAACGCAAAAGTATATTTGTCTTTTCTGTTACTATGACTGCCAAAGGAAAAAAAAAAAAAAAAGAGATAAATATACTGAGGTCATGTTAAAGGCGACTTTTAAAAGGCTGCAGTAATCACCACAGGACTTCACAAATAAGCGTGGCTGTCTTTTTTAATGAAAGGACAGTACGCAAGAACACCGATCACTTAATAAGGATAGAGAAAAAGCACAAAAACTAGACACACGCTGCCAGTCACCGTGGTGACAGTTCAATCGTGTCACTGCTGGGAAGTTTAAAATAAGAGAGAGGATGTATACACCGGATTTTTAATATTAGAACACAAGACAATTATTCAAGAAACCTTCAGGACGTTAGTGGGGCAGACTTACTTTGTTCAGACGGGTATTCTCTCGTGGGAAGATATACCGACGGTCTTCTATTCTATAGACAAATTAGAACAGTCACAGAAGGAAGACAGCAAAAAGGTGATTTTTAACCTCAGCACAGCCAAACCGACCGAAAGGCCCTCATTAACGCAGGCTACAAACACACTGTGACGTGCTGCCCTGTGCGTGACGCTGTGTGGCTACGGCTTTTTAGAACACACATATGAACAAGGAGGTCCGTTTTTACGTGTTTTTCAGGACACAAAACTGCTATTAAAGAATACATATAAAGAAAGCAGCACAGATGTGGTTTGGCCGGACGCGAGGACACATTCCCCACCAAAGCAAGCAGGAAGTTTTCCTTGCCAAACTCAGCTCACGAACTACCGGCTGTGATCTTACATGTTTTTTAAGAAACAAAATATCCATTTCAAGTTTATTTCACTCCAGCACCCTTTGAGTCACACAAGAAAAACCCAAAAAACCCCAAACCTTCCGCCAAAGCACCAGGATGTGGCAATACTTACCGATGCTTTACATACAGAGTCCGCATGGAATCTGCTGAAGTTGCTTTTGTTGTAGACTGGTAAGCCTTTCAAAAAATCTGCCTAAAAAGACACAGAATATAAACAAAGTAGGTGAGGAATGAAACTGTGACATTCTGGTTGCTGTTTGCTTTGTGCAAAGGCGGCGCTCAGGTCGTTAAGATAAACGACTGCAGGAACTGAGGGATGCCGCCAGGTCCCAGCTAGCGAGAGGGTTGTTGGGTACCGAAACCACCACGGATGTCGCAGGCCAGAACGCACAGTGATTTACCAGCACAAACCACGACATCACGCGAGGAACTCTGCCACCGCCACGCTGGTGGCTGCAGCCCTTGAATACGACGCCGTATCAAACCAGTTGGTCCTTTGTTTTCCCAGTTAACATTCTCTGTCACAGACCAAGGCTGGTTCCACAGAGCAATAAAAGCCTCAAAAAGCCCAACCTTCAATTTTTTTATCGCACGCTTATCAGCCTGGCCCAACTTTTTCTTTCCCTTTTTTTTTTTTTGAAGGATCACACCCCTAACACGCGTCGAGGTTACTGGTACATCAAAATAAAATAATCCCAAGTTTTCCTGGAAGTGGTTAGATCACCACTCACAACAAAACTGTTGACCGCACAGGCCAGCAAAGCTATTTGCTAAACAGCCGTGGGAACCCCACGGAGCCCTCTCACTTTAATTAAGCCCTAGCAGCATGAAACAGGAATTTCCTTTCTCCAATGCGAAAAAAAAAGGAGGGCGGGAGGAGAACATTACGGGGTCAGGAGAAAAACCGAGCTTAAAAGTGTGCTGGAGCCACTCTACTGACAGCGGAGACAAAGGAAGATGCCCAGCAACGCCTTTAAAGCCAAGAGAAAAGGGGTAATAAATGTCAGCTGTACCTGTGCGATAAGCAGAGGCGAGCAAGAGGCCCCGAGGTGGTCCCTTCTAAGCCGTTAGACCAGCTGCCTCTATCGTAATGACACTTCCTTAAAGATTCAACATCTGCTACGCTGAACACTAAAGGATTCTACTCCAGGACGTACATCACCTCGTTTACAAGCGATTCGAAAAGGACAGTGAAGCAGCAGATGAGAAGATATTTAATTTCAGTGTCAGAAGCAACAAATAAACGGACACTACTGCTACAAAACTGCTGGGTCGGAAGAGATTGTTTTCATTTAAACAGAAGTCATTATTTTTATTAATGCTGCATCTTTAATTCAAAACAAAGTGCTATAATTAGCCGAACCAGAAAATATTATTCATACTTTTGTCTTTAAAAAAAACTCTACTGACATTCTAGCTGCCACATTCAACCCTTTCCACGCGCCCGGTTTTAGAAACAATCGTGTTAAAACACCGGACTTGGGTTCAAACAGCAGATTTCAAATTTCTCTTGCCCGTTTCAACCCCCACAGGACCAACACTATTGCCCTGTGCCTTCGGTGGTGAGCTCTCCAGGACAGGGCCCATCGCTCGCTCGTCTGCGTAATGCCCGCACCGCGGCTGAGCTCAGGAATTAAGGCAGGATGTGCCGGCGCTGCTGTAACACAGGTCCTGGGTTTCGGACCGCGTTCTGCTCTCAGCTCACCACTTCCCACGCCTGCCCCGATGGATTTCTCTGCTCATCTGTTCTCACTGCCAGCCACAGCCCGTACCCGTACGCTACTCGAGGGCTCCCAGGCTGAAAAGGACGGGGAGCGCTTTAACGACTTTAACTGACACAGCCAGACAGAGTTTTCTCCACGCAGCCCAGCTTTAAGAATTACTAATTACATTACTCTGTTTAGAAGGACTGAGGAGCTTTAAAAATATCCCATTACATTTGAAAGCATCTCACCTTCCCATTGCATTAAATTTTCAGGCTTTTTATGACAAAGTAACCTGCTCCGCTCCGCCAGCCTAATCCGGAGACAGACAGACACGTCCTTGATTTCTTCTGTAGCAGAAAAGGTCTGACAACTACTTGGGTTTATTACCACTTATGAGAGTGGAAAATAACTGCTCTTACTTAGGCACAGACAGCTTCAAGTATCTCTTCAATAAGCTGCAGCTCACCCCAAGTTCCTCACGCTCGGCTATTCCCTGCTTCCCAGCCAGGGATTTGGTCTGGCAGAGCCCACGTTTCCCTGGAAAGAGGCCGGACAAGCAGGATCACGGCTCTCACCAGGGATTCCACAGTCTTTTAAAGGACTTTTACCGCAGAGTGAGTTACGCCCAGCGAGCTGCAAAAATATTGTTAAAATTATCAGTCAAAATGCGATTTAAATGGTTAATGTGGGGTTTTCTCCCCACACACACAATATAAGGGACCAAGGCAGGATATACACCAACTAAGCACAGATTTAGCAAGGGTGGGGGGGGTGTTACTAAACTCACACAACACCTGGAGACCTCAGTTCTAACAGCCACAAGCGCTCCTGGCCCTCGGCCACCGCCTTTCCTCAGGCCAGCAGTCGCTTGGGCCGCCCGGCCCCAGCGCCGCCGGCAGCGCCCACCACCCAGCCGTAACTCAGCCAGAGCAGAACAGGGACACTGAAACGGCTGAGAACGTGAGAAGGACATTGCTCCAACCTAGGCTCCGTGCAGCGCGTTAAGGACTCATCACCAGTTCAACTGAAAAGTTTGGTTGTCAGCGACACACGCTTCCCCTCCGATAACGATAATCCTGCTACGCACAGGCACGGTTCAGCGGCTGCGTGCCGATACGATCTCAGGCCGCCAAAAAGGCCCCCTCGGGGGAACTGCCTGGAGTCCTGTTCCTGGATATCCAGAATTAGACAATACTCCAAGAGCAATGATCCTTATCTGCTCCAAGGGCACCAGGGAAATAAGCCCCGGTAGGTCACTGCTGTGTTTACACACCGATGGCACAAGGTGCACCGAGTCGTACCTCCCGGGTAACGCCACATGAGGAAACGTTCCCCCCGCGCACCTTCTGCCACTCTTTAACCAAGGAAAGCGCACCCCGGCCAAGCGAGTGAGGCTGATGCAGCATCCTGTGTGGAAGTGGAAAAAAAATCCAGCGCCCGAATCGAGCAGATGCCTCGTTTCCTTGGGGAAAGGCAAACTCAAAAAAAAAAAAACCCAAAAAACAAAACCCAGCAAAACAAATGTGATTAAGCAACTTCAGAAGCCAACACTGGTTCCTTCTATGATCTGGGAAGTGTGGTAGAGATAAGACGGATCTACTTTTCCTGTGTCAACAGGGGCGCTCAGCTTCCTAGGAAGATGACAGTCCTCATCTAAAAGCAGAGAGGTGAAAAATATACGTATACACACACACACACGCCCCATTCTCAGCTTTTAAAGGAACTGCAGGAACAACTTCCAGCAACACGAGGCCCAGCACACAGATGCTGAAAGCAGGGACTCTGTCCCAGCACGACACACACACACATGGACGTGGTTAGAGGAAAACCACGAACACAGGCTCAGGAACGGCCACCTAAGCTCTCAGCGATGGTACATCCGTACACAGAGACCGCAGGGATACTGCTGTTCCTCCCTTAGTTACGGAGCTGGCAGTAGGGGCACAAGGAAAACCCTCTTTCTCCAAAAATTATTGCATCTCTACAAAGGGAGGGAGACTAGAAGCCTCTCAGCTTTGACAGCTGCTGCTTAACGCTCCGGCACCAGACCGAGGGCCTGATGCTGCTTAGGGGGCACAGAAAGGACTGAAGAACCTCTGCAGCCCTCAGCCCCCTTGGTGCATCCGCAGGCCGTGGGCAGGGGAGCACCCCGCACGTCAGGGGTGCTCCGATTTCCCCCTTTTGCTCCCCATCCCACGGGGTGGAGGAAACACCCTGCACCCAGGCAGCGCCTGAGCTGCCCTCAGCCCCCCATCCCTCAGGGTGGGGAAAACCCCCGCACCCTGGGGGAGCCCCTGCCCCTCCTTTGAGCACTCCAGCCCTGACGGGGAACAGCTCACACCCTGAAGTACCACAGCCCCCCCCCAGACACTGGAAGTGGGGAA
>VWZZ01000060.1:25125-36678 GCA_013399095.1 Psophia crepitans
TCCCTCCGCCCGGCCAATGGCGAGCGGCGAGGAACGCGCATGCGCACTGAGCCGGGAGGGGGAGCCCCCGCGCACGTAGGGCGCAGCGAGCCGCAAGGGCCGATGGGGTTTGTAGTCCCGAAGAGGGCCCGGCCGCCGCGCTGTTACCATGGCAACGGCCGCGGGCTGCGGCCTGGGCCCCTCCGGCTTTGCGAAGCGCCAAGGCCTCCTGCGGCGGGCGGGGAGGCTCGTCCCTGCCACAAACCTCTATCAGAGCAACAGCAGCCTCTAGAGCCTCGTTTATGCCGCAGCAGGACGGGCCTGCCGGTGTCAGCCCCGCTGGTCGGGCCCCAGCGGCCAGGCCCCGGGCCCTGCCACCACAGCGGGCCGGTGCCGCCGCTCTCCCTGCCCGGCCTCCTCGCCCCTGAGGGGTGTGTGCTGACTGATTGTCCTCAAAGCTGTCAGGACAAGCCGTGCGGTGCACCAGCCTCCGTTTTTGGAAGCCCTGCTGGGCACCGTGACGCTGGGACGGCACCAGCCTCCCTGGTCGCCTTTGGCCTCTCGGTATTTGTAAGCAGAGAGAGCGGCAGCACACGGGATGTGCCAGGGTCCCTGCAGAGAGGTTCAGCCTCCCCCTGTTCCTAAGTGAATGTGATTATCCGTGTTTTACAGAGCAGGAAAATGAGGTGCAGGACAAGGAGGAAGAAGAGGAGGAGGAGGAGGAGGTGAGCCAGCTGGGAGGTCAGAGGGTGAGTCACTGGTAACCCTGGGATCTCAGTCACCCTCACTGTCTGCTCTGATCATCAAAAAAATCATTCAGGCTGTTTGCTGGAGCCAAGCGTGGCCGTATCACCAGCTCCGGGGTTTCTCTGCCCTGGTTTGGTGCGTTCCCACCAGTATCAGCCCGTGGGGGTGAGGGGAAGGGACTCCAGCCCTCCCGAACGCACGGCTGGGAAAATAAACGCAGGAGACGTTCGTGATGGTAACGTTTGTCCTCCCATCCCAGCCCCTGGGGTCTGCACGTTCCCGCTTTGGGTGCACACTCACCCGGGCTGAGCTCCCGGCACACTCGTGGCGCTGACACGCTCACGGCCTCTGGGAAGCCGCAAATACCAGAATGGTGAGGGGAAAAAAAGAAAAAAGAAAGAAGAAAAAAAAAGGTAAAAAGTGAAAAAGCAATTTGGTAACACATCCTGCTGGAAGGGGCAAAAAACCCCGGGGTGAGTCCTGCGGCTCCCCCAGCTCCTGGCAGGCTCCCCCCGGGGGGGCGGCGGGGGCTGCGCTGGGTCTGGCTTTGACTGGCAAGTCTCCTTGTCTGTCACACCGAGAGCCCTCCTCTTTAGGAGGGATTTAAGGGGCTTTCCATGGCTATAGACTACAAGGACAAATAGCACCCCCAAACCCTAGAGCTCAGTTATGAAGCTGCTCGTGGGGAAAAGATGGAAGGAAAGATTTCAGTCTAAAGCAAGATGAGCTGAGCTGAAGGCGTCGCTCCATCTTTCCTGCCAAACAGGCAAAAAAAATGTAATCGGAGGAGCTGAAAAGCTGAGCAGCCTGCCAGCGCTGGCACCCTGCATCCTGCACAGGCTCCCGCCGCCTCGGGCATCTCTTCCTCTCCCCCTTTGCCTCCTGCAAGGTTAAGCCTTTCATTTGCAATCTCGACTCCTGACAATCCTTGTCAATAAATGAGGTGAGCATCCTCTTCTGTCTCTCTCTCTTTGTGCGGAGGACTCGGAGCGCGAGCCGTGATGTAGGGCAGGAAGGTGCCGTGCACAGGGAGCAAAACGGCCAAAAGATGTGGGGGGTTTTTGGTTGGTTGGTTGGTTTGTTGGGGTTTTTTTCCCCCTCAAAGCTGACGACGGGAAGGGACTCGAGAGGCGTTCGACGGGATTGCGGGGAAGAGAAGGGGAGACGGTGGCGTCGCAGCCGCACGGCATTTCTTCTGCTTAAATAGCCCCGTTCTATCGAGCACGCTTTGAGCGCGGGGTTAGGAAAAGCTGCCCAGCGGTAAAACTTAAGGGACGGCATCTGTTGTGATGCAATTGCAGTAAATGATTGCTGGCTCTGCCCGAAGACCTGCTGTTGCTATGTGCGTGTCAAATCTGCTTGGGTTTTCGGTTGGAGACCGAGGGGGCACCTGCACGCATCGCTGCCCGGCGGAGGGGGCAGGGTTTTCTTCTTCTCCTGCCTCCTTGCAATGGTTTCTTCCAGCCTGCTGCTGGAGGAATCCAACCGGCTTCTCCGCGGCTATGCGATGGGAGCAGGGGCGGATTTTTCCCCTCGGAGATCCAGGAGGTTTGGGAAACGGAGGGGGTTATGCGGGATTGCGGTCACGGAGGTCAGGCACAGGTTACTCCGCTGCGCATTGCATAATCTTTTGTTTCTCAAGGTCTCCTTCCTTCCTAAAGAGAGACGTGTGGCAGGCAGCCAGCCGCGGCTCCGGGCTGCCGTATGTCTTGCAGACGCTCAGCTTTCCCTGCCGTGCCGTTTCGTGACCGAACGCGATTTGCCTGTGTCCTGCGGGGCCCTCGGCGAGCTGCCGCCCGCAGATGGGGACCGCTCCGTGCCCGCAGCCCCGCCTGCGCTCAGGGTTCAGGGCTGCCTCCTCGCTTTTCGGTTTGCACGCCTGATAAAGCCTCCCCGACTATTTACTGCCCTGATAAAGCTGCTGTAATTGTGTCAGGACAGGGAAACCAGGCGTAACAGGATGAATCCAAGTGCTTGCCACCAGCTGAAGTGGCTTTTTCACATTCCCCCAGAGGGAAGTTTACTCTGCGGGACCGAGACTATGCGGCATCAACATTTTCTTGCGTGTATCTGAGGTCGGTGCTTAAACAGTCGCTCTCTTTCTGTGTTTCTCGATGCTGCGGTTTCTCCATGTTGCAGAGAGTGAATGGCTGGGGGAGGCTGAGAAGAGCATAATAATATTTGCCCATTTCTCAGGAGTGTCATGTGTCATCATTAATACTCGGGAGCCCCGCAGGGAAGGGATTAGAGCTGCACAAATTATTATGGCAGGTCGGATTCTGGCAGCAGCACATCTCACGCTCCTCTCTGGCACCTCTCCTCCGAGGATTTGCAAGGAATTAACAGATATCAAGTCCCTGCTACTCCCTGCGAGGGTCCAGCGCTCTGTGCTGGAGGGGGACGGAGGTGCCGAGCGGTGGTGGGACTCGCTGGGTTATGGGGAGGCTCGTGGCTGACGGCTCCGGCGCTGGCTCCCGCTCGCGCTGCCCCTGAGGTAAACGATGCTCTCGACTCGCTTATTGGGATAAGATGTTTACCAGGACTTCTCTCGGCAGGGATGGGCTCAGGGCTGCCCCGAACGCGCTCTCCTTTCCCCTGCCCATAATTCAAGGTCTCTGCAGCAGGGATGGGATGGGAGGGGGATATTTTTGTCATTTCCAGCACCCCGGATGTTTGGGACAGCAGCTGCCCCCAGCAAGCCAGAGGGGACAGGACCCCCACGGGAGGCAGGACCAGGAGGCAGTTCGGGGCAGGGAACACCCTCTTCTCTGCAGGGATGGCAAGGGAAGAGCCAGCGTGGCTGGCCCATCCTGGCACGGCCCTAAGCATGCACACACGGGGCTGTCGTACCCCTGGGGCAGATGTGGTGTGAGGGCTGCCCTGACACACCACCCCACGGGCTGTTTGTCAGCCCCACGGGCTCCGCGTCAGCCCTGCGTGGCTGCCTGTCACGTTATCCCGTCAGGCTTTCTGCCCTCCACCCTGCCACATCACATCTCATCCCATTTTTCTCCAGCTGTGACATGGTGCCGTCAAGTTGTATAAAATCTGAGGCGCTGCAGCCAGAAGTAGGTCAGTAAGTTGTTGGTTTTTTTCCCCAGCCGGGTTGCTCGTTGCGGTGATGAAGCCAGAGGACTCTCCGTGGGTGCTCTGGGGCGAGATCTACACTTGGGCGATCAATCATCCTCCCAGGATTAATCCCCAGCATCCCTCGAGCATCCCCTCTTTGCTGGGAGCAGTTTCCTGGGGGGCAGCTGGGATGTTGGAGGGGGGAACAACCCGGGTATCGACTCGGGGCGATGCCATCCGCCTTCCCAAGCCTGCGCCCCGTCCTCGGCCTCNCTCGCGGGACACGGCGGGGGGGGGTGGCTGGCGGCAGGTTCACGCCGCGCCTGACTCATTGTTGGGCCTGGCCTTATGTAACCGGTGCCGAAATCTCTCTGCTGGGGGCGGCGGTGGAAGAGAGCTGGGATGCAGGGGGGGGAGCAGCTCATTGCCATGGTTACCAGCATCTTTGCAAAGTTCTTTGCATCCATCTGGTTTCATTTTCAGCCCTTTTCATCTCACGGAAGGAACATCCCTTCATGTTTCTGGCTGCATCAGCCGCGGCAGACGGTGCGGTGGGTTAGAGGAGGCGCGTGGGAGGTGGGAGACGCTTTGCCTCCCAGCCCCCAAGACGAAGCCTGCAGCGAGTCGAGTCGCTTAACCTCCTGTCCCCCCGTTTTCCGCCTAGCCACGGAACGGCTCGGCTGGGATCTGCTTTCCGATGGGATTCGGGTGGTGTTTTCCTGCTCTGACACCCAGCAGGTATCAGGACCATGAGCTCCAGCCTGGGCGTATCCCAGCGGAGGCATCTGCCCTCCGAACAGCCTCTCTCCTGCAGCGGGATCTGGGCTCGTACCCAGAGCTGGAGGGTGGCTCCGTGGCCTGAGCCTGGGCTCCTGGAGCTGCCTGCAGAGCTCCCGACTGCCAGAGCCTTCCAGCAAATCAATTCTGGAAATGAACAGGATGGACTGATTGAGTTAATCCTGAGAAGTTAATCAATGTCAAGGCGGTTTGGCCAGAAGTCCTGTTTATAATCCGTACGGGGATCATTAGTACCTTGTGAAATGGAGGCGCAGCATAAAGCCAGGCTTTATGGAAATTGGAGGCAGAATCAGGTCCAGCTGCCACAGGCTGAGCCCGGGGGGACCGTACCCAGTGCAAGCGCAGGATGGGGCCCGCCAGCCGCAGGCAGAGCTTGCGGGGAGCTCGCAGTCGTGCTTGCGGGGTCTGTGAGGCTTGGGATCCGCCTGGTTCTCCCTCTCCCCCTGGGTTTTCTGCCCCATCTCTCTGTTCAGCACCTCAGAGCTGCGCGGGGATCGAGAGCAGCCCAAGCCTGGCACCGACCCGGGGCTCGAAAGCACGGCAAGAGCAGCGCCGTGTCCGTCCCAGTGCAAAGGCAGCCGGGCATCTTCCAGCCAGGGCTCCAGCCAGGGCTCCAGCCAGTCTGGTGCCCAGCTCCTCGCGCTCATCGCCCCTCTGGAAGCGTGGCTCAGCAGAGCAGACCGGTCCCCTTGCCAGTGAGGTCTGGATTTGGCATCTCCTTCCCAGCGCCCTCAGGAGAGTCCTCCTGTTTTTGCTCATCAGCTGGGATGGAGCCCTTCCCAGAGGAGGAGAGGGAGCCCGGCGGGTGACACAGCTCTTCAACGTGGTGCTCGGCCGCCCTGCGGGGAGCAGGAGGCTGCTGGAAAGCTCTCGGTGCAGCCGCATGCCGTGTGGATGATGTACTTGTGTCCAGAAAAGAAATTGCCGGTGCAAGGCCAGGCACCGAACCACAGAGAGCTGGGGCTGCCACATCCCGCATCGGAGGGGCCCCAGGGGAGCCCCCCAGCCTGCAGCGAGGAGAAGGAACACCCAGGACCGGCTTTGCTGCATCTCCAGTCCCTACAATTCAGCAGGACGTTTGAGTGGGCGTCAGGCCACCGTCCCCAGCAGAGCCGGGTGAGAATCCAGCGCTGGCTGCAGTCCCGAGAGCTGGCAGCGCTCCCCGGATAAAGCCGCTCCGGCTCTGCCAAGGGAACTGTTCCCCCACCGCCTGCCTGGAGCAAACGGGCTGGTTGTTCCTGGGGAAACCCACGAGCCGTGTGTGGGGCCGGGACCACAGCCCCTGGGCTCCCACCGGCCGGCAGAGCCCATCCGGTCCCCGGGAGCTCACGGGGGCCAGGCTGGGGGCGTTGGGGTCCGTGGGGGTCTCTGCCGAGGGCATGCAGTTGGCTTCCCCAGACGCAGCGAGTGATAAAAGCCGCAGCGAGGGAGGTCTGTGCTCCCAGCCTGCCCCCCCCCCTTGCTTCCTTTCACATGCTCTGCCAGCAAAGCGCCCCTGATCCCGCCGGCTGCACTTGAAGGGGTTGTTCGGGGAGCTAAGCGGCTGCTCCTGACAGCGTCGCTGGGATTTAGGTGTTTAATTCCCCTCTGCGAACACGGTTTTCCTTCTCCTCCGCAGGGATCAGGGTCGGTACCCGCAGCCGCCGCTCGGGGGGCAGCCGGTGCCCCCTCCTGCAGGGACGGCCCCCCTGCGCAGCGCCCGCTCCAGCTCTCTCTGCCCATCGGCATCAATAATTCACCGTGTTTAGCTTCCTCAATAATAAATGCGCATCAGGCTGCCAGCCAGGGGAGGCAGGGACCTCCCCAGCCCCCTCGGCATCACCGGCACGGCGTCGGGCTCCGGTGCCAGCACCGATGCCCCCCGGTGCCTTTCCTACCTCGAACCCACCTTTCCTTGGATCTGGCTTCGCTCTCGGCCGGGCTGGGCGGTCCCCACGTCTGCAGCCCCCTCCCAAAGCCACGCTGGAAGAGAAAACGTCAAGGAACGAGCCTTGGGGACAGCAAGGACAGTGCTGGGTGCCCCCAGCCCATGTGGTGCCGGGTGGGGATGCGGGGAGGGGGTTTCCCACCCCCCAAGTGGGTTCTGGACCACTGCCTACCTCCTCACTTCTCCTGCCGTATTATTTTCAGCCTTCGTTTGCGGAGTGACTGTAATTAAAACCTTCATCTCCAGTCCCTGCCGTTTCCATCTCTCCCCGTTCGTATTGGTGGTTCAGACTGGAGGCAGATTTGTATAATTGGTATAAATAACGTGTTTTCATAGCTGAATCTTTCCCCAGTCCCATATTTGGGCCCAGAAATTGCATTTTCATCTCAAACAGGCTTTTCTTTGCGCGTACCTTCCCTCGGCCAGAGCAGATCCCTTCTGGGGGGGACTGGAGGGGGGGTTTGCAACCGCTGCGGTTCACCTCTGCCGGGCCAACGTACGTCGCACCAGCTCGGTGACGTGGCCCAGGCAGAGCTGGACAGGGAATGGTGGGTCCATCTGCGATCTGAAACAGAAGCCCATATGCAGGTGGCCGAGGAGGGCTGTGCCTCTGAGGAGCACCATGTCCACCACCCACCCCCCCCCATGCATCCCCGGAGGCACGTTCTACCCTGCCTCGAGCCACTGCAGGGGCTGGCAGCAAAGCAGGGGGGGACAGGGCTGTCCCTGGTCCACTGTGCCACAGCCAGGACCCTCAGCAGGTCCCAGCTGGGTGCTGGAGCTCATGACTAACCCCCCCTTATCCTGCCCCCCCCCCCTTGCCTTCATTGCAGGGAGCATAATGCTGAACAGCATCACCGACGGGCTCCTCTGCTGCCTGATGGGCAAGACGACGAACGCCGTGGGGCCGCTGGACAGCGTTGACTCCAGCAACGGCTACAGCTTCATGGAGGTGAAGCCAGGGAGGATCCTACGGGTCAGGCACAGCATGCCCAACCGCCCGGCACCGGAGGAGCCCGAGGAGACCCAGCCCGGGGGGCCGGAGCGGGGCACGGTGCACTGCAAGCGCAAGATCACCGTCTACCGCAACGGGCAGCTGGTGATCGAGAACCTGGGGGACGCCGTCCGCTCCGACATCCTGCATTGCCAGAACAGCTCGGGGGAGCCCAACAGCACCGTGGAGCTGGAGCTCTCTGACCTGGCTGGCCAAACTCCTGCCCAGGGTGCCGCCGGCACGCCGGGATGCGGCACGCCGGGATGCGGCACGCGGGAGGCAGCCGCCACCCCCGGCAAACGTCGGAAGCGTAAACCCAAGAAAGTCGTCAACATCGACTGCAAGAAGCAGATCACGAGCTGCAAAGGGACGCACAGCGACGTGGTCCTCTTCTTCATCCACGGCGTGGGCGGCTCGCTGGACATCTGGAAGGAGCAGCTGGACTTCTTTACCAAGCTGGGCTACGAAGTGGTGGCTCCCGACCTGGCCGGCCACGGCTGCAGCTCGGCTCCCCAGATCGCTGCTGCCTACACCTTCTACGCGCTGGCGGAGGACATGAGGGCCGTCTTCAAGCGCTACGCGAAGAAGAGGAATATCTTGATAGGACACTCGTACGGGTAAGGGATTGGGGGGGGGGTCCCAGGAGGGAAAGGATGGATTCATATCTCCCTCCCCCCCCATCCTCTCCTTGGCAGCAAATGCCCAACAGATTCTGTGCTTTGGGGGCGGAGAAGCAGAGGAGGGGTGCGGGGTTTCCCGTTTGGGGTTTATCCCTCAGCTCTGATCTCCTACATCCTCTTGGTTGTGCGTCCCTGGGTCCAGCTAATCCCAGCGCCCGTCCTCCAGCAGGGAAGCTGGCAGAGCACCGCCTATAAATAGAGTAAGCCCGAGAAAGTCAATTAGATGGAGACTAAGCAGTGCGGAGAGCAGAGCTGGGAGGAGAGGGAGCCGGAGCCGGGCTCCGAGCTGGGCAGGATTAGACGAGAAGGGCGAGGCTGGTCCAGGCTGGCGGGGACCCAAGCAGGTCCCAGCACCCTGCAGCGGAGTGAAACCCTGAGCTCAGCCCCTCTGCCCAAGCTCTGCGGGGTTTGACTGGGGTTCCCCTGCCCCAGAAAGGGGGAGCACGGGTCAAACGAGGGGGTTGTAGCCTGGGCTCCAGCCATGGATCCTTGGGATCCGCCTTGGGGCGCAGCATCCACCAGTGCTGTGGGATCAGAGCGTGACCCGCATGCCCACCATCTCTCCCCCCCCCGCAGGGTGTCCTTCTGCACCTTCCTCGCCCACGAGTACCCAGACCTGGTCCATAAAGTGATCATGATCAACGGAGGGGGCCCGACAGCGCTGGAGCCCAGCCTCTGCTCCATCTTCAACATGCCCACCTGCGTGCTGCGCTGCCTCTCCCCGTGCCTGGCGTGGAGCTTCCTCAAGTGAGTGGCCATCCTGGCACCGCGGCACCGGGGAGGATTGTCCCTGGCCACCACAGGGAGGCCAGCACCATCAGGGACACCCCCCAGGCACCATGCTGGGCTAACCCTCTGCCTGTGCCGGCTTCCCCCCCCGCAGGGCTGGCTTCGCTCGCCAGGGTGCCAAAGAAAAGCAGCTGCTGAAGGAAGGCAACGCCTTCAACGTGTCCTCCTTCGTGCTGCGCGCCATGATGAGCGGGCAGTACTGGCCGGAGGGCGACGAGGTTTATCACGCGGAGCTGGCCGTGCCCGTGCTCCTGGTCCACGGCATGCACGACAAGTTCGTCCCGGTGGAGGAGGATCAGCGAATGGCCGAGGTAGGGGACGGAACGGGGCTGGGCTCTGCCTGTCGGCACGCAGCGATGCAGGCAGGGGGCTCGTCCCGGCGCTGACGCCTGCCGCTGCCACCATCTCCCCCCAGATCCTGCTGATCGCCTTCCTGAAGGTGATCGACGAGGGCAGCCACATGGTGATGATGGAGTGTCCCGAGACGGTGAACACGCTGCTCCACGAGTTCGTCCTGTGGGAGCCCGAGACGCCAGCTGGGGACGGGCAAGGGGAGAAGAAATAAGGCAGCGGGACGCGGTGACCGGGCTGCTCCGATGGGAGAGATGTTTTGGAGCGGAGAGGGGTTTGCGAGAGCGGAGGGGTGCGGTGAAGGCTGCCCTCGCCAGGAGCTCAGCCGATTTTCTTTCCCGGCCGCATCGGAGGCCGGTGGCGGAGCGCGCAGGCTCCCCTGGGCAGGGGTGCGTGGGGCCGGCAGTGGGAACGCGGCAGACCCGCTCCCCGTCCCCTCGGGGATGGCATGGCAGCCGTTGGAGCGTCTTCATCCTGTTTCTTTGTAGTATTATTTTCCTCACGCAGTGACCTCCCCAGGGACGGAGAGGAGGCAGCTGCGGGGAGACTGGTCCCACCGGCAGCAAGACGGGAAGAACTCGGAGGGGTTCCTCCAGGGAGAGCGCCTCGGCTCCGGCACCTTCCCAGCCAGGACTGGAGGAGCTGAGCTGGGACTACTTTAAGGGGAAGCCAAAGACTCCTTGGCCTCAGCAGCAGGATTCGCCTCTCTGAGCCTCGCAGCGCCTCGCTCGAGCCGTCCGTGGGGTCGGGAGGACAGGACCCCCGTTATTGCCAGCAGCCCTGCACGTGGCGTCCAGCAGCTCCTGGCCGGCGCTGCCGAGGGTCTGCCTGCACGGCTCATCTCTGCCTGGCCAGAAGATGAGGATGAGGAGGTGGCCTGCTCCCGTGGGCACGGCCAGAAGGACTGGCAGCTCCGGACTGGCATGGCTGCGGTGGGGAGGACGCCAAACCTGAGCTCTCCCGCGGTCCCCGGTGCCACCGTCTGTGCAGTCGTGTCCCCAGCCACCATCACTTTAGGTACCGCAGCGCTGGCTTCTGCCGAGCCCTCTGCTCCCCTCCCGCTGCCGCGTCCCCGAGATGCTCGGAGCCGTCGCCACCACGCAGTGACTCCCGCAGCGTCCGATCCGCTCGCCCTCCCCAGCTTCCAGCTCCTCCACCACTCCAGGACCCGGCACTTGCTGCCGGACCGTGTCCCCCCCAGGATCACACCCGTCCCTCGCGTGGGGGACCAGCAACACGCCGTCCACCGCCACTGCGTCCGTCCCTGCCGACAGCTCCCGTACGGATCCGCGGGGTCTCAGAGCACCGCGGGAGCGACGAAGCAAACCGCGACCGTCCGATCACAACGGGCAAGAGCTCGTTACCTGCCGCCGCCGTTCTGTACGTAACCCAGCGGTGCCATCGTCTCCTCCCCTCTGCGCTTCACGTCCCGCTGCCAGGAGCCGGGCAGGACCCACAAGGTACATGAGAAGCGTGAAGCGGGGAGCCGGGTGCCGTCGCGAGGTCTGGGGGTTCCCAGCCACAGCGGGATGGGTGGGAGCTGCGCGAGGACGCTGCGCTCACCACAGCCGCTCTCCGGCACTGCACCCGCACGCTGGGGGGGCGCCCCGGCCTCCCCACTCCCCCAAAGAGTGGAGCTGCTCCCTGCTTTGTTTCCCTCTTGTTTCCCCCATCTAAACCAAAGAAACACCCAGTCCCGCAGAAACCTCACCCTTGGCCCACGTCCCACTGAGACCCCCCCCTTCCTTGCCCCACAGCCGGGGCTGGTGCCACACCAAGGCACCCCAGTTTGGCTGGAGGGGCTGCTGGGCAGGGCTGCTCGCGCCGGAGCTGGCACCCCCCCGCCTGCAATACGCCGTCCCCGAGGCTGAGCCCACCTTTCTCCCCAAACCAAGTGACGTAGAAGAGGAAGGTCCTCTGGAGCCGGCCCCGGGGTGACAACGGGGCCCCAGCGTGACGGGCACCCCATGGGCTGCGTGTCCCCAGGCAGCTCCGCTCCATCCCAGCGCGGGGGCAGAGCTCCCGCCCCTGCCCGCTCCCGCCGCCGCCTGTCTCATAATGAGAATTTTAACGACCCTGGGTGCAGATGGTTTCCACCAGCCTTCCCCTTTCCAGCACCCTCCCACCCCACCCTGGCCAGGGGACACCCCGCAGCGCAGCCGGGCTCTGCGACGAGGGTACCCAGAAATACAACTGTACCCCAAACACGCGGCTCTGCC
>VWZZ01000063.1:0-33612 GCA_013399095.1 Psophia crepitans
CTCTTTGGTGTTTGCCTTCTGCCGGATGGGGAGGGGCTGGGGCAGCCGCCACTAGATGCCGGGCACCCTCCCCGCCTCTGTCTTGCAGGGTAGGCAGGGCACAGCTCCACCAGTCGATCTCCCTCTCACACTCCCTGATGCTCCTCAGTCTTTCCATCTCCTCTTTTAGCTCTGCCACCATGCTGAGCAGATCACCCCCCCTGCTCGCACCGCACGCAGGCAGTGTCTCCGCTACCATCCAGCAGCGNCATCCAGCAGCGGCGACAGTTCCAGGCACTCCCTGCAGCCAGAGACCTGGACGGCCACGTGCTTGCACAGGCACGCAGTCTGAGTCACCGCGTTCTTCCTAGCGACTGCTTTTGCCCGGGTGGAGACCATGGTGAGGGCTGGTGTTTCCGGGAGGGTGATGGCCGTCAGGCGAGCCGGCCTCTCGAGAGCAGAGGGGCTCCGCGCCCTACCCGCACGCCCTGCCTGCGCGAAAAGGGCGGGCAAACTGCCGCGCCATGTCCTTCTGACGTGCCACGTCCTGTTTGCCCGCCCTGTTCGCCGCTCTCCGGGACGCTCGCGCTCCCTGGGCAGCTTTATATGGGTGCAGGCACTGCTGTTGCTCTGGCAACGCCCAGATCTCGTCAACGGCTGTCGCGAGAGCTACCGCCGCGTGGCCGGTCTCTGCCGCTGCCTGCCGTCTCCCTGTCTCTGGGAAGCCAGAAAAAGCCCTCTGTATGCCTCAGTCAGCCGCTCCGCTGCGGGACACACCGGCACCGGAGCAGTCTCCTTCGGTGACTGAAAGGACCTACGGACCTGTGGATGCATCTCATCAGGTCCCATGGACTTGTGCACCTTCAAGTTTCTTAGATATTGTCGAACCTGATCTTCTCAAAGTACAGTGGGTGGTTCTTTATTTTCCCAGTCCCTGCCTTTGTATTCTGTGACCTGGATAGTGTTGGTCAAGCACTTGCAGGTGATGACTGAGGCAAAGAAGTCATTAAGTACCTCAGCCTTCTCCATATCCTAGGTAACTAGGTCACCTGTTTGATTATGGAGGGGACCCACATTTTCCCTTCTCTTCCTTTTATCACTGATGTAGCTATAGAAACTTTTCTTGTCCTTAACATCTTTGACTAGATTTATTTCTATCAGGGCTTTAGCTTTCCTAACCTGATCCCTGGCTACTTGGACAGTATCCCTGTATTCCTCCCAGACTACCTGCCCTTGCTTCCACCCTCTGTAGGTTTCCTTTTTGTTTGACTTTGTCTAGGAGCTCCTCGTTCAACTATTCAGGGCTTTTGCTGATTTTGCCTGACTTCCTCTTTGTCGGGATGCATCGCTCCTGAGCTTGGAGGAGGTGACTCTTGAATACTAGCCAGCTGTCTTGGGCCCTTTGGCCCCTCTTCCCTCCAGGGCATTGTCCCATGATACTCTACCAAGCAGATCTCTGAAGAGGCCAAAGTCTGCTCTCTTGAAGTCCAGGGTTGTGAGCCTGCTGTACACCCACCTCACAGCCCTGAGGATCTTGAATTCCACCATTTCATGGTCACTGCAGCCAAGGCTACCCTTGAGCTTCCCATCCCCTACCATCCTCTCCTTGTTGGTCTCTTCTGGCACCTCTCATTGCTGGCTCTTCTATCACTTGGAGGAGGAGGTTATCATCAATGCACAGAGATATATACTGTGTTTGTTTATTACGACACCTGTTATTCCTTCAGCAGGAATGAAGAACCTTGCTTTGAATTTAAGAACAATCAAGTAAACACTGGGAGTCAGAAAATATTTCTACGTAAGTCAATGTGATTTTCTGTAAAAAGCAGAGGTCCTTTAAGAAGGACTTAAATGGGAGTTAAAAAGAATGAGCAGATCTTGCAAGTAAGTGGAAAAGACTTCTTTAATGCATGGTGAGGGCTATCTAGAGGAAAGTATAGAGGTGAGGTTAGTAGATATGGACAAATGAGTGGGTGTGGATAGAAACTAAGCAAAGAAAAAAGACGATGTGAGAATAATGGGATGTTTAACCAAAAAGGATGAACATAAGGTGATTAATGATCAATGCGCTTTCAGTTCACATATGGTGCCAAGAATGTATTACATGTTTATCAGTGCCATGTAAGTGTCGGTGTTGTGTCTGAATAGTCACTCAAGTCTAGCAAATGCGTGAATATCTCCTCTATTATACAAGCAAGAAATCATTTGAACCTTTATGTTTCTATTTCTACCCCCTGACCCTGGTTCTGTGCCAACAGGCCCTAAGTCAATAGAGCATTTGAGCACATGCTTATTTCTGATCAAAATCATGCCTTCCCTTTTTTCAGCAATCCCCCAAACACAGTCATTGCCCTCTTCCTAATGGTCAGTAAAAAAAAAAAAAAAAGAGAATGCATTAAAATCTGTACCCCCTGCCTAGTGCTAAAAGAAAGAAAGAAAAAAAAAAAGATTGTTAGGATTTGGTATTATTTGCTACAAGTGTTGTAGCTCTGAGACGTAACCCTGATTCCTGCAAATCATACGTATTAGCAGGCATAAAGCTGGAGTCAGTGATGTTCCTCTCAGCAGATCTGGAGGTATTTCACATTTTCCTAGCTATCCTGAATGTACTGCATATAATGCTCCCAGCCTCCCTTGGGAGGCCCCCCTCTGGGAACATACTTGTCATTCCAGATCTCTGCTGACTATTGCAGAGCACTGAGTGGTTAAGGCAGTCATGAAGTGATAGCTCTTTCTTCATAATTAACTTATTTATTCTTTATCCATAATAGCAGCTCATTTCAAACACTTCTCGTTCATTGAGAAAGCCACATCACTCACGGATGCTGTATAGATTTTAAATTTTCTCCTGTAAATCTTCTATGATGCCTGTCAATTACCACTTTGGACTAAGGCTTTAGGAATTAGATCAGCCACATTAAAGTAGGACAAAGTACTTTCAAAATAAACTGTGAATATTATCTGCTGAACAACTGAAAAAAGATACAATAATCTAAAATTGCTATTTTCATATTGATACAATCAGCCAGGTTTTCCTTCCTTGAAAACCTACATAATGTGTTTCCATTCAAATTTGTTATGGACATAACCGCTGTGCTTAAGAGTAAAAGCCAGTACTTTGCAACTATTAATGAGTAACAGAGTGTTTCACATCAGAGCCTGGCCCTGATGCTTGCATAAGCTTTGCAGTCCAGCATCTAAATAATCCTACATTTGAGGGCATGTACAGGTTCCTAGAATCATAGAATCATAGAACATCAGATTAGAAGGGACCTCAAGGATCATCTGGTCCAACCTTTCTTAGCAGAAGCTCCGTCTAGCCAAAAGCACAAGATGGCTCAGCACCCTGTCCAACCAAATCTTCAAAGCATCTAATGTTAGGGAATTCAGTGCTGGGGAGATTATTTCAGTGGCTGATTGTTCTCATTGGGAAAATTTTTCCTCTGAAATCTAATTGGAATCTCCCCAGTAGTAACTTGCACCCATTACCTCTCATCTTTTCCATGTGAGTCCTTGTAAGAGTCTCCATCTTCTTTGTAGCCACCCTTTAAGTACTGGAACATGGTGATGAGGTGTCCCCTAAGCCTTCTTTTCTCAAGGCTTAACAAACTCAGTTCCCTCAGCATTTCTTCATGAGGCAAGCTTCCCATCCCTTTGATTATCCTGGTGGCCCTCCTCTGGACCCTCTCCAGCCTGTCCACATCTTTTTTGCGTAGTGAGGACCAAAGCTGAACACAGTGTTCCAGGTGTGGTCTGACAAGCGCGAGGTAGAGTGGAATAATGATTTCTTTACCTCTGCTGGTGATGCCTTTGTTGATGTAGCCCAGCATCCTGTTTACTGCTGCAGCAGACTGTTCACTCATACCGAGCTTCTTGTCCACCAGGTCTCCCAGGATCCTCTCCACAGAGCTGCTCTCCAGCCAGGTGGATCACAGTCTGTGCTTCACTTCTGGATTAAAGGTTGGTCGCCTTGAGGGGCCTCTTTCAAATGCATGGTAAGAATTTAAACAAATGCATTGCTGAGCATGCATTGTGAAAGCCCATGGGAGCAAAAGAGATTTTGTTTTAAATGTGAATACTATTCAAGTTAAGCACATATTAACATTTTGCTGAATAAAGATGAATTTTACTGTTGCTTAAATATTTCCCTGAGTCAGCGATTCCGTTTGGTTTGTTACAGTGTAAGGCCATCTGTGAGTTTTAGGTGTAAATCTGAAGTTTGGAAATCTTTGGAACAGAAGAGCTATGTGTTGTGGTTTTCAAGATTCAATGTGAAAACTTTAGAATAATGTTGCTAACATTGTTTACAAAATAACTGCAGTAGCTATATATTCTATCTAGTCCAGATGGATAAAATCTCCGAGGGACATTAGTTTTTATGGCCTTTAGCTTATTATTTTAAAGCCGAACTTTTATGAGGCAAGCTCATTAATTTTAGCAGTCTTTTACTGTCTCTTAAATGCAGTGAAAGGCAAAAGAGGACCACAAGTCTGTTATATTTAAAGCTACTGAACTAAATTTCAACAATCGCCATAGACCCTGTACATTTCTTAAATAAAAATAAGGGTAACTATCTCTTGACCAAAGCTTTTTCTTTCTCTGAATAAAAAACAGACATTATATTCAAGAATTTGTCTGTCTTATTGACTCAGTGATGTTTGGTGATAATGTTCCATCAAGTTGTGTTAAAATCAGTGTGATTTGGCTCAGAGTTCAGCTCAATACATGCAGTGTATAATAACTAGTCTATGTTTTAGAGTTGTTAAAAAAAATCTGAAAAAAGATACAGAAACATAAGAATAGGAATGATGTGACCTCAGGAGGTCACTGATTTCCTTTACTAATCTCAGACAGATTCAGCTTTATCTAAATAATGTTTGACAGCCATTTGTCTAACCTGTTTTTAAAATAGCTTGGTGATGCAGAATCCCCAGCTTTTCTCTACAGTTGTGTTTTAGCACTTAACTCCCTTGCCATTCAGCATGTTCTTAGTGTGTAGGTTAAATCTCCCTTGTAGCAACTTAAATTCATTACTTATTGTCCTGGAGAATACATTAGTGATTTCCTCTCTTTGCCAACCTTTTGATGACATCAGCTGTCATATCAAGTCCATACTTGTTTCTCTCCTTGGTCTTCTCTCAGCTAAATTAATTGAATACTTTCCAGCTTTCTTCACAGGTTTTGTTGGAAAAGTATCAGTGTTTCTTGCTCTTTTCTGGACTTTCCTCAGTTGATCCAGCTATAATTTGGGGCCCAAATCTGGTGTAGTACTCCAGCTGAACCACACAAATGTTACAGAGACTTCAGGTGCGTTACTAACAGCATGTCTACACATACCTCTCAGTACATTATGCCCCTGTGGATGTTTGTTCCATTTTGAGTCCATTAATTTTCAGATCGTCTTCTGTAGAACCATTTCTATTATTCTGTCTTTCTCTGTGTTGTAGCTGTGTGTCACTTTGTATTTAATGGTGCTGAATTACTTATTATTTTGCTGATTTCATCACATCACTTCAAATTTCATTCCTGTCCTCTAAAGTGCTTGCCATCCTTCCCAGCTTGTTATCATCTTCAAATTAAAAGTGCTTTCTATTCCATCATCTAAATCATCAATAATGAATCTAATGGCTAGAGTACAGGATGGATTTAGGACGGCAGAGTTCTGTTAATGGCAAACTTGAACAAGTTCTTCGTGGGATCCAGTTTGCTTCTAAAATGATCACCCATTTCACTTTTACCTTTATTATTTATTTGTGGAGCAGCAGTGTTCAGTGTTCTGAGAACTGGCACGTCCTGAGAAGTCCTGTGTCACACTGCATACAAGAAGAAGGAAACATTTTGAGCTGACTAGACCATGAAGATTGTTATTCCTAATGAATGTGGAACAGATGTCAGAGGTTTGTCAGGGTCAATATTCAGTGAAGAAACAGGTGGCACTTAACATGAGTGATTGGGTTTCTCAGATCTGTTAATATTAGAAAGACATATGAATTATTTGTGAACCAGTTCTGTTGTGGTTTAACCAATCTACAGTTCCACTGCCTATTTACACATGCTACTTAGACATTATTATGTCTTCTCAATACTTTTTAAATGTATTTCTAATTCTTTCACATTTTCTCTTTCATATCTTGATGCTGCAAACATAAGCACAGACGTACCCTACAGGATAATGGAAAGGATTTTTTGTTTAGTAAATAATATACATAATTTCGCTAAAATGCAGTTAAAAACAAGTCCATAGGCACTTCGCGCTGAATAATATGAAGGAGGGTGGTGGGGTTTGGTGTGGGTTTTTGTTTGTTTGGTTTTAGTTGGTTCTTGATTGTTTGTTTGTTTGTAATATTTTTTTTTTTGAGGGGGGAAGTATGTCTGTGCATGGAATTTTAAAGTTTTTTTCATGTTGACCGAAACTTTGTCCCAAAAGAATTTAATTTTCAGTTTACCAGAAATTAAAAAAAAAAAGTTTTGAGAGGTTTGAATCTATCTGACCAAATAAAATTTCTCATGTTTGCCTCCTATAAAAATGTTCCTGTAAATGTATAACAAAAAAGAAAAAAACCCAAACCCAACCAACAAAAAAAAAAAAAAAAAAAAACCCCCAAAAAACCAAAGTCTAATCAGAGTCTATTTGCTATAGGAAAAGATAATTATTTTTTTTTTACTATATTATTAGTCTTTGCACCAAAATGTTTCAAGACTACAAATATTTTATATGCTTATGGAAATTATGTAAACCAGGACATTTACATCCTTCTAAATAATCTAAACCATCATAATATCAATGAGGAGCACTGAAAATATTTACAAGTATATGTCTCTGGAAAGTTGTACAACAGTAATGTTTCAGATAAGGTTTTATTCAAACTGAAAAAAAAACATTTAATCATTTCCTCACAAATGTTCAGTCCTGAGTACTACTGAAGCTGTATCAGCAATTTGTTGTGAAACCGCATTAAATGTGAAAGCAAACCAATATGAAGCTAGGAAATCCTCTTAGGGAAACTTCTGTTTGAGTGGCAAAAAAATTTTTGATAAATTTACTTTTTCATTCCAAACAAATTACCTAGTTTTATGTTATTTGCAGTCCAATATAATTAGATCTTGAATAATGTGTAACTGATTCTATTTGAAGAGCAAACAAAACTGAACTGTGACTCTGTAGTCAGAATATTGATGATTTCAGGTGGAAAAATAGATTTGAGACATAGATGGCTTAAGAGATCATCCTGACACTGCAACTTTCTGAAACTGCAGCATGCTAGTACAACCCTGCGCTTTTGTAACTACTGAAAGGTGACCAGTATGTGACACTGGGTTTCTGTTAATTACGGGAAGGTGCAAAGGCATCCATAAACCAGGCAGCCTGTAGCTCATGTAGGTATCAGAAAAAGTCAGAGCAGAAGGGTCAGCTTTTTTGTTTCTTGACGTCAGCACTCTGCTCACTCTTTGCTGAGGATAGCACTGTGCAAAATGCTACTATTTATTCCATAGCAGCTCTGAGCTGTTTAATCCTTAATCTCTGGTTTGATGATTTTTGTCATAAACTCTCAAAACCCAGAATAAATGTCAGAATATTTTAATATTTGCATTCTTGTGAAAATGTTTTCTCTGCATACTTATCTTAGATTTTGACACTAAATATGCCTGGAGCATTCAGAGACACATCCAGATTGAATTCATTTGACAGCTGGATCATAAATGAAAGAGAATCTTGATGTTTTGCTACATAAACATGTTGATGGACTTTTGCTGATCCCTATCAGCTTAATTCAGTGTACAAACCCGCATTTATGTATTGTGCCGTGCAAGTCCTTTATAAGAAAATGTAACGGCGAAAACGAAGGATTCTTTTAGACAGGATTTACAGGTACACATTTAAATATTACTGAATGACGTGCAACCAATCAATAACATAATATATTAAAGAACATCTGCGATCATATTTGCTTAAGTATGTGTCACTCGCTGGTATAATGCATTGTGGATTTGTAAGGCTGTTAAGGAAGAGGTTAAAGATGCAATGGATTTTTATTTCAGGAAGACATAAAGGAAACAGATACAGTGGAAATTTAATTAAGTGAACAGGATGATGCATTTTAAAAATGGTTTTGGCAAAATGCAGAGGAATGGGAAATGAAACGACTTATGTAAGCACAAAATTGATGGACCTACTCTGACATTATATTAAGAAAGTGTTCTTTTGAGGCATGTTTAGTTCTTTAGGGAATGAAAAAGACAATTAGAAAATATTTGAAGATGTAGAGCAGGGATTCATTGAGAAATCTCAACAATGAGCTTTGTGTAAAGTATGAAAGATTACTCATCATCAATAGTTATCTAACTGTAAGATAGGAAGACTTTAAAAGAGTTGAAATGCTTCAAAGTACTAAGTGAAATGTGAGTTGGTTTGGTATAGGCAGCTTGTTAGTAAATGTTTAACGAATCCATCATATTAAATGATTAATTTTTTCACAAACAGATGATTCTTTAATCTATTTGATGAAAGCATAAAGAAATCTAATGTCTGAGACTTGAAGCTAGCAAAATTGAAATGAAGAAATTCAAATAAAGAGAACATATTTAAGAGGATATATTTAATTATTTGAATTATTTGTATTTATATTATTAGCTGAATATACCACATACTGCCTTGCATCAGTGCTACCTGCCATTCTGGAGGAAGGCTACCATTAACAAGCTAATCTGAGGGTCCAAAATGTCTTTATATAGCAGAAAAAAACAAAGATGTCCTGGTGTTTATTCTTGGTCCTCCTCTCTTAGAAAGCTAGGACTACACCACATATTTTGAAAGATATCTGTGCTTGCGCAATAAATCTGACACAATAAACACCATGAATGCACACTTTTCTCTATCTGAATATCTGGTATCAAATGTTCAGGGTTGCAGGATTCTAGAAATTCTGAACACAAATAAAAAAATCCTTCCAAGCAAAAGAATAATCTTTAGTTTTAAGGTAAGCTTCTGTAAAGCAGTTTTTTGAAAGATCATCTATTTTAATTATGTAAGCCATACTCATTCATATCAGGAACTACAGAGTTCAAAGGATGTTGCTTGCATGGTAATAAGGCCCGGTTCACTCAACTGATACTTGCTGTTTCATATGTTGAGCTGACCAAGAACTTATTAAGTGCTACATTGTTTTATTTAGATTCTCACCTGGTTTTGTTGTTCAACTTTTGTTTGACTTCAACTTGTTTTGATAACAATATGGAAATGTTTTAAATTCTGGGAATGTGAAATCCTACCGCCCCAGTGTTCTGTTTCAGCAGAGGACTCTCCTAGCTTCTGTAATAATGGATACTGATCAAAGAGGTCGTTCCAAACAGAGCCGTATCAGTCTTGTATCATGCTGCTTAACTCATCCTTTACAGACCAGACCAAGTCCTTAATTTCTTGTAATTTTCTGTCAGTCTGGTGATACCTGCCATCTTGGTTAGAACTGCAGGAAATCAATGTTTTCAGGTCAGTTTAAAGTCAACTATACTGCTGCAGCATCACAAAAGGCTTGAGGATCTGTCACAACCGCACTTTTGCTCTTCCATTAGAAGAAGCTGTTGAAAAAGGACTCAGTGGTAACTTGTTTTCTTCAGTGGTCTTTTCCCTCTTCTCTTCCTGACAGATTACTTGCCCTAACAGTTAATACAATAGCCAGTCTTAATGCTGTAACCTTCAAAACTCCCAGATTTCACAGACTATTTTATACATCTTTGCTAAATGAACGAACTGCAAATATGTTCTCTCGTAAAGAAGCTTCTGCCAACAAGACACTCCCAAGGTATGGCACTAGACCTTAGTTTTACTTTTAAGTAAAGGATTTTGTTGAGAGCATTTAAGTAACCACAATGAACTTTCTCATCTTTTAACTATTTTTTAATTCAAGCTCTATACAGGTATACTAATTTCGGCTGGCTTGGAGTTCATTTTCTTCATAGTAGTTTGTATATTGCTAAGTTTCAGTTCTGTGACTAAAAAAGCCTTGATAACACTCCCATGTTTTAGCTGTTGCTGAGCAGCACTTCCACAGAGTCAAGGGCTTTTCTGCTTCTCACAGCCCTTTGCCCTGCCAGTGAGTAGGCTGGGGGTGCACAAGGAGTTGGGAGGGGACACAACTGAGACAGCTGGCCCCAACTGACCAAAGGGATATTCCATACCATACTACATCATGCTCAGCAATAAAAGCTGGGGGAAGAAGGAGGAAGGAGGCACATTTGGAGTTACAGTGTTTGTCTTCCCAAGTAACCATTACACGTGACGGAACCCTGCTGTCCTGGGGATGGCTGAACCCCTGCCTGCCGTGGGCAGTGGGGAATGAATTCCTTGTTTTGCTTTTGCTTGTGCACGCGGCTTTTGCTTCATTTATTAAATTATCTTTATCTCAGCCCATGAGTTTTCTTACTTTTGCATTTCCGATTTGGTTCCCCACTCCACTGTGGGGGAGTGAGCGAGCAGCTGCATGGGGTTTAGCTGCCTACTGGGGTTAACCCACAACAACATGTTCTTAGGGACTTTCTAAAAAAGAGGTGCTTTTTTTTTTTTATCTGCTTCTGTTAAAAAGACTGAAGAGAGCCAGTAGTCTAACCATTTATCTTTCTGTTGTCTGTAGAGTTGGAACACTATAGATGGCATAATTCAGTGTCAAAAAAATCTATAAGCATTTGCCCTTACATTATACCATACTTTAAAAAAAAAAAAAAAAGCAAAAAACATACTTAATTGAATAGTATTTCATTCACTTGCCTTTCCAACCAATACTAATTAAAAAGCTGGCTCAGGCATACAAATACTTATAAATGCATTTCTAGTTTTCAGAGTATTTTAGAACAACACTGTATGTCCTGCTAGACCAAAATTCTTCTCTGGTAGAGCTCCAGACATTAATCTTTTCTATTTGCCAGGAACTGTAAAATCATATTCAACATGAAAGTTGAAGTTATTTTTCATTTACCTTTTATTTTGAAGTTGACCAAAGAGTGAGACCAACATTCAGAGAAAAAAAATCTTTATATAGGCCTAGTATGAAAATTCTTACTCACAAACCTTCTCTTTGAGGACATGATTTAGAGTTTAGATACAAAGGCAGGTCAAGTACAAAAGGCACATGATTTCAATTGAAAATATGGATTCAGAAATGCTGCTCAGCCTTATTGTAAGTGGTTGCATGCTAAGTATTTTACAGCAGTATGTGAGATCAAATTACTTTTAGCTGATGTTTTTCTTGTGAAATGAAGTGAAGCACCCCTTTTTCATAGTGGTGAGTGATACAGGGGACAAAATGCAAATACACCTCATCTAAGTCTTGCTTAAAAAGGTTTTGGGTTCTTTTCACACCGGTAGGATGGGGTTATGTGTACAATAACACTTGTTTTGAGGGTGGGGGGTAAAGACAAAATATGTGGCAATTCTTGGGGGTAAACCAACATGCAATAAAAAGGCAAATTAAGGAAATTATGAAACTTGGTCTAATTTGCCTGGTGGCCTTTTATTTTTGAATAAGATATGAGACTATGGAATATGCCCAGCTATTGATCTGTTCATTAGCTGGTCTTAAGCAAGATGTGTATGCATTATTTATTCATTTCCACTTTCTTTTATGTTTCTAGGAATATGGATCTTTGGAAGAAAAACTTGCTCTCCATCTTCATATCAAAGTAATAAATACTCAACAGTATTTTGGGGAACAGAATTATTTTGGGGCAACTTAATTTAAGCAAACTGAATCCTTACATCTTTAATTTTTTTCTTCCTACAAGGAAAAGAGATAGAGAGGCTATCCAGGAAAAGTGAGAAAAAGTGTGCAAAAAATAACTAGACACAGATTAATTCATTGTGCCCTGTTGTGTGGCATAAACCATAGGAGAAGCACAACGAAGACGAGAAAAAAAAACCTGTCTTATTCAAGCAGAATTTTCTGTTAATACTTCAAGGAGTGAAAAAGATTTGATAAGTAGTGGGAGACAAAATATCACCTTCCAGGAAGAAACAACACCTTAGTTTTTATATAAAGCCAATTGTAAACCCAGTTGGTTATGTTTATCTCTACTCTGTTTTAGCATTAAAGCCTCACCTGTAGCCACAGTGACCTTGATGCCCATCACCAAGTCTGACTTCAAAATATACAAAAAGCTTCTTCTATGATATACATGAGGAAACCAGGATAATTCACATGCAACTACCTCTAATTTCTTCCCCTCTCTACTATGGAAATGTAGCCAAGTAGCTGTGAAATTTAGTAAGTTCAGTTTCCTCAGGCAATCATGCTAGTATTATCAGAAAGAACTGTCCTTGCCTATCTGCAGAATACATTTCTGAAGTGTATCTACCCGAGTTCTTCACTGGTTCTCAGCATCACCATGTCTCTTCTGGATCTCATTAGGCTTTTCAGATCACGTTTTCCCAATTGGAAACACTTTAGAATCAAAAAATTTGTCACAGCAACTTTCCATGTTAGGGTCTTGACTAGTATCTTGGTTTGTTTACTAGTTTGACACATTTGTAATTTTTTTTCTTCCTGTCAATCCAAAATTCTTCAATTTTAAGCTATCTTTTTCACCTTTCTAAGTTCCTCTTTTGAAAGGCTTTTCAGGTTTGAAACTGATACCAAGTATTTTGCTTCTGTGTTTTTTGTTTGGGTGGTTTTGTTTTGGTTTGGTTTGGTTTGGTTTGGTTTTGTTTGTTTGTGTTCCTGAAAGGAAATAAAAGCCCAATGAAATAAACCTGGTGTTTGTTTGTTTTACTTACTTAAATACTTCCTTTCATCAAAACACTCATACTTTCTCTCTCTTTCACTCTGGGCTTTAGACCTGTTGAAAAAAATATGAACAACACTGGAGAATCTAGCGGCCCTGTCTGTCCTTAATCTTTGTCAGTGCAGGAAAGGCAACATTCTCTCTCTTTTGCAGTGCTGGGAGAGAAGGGTGGGTGTCTTTACCTTGAGGGCTGGCTGCTGGAAAATTAAAGGCTATTGTAGCCTAACCTAAAGAGACACAGCCATGGGATATTTATTCTCTGGTTTTATTTTCTTGGCATTTAGGTCTTAGCAGCACGGCACTGAAAGATGTTTTATTAAAATGATCTATTAGAAACGTGGAGCCAGCTATATGATGAGAGTTACTAGTTATTACAGTTACTAGTTACTACAGTTACTATATGTAAGTATACAATCCAGTCTCTTTAAAAAGTTTTGCTTTAAAATACGTCTTCTTGCTTACAAAAGCCTTTTATTTTTTAGGTTAGTCCATTTCCAAAGTGAGTAAGATAAAGTAAACCAAAATCAATCCTAAACTGCAAGAGAACTATTTGCATGGAGAGGTATTTCCTGGTGTAGGAAGTCTCTGTGACCCATAATTCTGGTAATGTTCTTACACAAACTATTTTTCACCTGCTCTTGCTCACTGCTGTAATTCCTTGGAGCTTTTTCAACAGTAGACGTTGCACAGAACTTCTAAAATTAAGACATCCTCAGTGTAAATTGTTGAAAGCCAGTTCAAAGAGCAGCATGTAGGGTGACATTTCCTGTATTACATCTCATTTAATGAATGCCTGCAAATGCAGTCAGAAAGACCTTTTAAATTAAATTTCATAATTGAGCTTAGAACCTGAAATCAACTTACCTCCACAGAAACCAACAATTCTGTAACCACAGTAGTGCAGAGCCTCGGAGTGGGTGAAAATGTGTAGGCGGAAACAGAACATAATTTTATTCTGCTTTCTTGGTGCTGGTAATGTCATAAACATCCTGCCATTCTGATATTATTGTGTTAATGTTAAAATATTTGGTTGATGCAAATAGGAGTCGAGATATAATATTCTTTATATGGCATTGCCCAGAGCAAAGTAAGAACACCATGACAACAAGTAGCCTGCAAGCTGTCATGTTATTTGTGTTCAGCTTGCAGAACAGCTTATAAAAAGCTATCAGCTGACAGGCATCCTGAACATCAATAGTAATTGAGAGAGAAAGAATAGAAGAATAGCAAATGGTGAACATGGGAAGAAGAAAAAAAGCACAATAATACACCCTAGGAACAATAACTTTCCATACGCTTTGAGTTTTTTTAAATGACAGTCATTTATTAAAAAATACAACTTCTCAAATAAAACCTTGAATGCAACCATTTTAGCCTTCACATATCACCATCCACCCCATAGAGAACTTCGATAATCAAAGGTGACAGCACACAAGAAACCCTTCTAACATTCCACTGAACAAAACTATCAAGCAATTACAAAATTGACAAAGATGACTACAGAGATATGAAGAAATTTCTTTTAAAAGTACATATATTACTAAGGAAAATACATCCAAAGGACCACAAACTCTGTGAACAGTAACACAACATTTAAGAATATTGCCCATGGTGCAGTCAGTGTCTTGATAGATACATATCTGAAGATTAAGCATCACAGCAGTTATTAATCTATATTTTTTATTCTAATATTATCTTTAATTGTTTAGCATTTTGGACTAGCTTATTACTGTTTTGCCACATATAGAAGCACTAAATGACTGTGAAGCAATGCACCTTTTTTATTGGTGAACTTGACCACTCAGGTCACTGCCCTGGGGAAATTCAGTTCTAGGAAACAAACAGTAAGCAAAAGACCACATACTACAGAGCCAGCTTAGTTTCAATGGGACTATTTGTGAGAGTAAAGTGAGTGGGATTTGATTCTTTAACTATCATTGTTTCATTTGGAATTTAAAGTATGTGAAATTGTAGCCAGGTGTTTTAACATCTGAATTTTTACACACAAGACTCCACCAACTCACTACAATTTTATGTTGTCCCCCAATGAATAGACTTTTCTAGATGTAGAAAAAATAGAAAAGGTGATACAGAACTAAAAAGACCTACTGATTGGCATTTCTATCTGTCCCAGCTCTTTCTGCATCTCTTGACACCTTGGCATATGTCAGGAAATACAGAGATACACTACTACTGGAGATGCAAAGCAATATTTTAGCACTTATTCACCTGTGAAAAAACAAAATTTGCCAGAAAGAATGCAGGGCACTATTTAACATACATTCCTGAAGAAAGGTGATTTTTTTTCCATGTCACAGATTCAGCATAACTGGTTTCCGTGAATGACACATGGGATCTAACAAACTACTTTTACAGTATAGGGCACTACTTTTTTAACATCGGGGACCTGAAAACATAGGCTCATATTTGGCTTCGTTAATGATGTACCCTACTAAAATTATGAACAATTCCGCTGACAGGCCATCTGTTTGCTGTCAGCTAGGAATCAATAGTGTGGCCCTCAACGGCATCAGCTGCATAGGAACTTCCTTAAGAATTCAGTGAGCAGTCCCTAGAAAGTAAACTGCTTAATTGTGCTTGTCTTAGCTGCCACTGTAAGAAATTAACATCTCCATTTTTCCTTGAGTGTTAAGAGAACAAAAAAACCCCCACCAATAACAAAAAAGACCCAAACCCAACAAAAAAAGCACTGATACATTATTCATGCCAGGGAAAGAGAGGGGCAGCGATGGAGAAGGTAAATAAACAGACTATCAAGGCTAAGTTTCCTGGGTTTGGACCCAATAAATATACTTCTGAAGTTCATAGCACTGCTTCTCAGTAGTTTTCCAAAATACGAATTGTAAATCATCTTGGGAAATACCACTCTGAATGCACAGGGCCATTGAACAATTCAATGAGGAAAAGTAAATTTTGTTACTTCAGTACATAGCTTTTGTCATGTGTGAGTTTAGATGAGGGCTAACAGAAGTTAATAACCCAGTCTGCTTTGATATCAAGGAATTTCAAAAAATGAAGGTTGAGCGTGTTCAAACAGAGTAAGAAACTGAGCCCACATTACATGGCTTTGGATAAGTGCTCTAAGCTTAAGGTTATCACATAAAAGGACCGTTCTCCTGCCATGAGGTTTGTGTCTCATTTTAGAAAGACGACAAGGCCTTTCCTTCCAGAAGGATGTTCCAGCTGTGGAATCCTGCAGGTGATGATTTCCTGAGGCTCTGATTAGCCTCTCACACCAGAGAAGAGTAGCAGCATTCTCTTGCTATCTAGGTGAGCCGGTCTGCTGTCTTTAAATGGCTCTGAGGGGACCAGATCTTCGTTGTAAAGATACTCACTGCACCTGACACTGGGATTTAGATTCCACTCAAGACCCAGATAGCTCAAGTTAGGTGTGAGAGCATCCATGTCCCTGTTTGGATTCAGCACTGGTGAGTTGTGCAGTGCCTATAATAGAACAGGGTCCAGAAATGGGGATTTCATCATCCTGGGTGAGAAATGAAACTGCCACTGCCTACCTGGCTAACTCACAACACGACAGAGGAGAAGTCATTTGGACCAGCAGCACTGGGATCTCTAACTTTGTCAAAGGACAGGCTGGAATTTCTTTCTCTCATCTCCCAAAAATATCACCTGAAATAAAATCAGTTTCATAGAATTTAATTTATCTGCTGTAGAACTATAAACAGCTGAGTCAAACCTGCTGGCATTTGCAATGTGAATGTTGATCCAGCTATTGAAATTGTCAGCTGCTAGCACCTTGCTGTAATAATAAAATAATGATTTACCCAGGGCTTTTTGAGAGCACCTTTCATTCCAGGCCATCCTCAAGTGTGCTATGAACCCATGCAGAAGCTATATATAGGAAGCGCTTCACCCACCCGTGACAGGCAGCCACCTACGGGATGAATCACTGAGCTTCCTCACAGCTCCCATCATAGGGACCCAGCCGATTAGAACACGGAGCAAACAAGGATGACACAGTGCTGATCCTCGGCTCCCTCGTGCTTGTTTTTCTGCACACTTATTCGTGCCCTACACCAAAGGAAAGCAGTTTGTGATATTTTTTTCATTATGCAACTCCCAGGCTAATATTTATTCATTTATTTTTAGCACCAATGATCACATTTGATCAGGTTATAAAGCTTCATCAACACAGCTGTAAGATTAGATGTATGACCTCATCATTAATATATCTCATAGCTATTAATGATTTTTCTGGTATTAATTTTATAAAAATGTTTTCTATCAGACAAAAGAAAAAAAAGAAAAAAGAAGAAAAAAGGCAAAAAGGCACCTCTCTGTCACTAGTACCATCTCCAGAACTCTTCCTTCAGCTTCCCCCTTCTCACTCCACTTAGCCTGCAAAACATTAACACTGTCACGCTGTGGGATTTGTCAGCCCAGATTGCGATTACATTTGTGTCTCAAAAAAATAATGTAAACATCCAAGCCATCCTCAGCTGTGAGAATGAACAAAAGCCCTGCTTGCGCTGTGCTGACACTCGCTGGGTATTGGAGTGATATATTAGAGTCTGCTGAGCCCCAGCATATCCCCAATACTTCCTGAGTGTCTTCATTCAGCAGGGACCAGAGACGCATAACTTGCCATCCTGCAATAACCATGAAGGGGTCCTACTGAAAGCTAGAGGCATCACCGTCAAGAGATTTATTTTTTTTTTTAAACCTGAAACAAGATTATATTCCATGTGGGAGCTGCAAGAAAACTTGTAGAAACAGTATAGCCTTAACTTTTAAAATCAAATGCTTTACTAAAGAGATCTTTTAAACCTTGCAGAATAAGATTTTTACAAGCTACTGCATTACTTTTTCTCAGCTTTTTAGCACAGAGAGAAAGTCTCTTACATTTTTAATAGAAAAGGAAACCAAGAACAGGTTGAAAGTATATGCTGAGCTCTGGAAACAGCTGCAATTCAACCTTCCTTTTGGTATATGCTAACTCAAAGAAAGGTCATAATTTTCAAAGTGTTTTCTCAGAAGAAACAGTGTTGTTGTTTATTTCTAAAGACAGAGTCATTCAAAACTTACTTGTTTGGGAATCTTTTGCTCATTCTGAAATTCAGCCTAAATTTTGTCACGTTTTCCAAATTTTCTGAAAATGCTGCATTTGGAAAAAGAAGAGAGCTGCAGATCAGCTGTTGAACATATTCTGCTCCTTTCGTCTACCCCGTCTCATCTTGTGAACTATTCTTATGTCATCATTTGCATTCAATTAGAAGTTAGAGTTAGCCAAGGAAGCACACTGAATTCAATGTCTGCTGGATTAGCAACACTCATGTTCAGACCAGGTTTCAAGTTTTAGACTCAGGTTTTATTTGGACACATCTCTCAGTTCACAGTATTAAGTTATTATGCCAAAACTCTGTCACACTGCTAAACCTTCAGTGAGAGCTTTCATGAATGTACACATAGGGAATCTGATAGATCTTTTGGTCACAAGATGTAGGTTGTAGATGTTTCCTGCCCTTCACCTAAAATTTGGGAACATGAAATTTGCATGCATCCATCCATGCCTCCACAATGTACTTTAGTCATGATTCTGCTTTAACTCATGTTTTTCCTGTATGGATTATTATTTTGAGGAAATGGCACAAATTATTTTTAATTGAGATTCATTAACTTGGGGACGTGTATTGATGGACCATTTCCCTATATAATTATTCCTATGCCAAACCTTGCTCTCAGTAACATCTACAAGATAGATGAGGCACTCAAAAAAATGATGTTGTGTAGGATGCCTCCATTGGAAGCCATGTCAAAATTGCAGATTTAACATGATATGGTGTAAAATTACAGGCCAGGGTTTTATGTCTTACTCTTTTCCCAGCTTTTTTTGTTCTAATTTAATTTCTTCCATGGCTTGCAGAAAAATATTATCCTTTATTTTAGGTACAATCATTCCTAAGCTGGCAATCACTGCTGTGATCACATAAAGACAGAACACATCCTTACAACAATAGCCATAATGATATGGAATAAGGTGGAAGTTTTTCACATTTTCTTGATTACTAAAACATTTTTATGATGTTGTACAGTAATCTAATTTCTTTTTATTTCTATTCTGTTTTGGGAAACTTAAAGTGTATGTGTTTTCAAAGTGCTATTAAAAAGCAGTGGAGTAGGAGATTAATTTTGAGTTTAATATTCTAACAATAGCCATATTAGGATTTAGTTGATATTTGTGACTTGTACTTAATGCTTGTTCACTGCCTATATTTTAATAGCTCCTTTGGGGTCCTGCTAGAGAAATAGAGAAACCAATGTATATTCCTTATATCTTTAATAAATAGTTTATAGAGTTATATAACATTAGAATAAGTCATAATGATTTCCTTAGAAAAATTAATTTCACACTAAACCACACCTTTAAATTTTACATATCTCAACTATACGTTTGTAATTATTGTAACAAGTATTACTTAATTATAGAGTTTTGCAAATGTGTGTTGCAGTTTTATGTCCTAAGCAAAGGAAAGCTAGCAGAGAGGATGTCTTGACAGCAGTGACTATTCAGCATTGACAGTGTAAGAATTTTTTCCAAGAGAGTTAAGCTGCTGGCTCAACTACAATTTTCCTTTTGAGCCTTTGGGCAGACAAACACATGGTCTTGGACCCGCAAAGGACCTTAGAGTAGCTAAGACTAAAATATTGCCCTTCAAACTTGCCCAATTGTCATCTTGCTCTGAAGCAATATAATTTATCCAGGCAGGATAGACTCCCAAAGGTGCAGCCAACCCACTCAGTTGCAAAGTCATTCTCTCTCTCAGGCTCTATGCTCAACTAATTATTTTGGTATAGAGAGAGGAACAGTTTTGGAAGTGAGTAAGGAGAAGCTCATTGAAAATACCTCCTGCTTTGATGTACTGGCACACTCAGGACTACTTTCCTGAATTTTCTACTAGAAGTTAAGAAGCTAACTGACTTTTCTGACTTGACAAGAAAAATATGACTGTAATTCCTGACTGGATGGATACATCATCCTTCAGTCCAAATTATAGGCCCCATATTTTCTCTCAGCTAGTTTGGCTTTACGTCCTGGTTGCTCTCAGTTCCCGACTTCCCAAGGTTAAGTTATGCAAAGATGAGTTTACATCTTGGCAATGACTTCCATCTCTCTTTCTCCCCATTTTCAAAATGAGAAGACTATTTCTTAATTTTGTAGGGCATATTGAATGCCAAATAAACATGGACTTGGAGGTGATGCTCAGATGTAGGCTCAGGGGACTCAGAACATTCAGGCTCCATGAAGCAATGCTCCATGAAAGCTCTGGCAAACATGGCTATGACTGAGTCTTCCACACTTCAGCTCACTGTTCCTAATTCATGGGAATGTCTGTCATCTTTCTGACCCCATGCATGCTCTGGAAAACTGGTAGTTATGTAGTATTTATTCAGTTCCATTTTAGAAAGATCTGATCAAATTTGGTACTGTTTCTCAAAATATGAAATTTTTTTTTTACAGTTATTTGCTTCCATGGGAAATTTAGAAACCTCTACTTTCATCTCCATACTGAAATAAAAAACTTGTTCAAAACATCTTAAATTCCCATGAAACAAAACTGAATTTCAGTCAGCTTTCAGTAAAGCCTTTTCCAGCATCAGAGTCTAATTTCACCTTTTAAGAAGCTATTAGAATACTGAAGCCTTGTTTTGATAAATCGCAGACTGCAGAGGGAATTTTAGTGGTAAAATTTTAATCTATCTCATGAAAATGCTGTCAAGGTCATAATAGTACTATTATAAATAGAAACATGTGCAGTTTACCTCAGTTTTTACTTAACCTCAAGGTCCTTATAGGTTCCTGTGCCAAACAACCTCATAGACACTAACAGTTGATTTTGTGAAATTACTTTAAAATCAAGACAGTGAGGTAACCTGAAACAGCCATGAACTGATGTAAAGCCCAGTGTAACTCCACATTCTGCACTTATCTGCTTCCTAATTACAGTAGCTCATTTTGTTTTAAATAAAAAAAAAGAACACTGAAGGTGAATTAATAAAAATACTTATTTCTGTTTACAGCCTGGATCATTGACGTTGACTTTGCCATTCAACGTAATTCCCTTTTCCTTCCTACTTAGGCCATTTGATCCTATTAGAGTTACTCTGATTATCTCTTAATTTGGGGTAAAATCCAGAATTCTGCTTAGGCACCTAGACTGTGATGTGTGCAGGTAACATGAGTTAAATGAGTAAAAACATTCTGCTTAGACTGAAAAGGTGAAAACTTCCCTAGATTCTAAGTGTTATGCTGCTGTGCATGTCCAGAAGTGCTGCCTCAGTACTCATCTTCCACACAAAGCTCCTCAATATTCCTAGGTGTGGGCATGGATACGAAAAAAATTCCTGCCCTAAACCCAGTAGGGAACTCTTGCTCTTGCTTTTTTTGTTTGCTTGTTTTGGGGGGAGGGGAGTGGAGCAGGTAGAGGGTAGGGGAGAAGTGGGGTTCAGAACACCTATTGTGCTATCAAAGATATCTGTTGGGAGAATGTAGACCACGGGCTGAAATCGCTCATTGATAGTGAAACACTTTGTGCAACAGCAGGGAATACTCAGCTTTCAGAGATCCCTTAGAGAAAGAATTACCAAGATGTACATATTCCAGAAGAAAATGACATAACCTTAGTGTACTTTTGTGTTCCTGTCCCTCATATATCCTTATGTCGCACTCTATTCCTCTCTCCTAACACCAGGAACTGAGTCAAAAACCAAAACCATATCATATCAGGCTGATGTAATGATGGAAAGTGCTTGGCAAGCATCTCAGCCAAAAGAAGTTCAACATGTTCCTCTTGATATGTATAAAGTGCTCCATGAAAGAGTATCACTTTCACTTGCAGTATTTTCTTTGTGCAGGATATCTATATCGTTCAATACAAAATGAAAGAATCGATATGAATAGAGACATGGATGACCAATTGCAACCCAATAAGGAAATGTCGCAAGCATTTTTTAATACAGTATGCAAGGAGAGAGGGTTCCATTTATTTGCTTCTCATGGAGAAGTACATTATATTTAGTAGATTTTTTACTTTAAAATATAGAGGCAAGCATAGACCCTCCATGGGGCAGATATGGTAGGAATCATTATGATATTGGGAACTATAAACTCCTAAGTCTCTGGATGAACAAGACTATTCTTAGAAGGTTGGTACTTTGTCAAGCCCTTATTTGTAACAAATTGTTTGGAGGGTGTATGTTAGCGGTATAAGCATGGCACTAAACTGATATCTGTGGGAAGAGGTATATTTGCATATGTATCTTAGTAAGGTATTCTTCCTTTCCCACTTGGAGAATGGATGGTCTTTGAAACTTAAAAGGTTGCATAAATTTGTCTGGTGGTTCCAAGCTGCTGCTAGTATTTAAAATAATGTCTTGAAAAATGAAGGATTGTTCTTGTGTGTGCACAACTGTCTATTTGTGTATACACATTGTTTCTAGTACTAGGGTGTATTGCAGATCTCATGCAGTCTTTGATATTCAGTATTTCATAATTGCCCTATATACACATCTGTGTCAGTTCTCACAGTTTTCTGGTGGCATAAATGCATATATTCAAGTATATTTAACTTCTGAAATTTATTCCAGTGTTTTCTTTATTTTTATTTATTTACTTTGGATCTGAATGTGTATATAAATAATTATCTTTTTCATTATGGCAGCTTTGTAAGGCACCACGTATTAAACAGTTGTTCACTCAAAAGGCAAGGGAGAGAGTCTGGGTTTACATTGCATGTAGAGCCTTCTGGCCCCAAGTATTAAATTCCAGTATAATGAGGACCTTGTGCTAGTTGTATACCAGACAGGGATTCAGCTTATACTGCCAAAGATCTGGCAGCGATGAAAGACTGAGCAGCAACTGCCAAAAATTACTTAATATTGTGCAAGCCCTTGTGCTATACAGTTTGATAGTTGAAAGGGTTCATGTGCAAGAGCAGAATCTGCAAATGCAATATATACAGTAAAGCAACATTTGTAATAACCATCTGTTATGTATCCCCTCCTTTCCCCTTATGCTTGCACACACGTTCACACAAATTGCATAGCTGTAAAATATTATGAGTCTGTATTAGCGCCTTGGGATTAACGATATGGTGAAAAATATTTTATGTTCACTATATGATATTTTGTCAGTGGAGAGGAAGAAAAGTTACTTGACCCCCAAGGAAGTAGAAGCCGAGATAAGACCTGCAAAAGTTGGAGATTTCCAGTGGACCTCCTTTGTTTGTTTGTTTGTTTGCTTGTTTGTTTAAAACTGCAATATGGATCTTAAAGTACTGAGAGTGAAAGTAGGTTTGGGGAAGTTGGGGGGAAGAAGTGGTTTACATTTTAGAATGTATTTCAGTTTCATTTCTAGAACTACAATAATGAAAGAACTTTGTAAAATTATACCAAAAATAATTCAAATATGGGAAAAACATTCCATTTATTTTTAAGAGTTTTCCTGTATAACTCGTGCTATCTTTGAATAGAAGTGCTTTTAATTAGCTTCACTTAGATAAGTACTTGACAAAATGAATGCTTATGTGCCCTGCTCATTTATGCAACCTTTCTTCAGAAACCAAGGCACAGGTCATTCTAACACAGTTTTATAATATTATGGTTTTAACCTCTTTGCAGTGTATACTATGAGTTCCTGGAATTTTGTGAACTTGAAAGCACAAGCTTGATTAATTCTGTATTTACTCTTCAAGATGGTTAGCCTGATTACAAGACAGTCTAAGAAACCAAGTCTGTATTTTAAAATGAAATTTAAATAATTCTTGTGCTCTGACAATTCTTTTCCCCTTGGAGCATCTCAAAGAGGTTAAGACAGAGGGTGACAATACTGAAAGAAATTAAACAGATGAAGACTGTTTGTAGACAAATTGCAGACATACTAATCTTGTTAATTTACATTAAAACCTAACACTTATCCAGACCTCTGTCATGTCAAAAAGAAACAAAAGAGAGGCATTTTTGAATTTCTCAAGTGCACTTCAGATTAAATTATGTTCCGCTACATCCACTGAGGAATGCTATTATTGTATATTTGCAATTGCAGTTCTTGGGTCAAATTTGGCTCTGTTTTCTCTGGTGATATTAGATCATGGTTTTACTTTATTTGCTTATACTTCTTCCCATCCTCTGTCAGTTGCTTGCTTTCTCCCAGATGTTACCAGGGCCATAATCATCATCATTAGACTAATTATGCAGAAGGACCCTGTGCTTATATAGCCTTATTCTTACCATATTCTGCTGCATTAAAATGAAATAACGTGGTCAGAACAACTTTCACTTGTTTTCTGACAAATACACACAATCTAAACTAGTCCTAGTCAGCCATGCTAGTAACAAGAGTTTGTATGTAACTTGTTTAGAACATATCTCACCTACATTTGACCATCCAGAATTAAATATCTTGTAGCAGTTAATCATCTAGATTCCCTTTTAAAAAGTTGACAGATGGTCTAGCACCTCCAGAGTGTGATTATTCTCAGTGATTTTACACAACTATCTTAGGCTGAGGTGTACCAACCACATCACTTCAAAGTTAGGCATCTAGTGAAGGATGGGAAAGATGAAATCTCATCCTTAGGATTACAGGTTGGTGAGGGTGGTGCAAGGACAAGTGCCCATGCTTGACATCCTTCCTACTTGGAGCCACAATGGTACAGAGTTCTGTGCTGTTTAAAAGGTCTAATGCAAGCTCTTGCTGTCACATACATATGAATAAATGAATCAGCATTTCTCAAATATCACAGAACACTGTTTGGGGTCTGCCAGCCTACTCAGACCAACAAAGGTTCATTCTGTTAGGATCCAAACACAGCAGCTGGATGAGCTTTCAGAGATCCAGGACTCCCCAGGGTAATGTTCATCAGGACTGACATATGCTGCCCTATTTTAAAATTGTCAGTATGTGTAAACTGTACAGCACAGGTTTGGGCAAAGAAAAGTTACACATCCTGACTGAGTGACTACATGTGTTTCATGGGATTCCATTTAGTATGGACAACAGATGGACATTTTAAGCCTTTAGTAAAAGCAGAAAAATGATATACTGTCTGACTGATCCATTAACAGAGTTTCTCCAGTACAAAACAAAAGTCAGACTAAGAGAAATGTTTCCCACTTGTTTAAGTAGGTAGTACACAGCTGCCATAAAGTCTTTTGGCATTGGTAATTCCCAGACACTTATACCCATATACTGTCTGAGGAAAAAATATTTGTCATTTTCTTTTAATGAGCACTCAGAATTTTTGCTAGCTGCCAATAGAATTATTTTAACAGGCTGTTGGAACAGAGGGGAAAAATGGACTGCACTTCTGTAGGAAACCACTAATTGCTCAGACAACATCTTTCTGTGGATTTCCATATGTAACATGAAACTAGTTTTAAGCAGTGACTTAGAATAATTACCACTGCGAAGGAAAGAACTATTCTGCACAATTTCCTACTTCATCTGAAGCACAGATTTAGTATTGTAGAAGAATGACAAATGAATAAACATGTATTTGAAGTACTATGAATTGGTGAAGTGGATTAGCATTAAATAAATTTGAAATCAAGACTAACAAATATAAACCTCCTTAGAGCCAGAATAGAAATGTAATGTAGCCATTCTCAAATAAGGCTGAGGATTAAATGATGAAATATTTGACAGAAACTAATAAGCCATCATCATAAGCAATAGGGTGTTAAAATGGAAAAAGAGAATTGCTATGAAACACATTTTTTCTGATTAATTTTTAGATTTTTCTGAGTACATTTTTTCCCACATGCATATGAATTTTGAACTGCTATTTTCTTGCCAATTTGGAGCTGAAACTAATGGCTTGTGACCGTATAATGAGTTGTAATATTTAACTTGGATTCTGTGATCCCAAATGCACTTGAAAGTTTTGATATTTTTGTTCTACATGTGGCAGTGCAGGGAAAATGTCCTTCTAGTCATATGGAGTTACAAAAATATTCATTATTGTGAGATACAAAATTTATACCTTCACCCTTTCTCTTGTCCTCCTCTCTGTAGAGGAAAACAGATTGAATTCACAATCTTCTCATAAGCACTGTGCATTCAGTTCTCAGCAGGTGAATGAAGCATCTTAAAACTCTCCTTCAAAGGCAGTGCAGTGTGGTGGTTGGAAGAGGTGACCCAAGTGACCTGCCTGTTTCTGCTAACGTCTTTCTATGCCAGGCTGGCTGAAGTTACTCAGGAAAAGCTTTTTCAAAGGCCATAATGATTGATTTCTTTCTCCTGCTGTTGAGATGATGAGAGAGTTAGTGTTATTGTGATTCTTACCCATAAATATCAACGTGAAAACTCTCATCAACTTCAGCATAAGTGAGGCCAGGGTAATACTAGACACTCTTGGAAATCCTATCTGCTGCATTGCAGTTTACTACTCCTTAAAAATGGGCAAAGGCTATACTGCATGATGTATTATGAAGATTGGACTACTGGTACTTGAAAGAGCATTTAATTAGTTCAGATAGGTCATAGGTGCTAAGTAAGTACCAATTGTTATTAAGATTTCCCCTAGAAATACTGACACTAATTTTTCCCCAACTGACAGATGAAAAGCATGCTTGCAGTGACCTGGGTTTGGATATACGGTTTTTTTTTTTTTTGAAGAGAAGTTAGAATTAATTTCTTTAATAATTCAAACCACATACATCCCCTTATTTTGAAATAAGTTCCTATTAAGAAGCCATATCATCTAAAAATTATTATCGTCAGAAAATCAGCTTTCGGATTGCTACAGTGCAAAAGATTTCTACAACATGAGGTTTTTTCCCATGTTTGTTGGAAACTTTTTCAGTCGTGTCTTTGATACAGGACACAACTATGAGGAATCATTATTGTCATTCCAGTGTGAAAAGGCAGACTATTTCTTTTTCTGATTTGTTCTCAGCTCAAGGCAGGGGTTTTTTGTTAGTTTTTAAAGCCTGGCAGTCTTACTCTTATAACCCTACATTCTCTAAAAAACTAATTGTCCTCTCCGGCTAAGCTATCTTGCACCTCTTACTTCCACCATCATGCCATCATGTTTCCACCAAACCTCTCCGAACCTGTAGTGCTTAAAAATCTGGGATATGCCCTTCTACAACTAATAGAAGTTCATTCTCTCTAGACCTCTAGGACTGCTTAGGGTAATAGATATTTAGTTATAATGCTCTGTGCTCCCAAAACATTAGCTTGCATTAAGACTCAAAACTGAAAATGCTCAGATGTTGGGATATGGGTTTAGGGTCTCAATGTAAAATTGCTGCTTATGGAATAGTTGATTGTGTTTACAGTATCAACAGACACATCAGTGCTTGGATGACTACAAAGTCTAAAATGTTCCCTTTAAGATGTAGTCAAAACCCAGCACTAGACCGTACTGTGATATAATCTGGGAAAGTTTCAACTATCTCTATTTTTCCTGTACTACATGCTATTGAAGAGAAGACATCTACCCATGCCTGTCGATCCAGGAAAACTGATAGGTAACTACATTAATTTTTAAAAGACGGCAACAATCAATGATGAATTAAAGAACATAGCTATAAATTATTCATGACAGTAAATCTCAATAATTGAAGTATGCCAAATGATGCAGAACATTAAAAATCTGCATTGTTTGTCATATCCAGATCAATACTAAAGAGATTTTTAAATTGAGATCAGGGGAAACAGCAAACATGGGAAAAAATAAAAAGTGAACCTCAACCTAAAATCCATAAATCACTCAGTCACAAATAATTAAGGTGAACAAGCCTTCCTTTTGTAAAATATACAATACATTCAGGGATCAGCACTTATTTTGACAACATTTCAAATCTTACACTATGCAGCTCTTCTCGTTTGAAGTTTTATTGATTAACAGCATTAGTTGTTCAGTTCATTACAATTTAGACAAAAACTCAGAACCACACTTTTAGCTGGTGCAAACTTATTTAACTCCACTAAAGCTACTGGACTTCTTATCCAACAGGTGATGTAGTAACTTATATCATCCTAAATTTTATCTAATACATTTGAGCAAAATTTAACAAGTAAACAAACACTTCAACGATACTCTGGCCTACCCTACAGTCTGCTGAAGTTATGAAAAGGTTCTCACTGTCTTTGGACCAGACCTGGTGTTCTGATTTCGTTCTCAGATCTAGAAATTTAGTGATCTAACTCTACAACTAAGTACAGAGAACAATTTATCATTAACTTTCCTCTACCTACTCTGAAAACACCTAATGCAATAGGCCAGATGAATTATCACTGGACTTCTTTTACTGGTGAGGAGTTTATGGGGTTCTACATCCCAAAAGAATGACACCAAATTGCTCCTGAATTTCAACTTCATATCTTCAAGCATTGATATTCTGGACATACAGTGGCAATAACAGGTTCAGATTCTTCCAGAAAGGCATGAAAAATGCAACCATAGTTGTGTCCAATGCAGATCTCTCATGTCATAGCCTCTCACATTGCATCCTGATGATGCAAGCAATGTGTTGAGTTACATCATCAAGCAGAGGTATGCTATGGATGACAGATGCACCAGGTAGGACCAAGGGTCTTCTGCAACTCTGTAGATGATCCCAAATGGGCAAAGAGCCAAGACACTGCATAATATCACCCTAGGAGTAATCTGTGGAAGTATCAATACACTAACCGTGTTAAGCGTCATTAGCAAGATTCTTAATTACCTATATTGAATTAAGTATTGGCACATGTTATTTACTGCTACAGAAGAAAAAAGCAATAATTTATTTACAAAGAATTCTGTCCATGAGGTTACTCCAGCATTGGAGCCGAGGTAAAAGTATATTTGTAAATATATTATACCTTAAATTCGTATTACGTAACGGATAACATTTCCTAACATGGCAAACAATGAGAACTCATATTGAATTTTCCACAGCAACAATTTGAACTGAAGGAAAGAGATACCCAATTCCTTCTGAAATGAATGGGAATGTGGTATGCAGTGCCCAGAGGCAGATTTTGAGACTCTTTCCCTTGATCTTTTTTTGATTCAGTGGGTTCTGTTCTAGTCGAGAGCACTAAAAGCTGAATAAAAGTTGCGTTTCCCTTGTTTTCTGACAATCATGCTGAAACTGCTTCTGTCAATGAGGAGTAACCAAATGCACATGTTTTTTCCAGTACACACTGTTTCCTCTTTCCACTTTTGTCCAATCTGGTCTATTTTCCACTTAAATACATGGCTTAACAACAGACTGCATTACATGTAAAAAAAGCACTGATGTATGTAACATACCAGTACTGTTTCTTAGGGTGGTGCAAATCTCAGATGTATCATAACAACCATTTCTGTCTTACTGAATATACAAAACTATTTCTTCTTTTCAGCTTCAGGACAGAAAAAGTACATTTTTCAGCAGTGTATTGTAAAGATACAGTAGTTTCAAAGGAAAGCATTTTTAGTCCCTGTTATAAATAACAAATACTTTAGATGCACATGAGACACTATTTGCTTTTTTAATGATATTTTTATTTGGGGTTTCTGTTACAAGGGGGTCTTCCTTGTTTGCTTTATTTTATCTATTCTGTATATGCTAATTGGACAGACCATAAAAATTAGAAGCAGACTGTGACCAAGCTGATGGCTTATCCCTTACAGTAGACTCTCTAAATGAACAATTTCCAGCTTCATTCTCATAAACTTCAAATGCATTGCTTTAAACAAAACTATCAAATCATCATATAAGTGTGTTTTTACACTAACACCCAATGTGATTAGTGTAACACCTAGTACCGTCAGCAGAGGCTTGTTTATATATGCCAAGTACAAGTCAGAGATATCTCTCAAATTCTTCTCCTTTCTATTCAAATCCTCACAGCAAGGCCATTTCTACTGGAATGGAATAAGTATTCTCACAGCAATGGCAATAAAGGTATCAGCTGTCCTCCCAGCCATAAAGAGCTACTGGAGTATCTCAGAGGGAATGTGGCTTGAGCTGGAAAGTTATGACCTAAACATGAAACAAAGAGGGAGGCCTAGCCTCTTGTGTAAATCTGTTGCTGAACATGGCAAGCAGAAAAATATGAAAATAAAAATAAAGAATAATGGGTAGCAGAAGATGTGCCGTTACTCTGAGATGGGGGAAAGTGTTATGTTATTGACAAACCTCAGAAGCTACTTCTATTGTATGTGTTTAGTTGAGTGAGGTTTCAAAGCACTCAAGAAGTGCTCAGAACCAGAATGAGTCCATTATCATCAAGGATCCGCAGAAAACAGATTGCAGGCAGGAGCTGCAGGAAAGATTAATAAGTCAAGGTCTGCAGAAAAAACAGTGTTCAAGGAAGTTTACAAACGTTAGACTTTGAGTATGAAATACTAAGGCATGTTGTACTATGCTGTGCTTAGGACACTTCCCTTGAGAAAGGGGAAAATATTGAACAGGGTAGGGGCATTTCCATAATCATCATCATCATCATCACCACATCTGCAAAGCAGAGGGTTTTTTTGCCAGCAGCATCTGCCTCTATGCTTCCAGTTGGCAGGGCCATAACTTTCAGATCATTGTGTATTCTTAGCTAGATGGCTTCAGATAGGGGATTTCAGACAGTGATAGTGACACGCAGCTCCTCTGAGGTCAGGATTCATCAGGACATGGAAGAGGATCTCTTGAAATTAGATGGTTGACAGCAAGAAGCAGTAACAGAAGTATGGAGAAAAAAAAATCTCATACTGTCTCATGAATATGGAAGACATTCCATTTGTGAAGAATACAGGGGGAGCAATGTGTTCCCCCTGCCAAGCAATGTTTTGCCAGCAGGTACTGGATTGCCAAATACATGAGCCACTTCAGCTGGCAGAATGCCGTGATGAAATCATCTTACTTGGCAGGTCTGGATTTCTAATGAACTGTTTTCCTAATTCTATAGCAAGAACGATGAGTGTGCCATGGGAACTTTGCAGGAAGAGTGGTGTCAAAAACACACCTAAAGCATGAGATATAGAATAGAATAGAATAGAATAGAATAGAATAGAATAGAATAGAATCATTAAGGTTGGAAGTAGCATCACCGCTGTGCTTTACGGGCTCCAAGATATCACTATTCTAAGAGCTGGCCTTAAGAAGGATAATGTGGAGAAGCTGGTGAAGTTAATCACCCCTCCCTGTTATTTTGAACTCTGGCAGACTTCTCAGCATTTCCATGCAGCAATGGGACAGACATGCTTTGGGGTTTGAACCTTACGTTTGCTTTCACCTTCATATACAAAGTAAAATGGCAAGTGATGACATGTGGCTTGAGCTAGCCTAGATGAATCAAAGTTAAGGACAGCTGAGTCTGGTTGCTACAACTGTAGAAACAGTCAGGTTTGAGCATTTTTATTCACTTATATGGGGGTAAGGGCCACCTGCCTGTGGCAGTTTCTCTCTGCTGTGCTGTGATTTATTATGACAGAAGCCAGGGTTAGTGTTATCTCACCCTGCTGCTGAGACAATGATTATGTGCTTTACCTTGACATTACTTGATGCAGTGCACTCTCTCCCGCCCTCTAAAAGAATTGGTGTTTCCAGGGTTTCTATGTTTCTGTAGGAATTCTGCCAGCATCTGGCAGGTAAGCCCTTCAATATCCACTGCTACATCAAGAATAAAACCAATCACAGAACCACATTGGGGTGACATCAGAGGTAAGAGAGGTCCTCCGTTACCTAGCGTAAATACCACGACCAATCAAAAGGGGTATTCCATACCATAGGACGTCATGCTCAGCATATGAAGGGGACTGGCCAGCTGTAGCTCACCTCATGGTGGTGGATATGTTCTTCCTGCCCATTATTCTCTCATGCAGGCTTGACAGTCACAGCCTCAGTGAACAATCATGATGTGATTTTAGCTAGATATATAAAACCTGGATGCAAGGGTAGGTTGGTTTTGTGGTTTTTTTTTTGGTTGGTTGGGGTTTTTTGGTTTTGTTTTTATGCAAAGGTATTTGTTATTTTACTAAAATCGACCTTACCAAGAAACAGAGCACAGTCCTCTTACAAATTCTGTGCAAACAGAATTCATTATGCCACTATTATTGTTTCAGTGTTTCTGGTGATTAACTGGCAAGTTTAAACACAAAGCAGGGATGGACCACTGTCCCCGTGATGTGACAAGTAATGAGGAAACTGAGCAAATGAACCTGAAGAACTCAAGATTTTAGTAAAAACAAGAGACACAGTACAGGTAGTTTTAACAGGGAATATCTTCTAAGATTGTTTTTTTATTACTGTCAATTAAATCACCTGATAGGATTTCCTAAAAATTCTAAATTAAGATGTTGTTCTGCTTTGTTTACAAATATTTAACAGCATAAAGGAATGAAAGTTCATTTTTTAAAAGAAATTAAGATGTATAAATGTTACATAATAGAGGACAGCAATGAACATCTGTGGCATCGCAGTGCTTTTCACACGTAAAAGGATTGTTTGGAGGATTTTCTGCTTACAGACACCCACTTAGCAATGATGCCAAAGCCAGCCTGCTTCACTAATTTTCACAGATGACCAATACCACCCAACACCACTTAATAGTCTTGATTCTGACAGACAGCTCGTTTCTTTAGCCATATAAAATATGCCCAACTAGTTGATAAAAACACATATATATATATCATATATATATAAAAAAGTTGAAACAGGCTTTTGAATACTGAAACTTCAATTCATCTAGTTGTTGAATTTGGCATGGAACAGTGATCAAAATTTGGATTTGCAGAAAATAAGTCCCTTGACTTTCTTTCCTGTTCTTTGGGCATCATGAGACAATATTTGATATACAAATGTCTGAAGTAATTACCATTTAGATATTTGTTATTACTTCAGTGCTGAAAAAAACCACCCTGTTTATTTAGGAGAGTTCTGTTATCTCTGACTACTCTGGGGGTGATTTTTCACTAATTCAGCTGACTTAAAAGACAAAGCAATGAGCATGAAAGACACAGTCCTGTTCCGTATTTCAAGTGTGGGACCATAATTGCTGGCTGAAGTAGGAACAGGTGGAGGTGATTTCCTGTGCTTTACTAGCTAGGTTCAGAGGAGAATGTCTGACTATGCGGTCACATAATGATGGTATCCAAAAGGAATCCAAATATGTACTCATTTTTGTGTGTAACTTGTTTGCAGTTGCCTAATTTTCTCTGTCAATAATTTTTTAGTTTCCATCTTATAAATATATAACAGATACCCTCAAGAAGTAACTGTGTTTACTTTGATTTCTCTTCAGATTAAAAGATCATACTTAAAATATATCATTGAAAAACATTTATAAATTTTTACACTACCTGTATATAATAAGCAATTCTCCAAGAATAAAACCATAACGGAACTATAAATTACAATTAATTGTGGTTAGACTGCTTTTTTATTTCTCAGAAACATCTTTCAAAAATACTTCTGCAGTAGCCTCCATGTTTTATTCAGAGCTGTGAATTCTGTTTTGCTGATGCATTTCCATATTTTGCTTCACGTTTAATGATTTAGTATTGTTTTTTTCCACTTTAAGTGAATAACTGAAGCTTGTTCAGTGTTACATTTCACTGCTGTAGATCTCAAATAATTTTACTGGTATTCAATTTAAAGTTGTAGTGTTATGATTCCTCACTTTCATGAATAGTAAAAGAAATGGAAAATGTGTCAGAATATTTAAAAATATAACATTCTGGGGAAAAAAGATGTTTCTATGAAGATTGCACTTGTCTTGGAATGCTCACTTCTGGGAAGTAATTGATATAAAAAAGTAGATGTCAAGTCTGAGACTACAATTTAAATAGTATCCATCGATTAAAGTCTAAATAAAGTTCTAAAAGCTAAATTTTAATATCATAGAATCATTAA
>VWZZ01000066.1:0-28297 GCA_013399095.1 Psophia crepitans
CGGCCTGGCCAGAGTCAGGACACTCAGGGATCTTCATAATGTACATAAATAAATAAATGTGCATTTCCCACAGACACACCCTGAGGAGAGGGAAATGAAGAAGGAGCCAGACTTCTCAGCAGTGCCCTGTGAAAAGCAAGGAGGCAACGGGCACAAACTGAAATACAGGAAGTTCCATCTAAATATAATTATTTATTAAACCACTGTAATAGTGATGGAGCACTGGAACCTGCTGCCCAGAAAGGTTGTGGATTCTTCAACCTTGAAGATACTCAAAACCTTGCAATCAGTCCTGAGTGGTCTGCTCTTTCTGACTCTGCTTTGAGTAAGGGTATTGTGCTAGATGATTTCCAGGAGTCCCTTCCAACCTCAGCGATTCCACAATTCTGTGAAATTACAAGCTATTACTGTAAAACAGTCCTAAGTGTATGCAAGTGGTATCATCGATTCTTCGTAAAAATGCTTCTTAAAGAAAAAAGGCATACTTAAAGTCACCAGTAAATGGATTCCCAAACGTTGGTTGGTGCAATGCCAAAAAATAGTATTTAATTTTACTGCAAGAAAAAATTTACCTGAATTTTCATAACCTTTCTCAAACATAATACAGTACTCTTGTGTAGAGGCATTCACACAGACACACAATTATATATACAACAAGCTTTTTTGCAAGTAGCTTACTTGGAACTGCTTGACCAGATAACTAGTCTACAACTCCTCCTAGACACTGAAGTACTTTGAGATTTTTTTTTTTCTTTTTTCTTTCTCTGCCACACATGTATGAAGTGGTTTGCTTCCACCTTTTCTTCCTAGAGACATCTAATTTTCCAAGAATACCAAGTCATGAGAAGCAACTGCCTGCAATGGTACCTCTGCTTTCCCAGGGCCTCAATCTAGATGAAGTTATTCTTAGAAAAGACCACAGCATTAAAAAAAAGGGGATCAATAGCAGCACCCATTTCTCAGAACTTTTCCTTCGTTACGTTATTCATGTTCACCAGCCTGCCCCACCAATGGGAAGATACCATTACTTCGGTTTTGTACCTGGCAGGAACAGGTTAATAAGAAGGTAGAAAGACTGAGACTTCTACACTTAGGTCCTGCTACATTTTCTGTGACCAAAGCAGCTCCCTCCCACTGCATTTTGCCACGTACAGGAGCACATCAGAAATTAGCGTCAATGGATGCTATGCAGGGTGCCTGGTTAGGTGCCACATGGCAGAGAGGGACTGTCAGAGGAGCACACTGTGTCCACGTGCCTCTCAGAGGCTGTGCATGCCTATCCATCAGCTCTGCATCAGTTTCAGAAGCTTTATTCCTTTATGATCCAACCTTGAGGTCACAATTAAAGAATTTATTTCCCATGGATTAGAGGTTGAAGCTTTACACTTTCATTGCCACACGAGAAATGCAGAATAGATATCCTTATGGCCGCTGTCCTACAGATGACCTCCTTCTTACTCTCTGTACAGCCAGGAAAGCTATTTCTCTTTTTAAATCTCTGTGGTACTGGGATTTGTGCCCCATTTGTTACCTACTCTCTCAAGTTCTCCTCTGTGTTACCAATCTCTAATCAGCAGGCTTCCATTTTATACAGTGTCACCCTCTAGTGCATTGTTCAACATTTATCTAAATTAAAATCTCACCCTATTTAAAATCTGCCTCTTACATCTCTTGATCAATCATTCTGTAGCTACAGCCTGGCCTCTACAAATTTGATCAATGCATGCTTCATTTTATCTTCCAAATTGTTTAATAGAAACCTAATTACTGTTTCCATTAATTAATACCAGATCCAATACTGATCCAGAGATATCCCATTTGATAGCTCCCCCGCCACTGGTGTTTCATTGTTAATTATTATGACATTGTAGCCCAGGCAATTCTGTATTCATATTACAGGATTATGAAGCAGAGAAAGGCTTTTTTTCCTACCAAATTCTTCCTAAAGGAACTTCCCACACATAGCAACAAGAAGCCATGGCAGAGTTAGATAACAGAAATCCACTGTGTTTTATTTGTGTACTAAACACATAATATACTGCAGACTATTAACTTTGAATAGAAAAGATCAACTAATTATTCACATATGTCTCAAAGGAGCAAGAAAACATCTTCCTTGCTGTACTGGTGGACTGTGGGTTAATTTTAGTGTGCTTAATGGAGCACTAGGGCTAGAAAGGCCAGGCTGAAGTCTGCTGCTTGTGAACCTGGCAGCCAGATGAGCTTCCTCTCACTTCTAACTCTCTCTCATCCCAGGTCCAACACACTAGATCCCCACAGTCTTGTCTGTTTAACACAATTAATCTTCCTATAGATTTGTTGCACAGTAACTATCCTCAGATTTGCCTTCAAGCACAGGAAATCAAAATATCCAAATATCCAAAAACCCACTAGGCTCCTAGCCAGCAGAAAATGCTTGAGGGGGAAGGAAGAAGTACTACAGTGAAGGGAGCCTTTTCTCATTAGCCTTGATTTTCTCAAACACACAAATCTTCCAGCTCTGAAGAGGACTCATCTGAATGTTTCCATTTCTTACTCGGAAGAGTCCTATGCAAAGGCACTTTCATAGGAGGTTTGCCTCAGGTGGAAAACAGTACAGTCCTGGTGTTTAATGGGCCCACTAAATTAAGACATAACCAGAGATATACAAGGTCAGGTTATCAGGAAAACCCCCTCTTCTTTAAGGACAAGCTTTACAGAAATTGCAAACTGGACATCAAGGACTAGATCTGCAGATATACTTAGGGATAAGAGGCTCGTTCTTGCTAGGATGCCCATAAAAGGCTTTAGAAATCTAATACTTTTTTTTTTTTTAAATCCTATCAGAAGAGTTGTAGTAAGAGCTAGAAGTGCTGCTTGCTTTTGAGATACCTTCCTCTTTTTCACACCTAAACGAGAGAAAAGTCTTTCTCAACCTGAGTCTGATTCCAGCAATTCACCCTTAAACACTTGGCACTAGCTTTTCTCATGTAAAACTAGGGAATTTCAACATGCATTCTGCCAGATTTGACATACAACTTTCTCCTTGAAAATAAGGAGACACTTCACTAAAGCAGAAGTAGCACCTTCTAGCAACTTAATTTTTCCCCTCAAACTTGTTGCACAATATACTCTATGTTTCCTTATGGCTTTATAACTATGTAAAACTTTTTTCTTTCTAAACATAGCTCAAGCCATTTCAACAGCTGACAACCAAAAATAACTAAACTTTTTTCCCATCTCTTCATGGTCTGTAATTCTTTTCTTTTACTGAAGCCCTTCCAAATGTTACCCTAGGAGCATGTCCCTTGTTAAGACTTCTACAAACCATAGAATGAAAGGAAGGTGATTGACAATACTGGCTTTATAAGGGCTCACCATGGGGCACCTACCTCTCACTTAAAGAGACCTAGCCTAGCCTATGACTTAAGGAGAGTACTGCTAAGTAATTCCAGAGTTTTTCCTCTTGTCTTTGTGAAGATCTCAGATTTGAGGCTGGTGAAGTAAGCATGCAAGGAGAAATGTGACTTATCCTCGAGTGGAGAATGTGAATCCTGCCAATGACAGCGTATAAAGGATCTAACTGAAGCATGTATGTAATTGGAAAGCTGGTGGAGAGTTGTAGTGGTTTCACCTTGGCTAAACGCCAGGTGTCCACCAAGCCGCTCTATCACTCCCCTCCTCAGCAGGGCAGAGAGGGGAGAGGGAAAAAATAAGATGGAAAAGACAACTCCAAAATTGTGGGTTTAGATAAAGGCAGTTTTAATATAGCGAAAGCAAGGCCGCGCACGGAAGCAAAGCAAAGAAAAACAAAAGATTATTCTCTACTTCCCATCAGCAGGCAATGTCCGGCCACTTCCTGGGAAGCAGGGTTTCAAAAAGCGTAGTAGTTACCCCAGAAGACAAAACGTTGAAAAAACCGAATGCCTTCCGTTCCTCCCCCTCTCTCTCAGCTTCCCATTGCTGAGCAGATGTCATCTGGTATGGAATATCCGTTTGGCCAGTCTGGGTCAGCTGCCCTGGCTGTGTCCCCTCCCAGGATCTTGCCCACCCCCAGCCTGCTGCTGAGGGGGTGGAAGAAAGGTAGGAGACACAGCCTTGATGTGTGCCGGCACTGCTCGGCAGTAGCCAAAACACTGGTGTGTTATCAACACCTTGCTGCTACCAATGCACAGCACTGTGAGGGCTGCTACGAGGAAATTAACTCCAGCTCAGCCTGACCCAGTACAAGAGTAAGGACCAAGTGAAACACCAGGTGCAATTAATAGTTCAGCCGCTTAGCATCTACTAAAAAAAAACTCCATACCCTACTTTATAAGAGACCTCATTTTTAAAAGGTCTACCTCCTGGGCCAGTCCCTTTATCTATTCACCAGATAAAAAGAAGAATGGGTTGGAAACCTACATACAACTAAAAGGAAGAATCAGCATGATAGTTTAGAATAAAAGCTTGGCCAACAGGCTCTGAATTTTGTGTAGTAAATTGGCAAACAACTTGAAGAATGGTATTTGAAAGTAAAAAGACACTCATAAAATGTGTTCTGGAAAATTATGTCTGGTTTAGACTTTATCTGTTTGTATATCAAAGGACACTCTTCCGAGTAGCTGCATGTCAATCTGCTCCATTTGTTTCTGCTTTGTACACACTCTAAAAATTATTTTAGGATTGAATTGGCCGTCAGTTTTGGATAGCCTGGATCTCTTGAGCCGAGGTTATACAGCCACTTTAAAGACATCAAACGGAAAGTATTGCTCGCATTATGAACGGACAATCAAAAAACTATGCCTACAGAATGAGATGAGGCAGTATTATTTTCTATTTTAGAAACTAAGGATGTGTCTAACTGGGAGCACCCATAGCCAGATGTATCATCATCTCACAAAAAGCAGCTGCAGAAATGCAAAGACATGAGACCGACGATGGTCACGAATGGTCATACAAAAGCTTTCACATGAACAAGACTGAAAAGATGCAAACTGTTTAGAGCGGGCAGGGGACCGACACAGAGGGACATGAAAGTCAGTACAGAAGAACAAGGTACACCAAAGAAGGGCTGAGCTCTTACTTGCTTTTACCCTACACAGGGGAAGAACTAAGCCACAGCACATCTGAAACACAGGAAAGAAGTATTTTTTTTTTTTTTAGATTGTCTTTTGAAGAAAATAGGAAGTGATTAAAATGTGGAAAATTTTTTTGCTGCAGGTCCTCTCAGAGGTCAAATGTTGCCCAGATTCAAAAGAAGATTGGACAAGTGAGCATATAATGGGAACATTCATTAGAAAGGGTACAGCCTGGGAAATCAAACTGTATGCTTCAGGGCAGAAGTCCCTCATCAACTCTAAGGAATTAGAAACTAGACTTTCATAAGCGGTTATCCTGGCAGACAGGGAAAGAGTTGTTAATTTATTTATAATGCTTTTGACCTAAAACACAAGGGGAGGATATAGACGCAAAAGGAAATATGAACAGAATTAGCAAAAATACAAATGAAATCAATGTGTAATGACTTATGAGGAAAAATCCCAATTTATTCTTTAGAAAAAGGAAAGAGATGAAACATCATTTAATAGCCAGAGAGAAACAGAGCGAGGTTCTGAGTAAGGTGGAAATATGAGCAGATAGAAAAAGTGCTCCAGATTTTTGAGTGGAAAAGAAAAATGCATCACAGTTGTAAAGAGGGTGAAACAAAACTGTGGCATATTGCAGAGATAAATAAATTGATTTTTTATTAAAACAAAAATTACAGTGAACCAAATTACAAAGCAGATGCAATATGAAATGTTTAAAAGTTTTGTTGATATAAGTTGAAGCTTTACTGAGGGAAGCAATTTGTGTAAATGTTTTGTTATATGTACTTTTTCATGCTGAGCCTGGACATGGTTCAATTCTAGCAGAGGTGCAACGTAGCATAGAAATTATTCTTCTCCAACAGCACTGAAACTTGTTGACAGGAAATGGTGATGAAACTTGAATTATGTGTTTTGTGCACAGAAATGCTCATTCGTCAGGGCTGTTTGACACTAGCTTCCTTTGACACTGAATTCTCAAGGAAGGCAGGCAGGAAGAGAAAACCTGCCACCAATTTTGTGTCTCATGAGGCAACTTAGATGAACAGATTCCAATTTCAGAGTATGCTGCGTTATTAACTTCTCTCAACTCTGAACACTACATATATTGATAGACAATGTGTTGGTAGCTGGAGTGATCTTCTTTGCTACCCTAGCTTATGACCACAAGTGTGCCATCAGCCATGTTTCAGCCCAGGCCACGCCACTATCTTCTCCTGTTTGAAGTCAAAAGAACCCCCTGGCAAAGTTCTTCTACACACCCCAGGCAAGACACATCTTAGTGACTTTGCCATCATTATTCATTGAGCAGCCATGTCCATACATACTCCTAACCTTTGTGTTTGGCATGGTAACCTTCAACCTTGTAAGTTCTTGTAAGAGAAGATGTGTGATGTACATCTCTGTGAAGATGTAACTGAATTATAAGATCCATGATGCTGCGTGATCAAGCATGATATTACTGCCAGGCCTATCACTTTTTCTCCCAGTGTGTGAGACCACATGTGCTAGTTTCACATGGCAAAGAGGTGAGTGGGCAATGTGACGGGGATGTGATAGCTAGGGTGTGTGCCTGTGCCCCACCACCAAAGGTGCACAAAAGACATAGGTGCTCAAAACACTTTTTCTTCACCTACTCCATGCTCAGTGGTCAATAGATCACAGTTTGGGTCAACGACCTGGTCATGGCATATCAGACCTCAGAATGGGCTACAGACATTGGTGTGGCACAGCAAAGGAGTGAGATATAAAGCTAAGAGATAGGTAGCTGGGAGCCATGAGGAATCAGTAGACCAGGAGGGCATGGCGGCACTAGCCAGGGTCCACCGTACTGCCCTCATGGAGGGAGCAAAGCAGGCTAGAAGTGGGCAGCCGGGCACAGCCTGAAGCCCAGGTCATCAGGCAAGTCCATGGGTGATGAGGCAGGTCTAGGGTCAGGCTGGGAAGCTAGTTTATGTGTCAAAGTGAGTGTGTGCATCAGTAGGGCCCACAGCCAAGCATGGGCATGGCCATAATGGAGCTGCAATATAGATTGGTTAGGAACCAAGCTGAGCTGAAAATGAGATCCTGGGTGAGCAGGAGGTGGGGAGGGACCTCACTGAGTCCTCCCAGCCCTCTCCCTAAGACCACCAGCTGCACCACAGGGCACTAGACTGGCCCTGAGCCCAGGCAGCCAAACCTCTAGAAGGGGTGGGCAGTGCCCTCAGGGGCCTGACATGAGGCGAGAGACTGTCCTCACCCATTTCTGCCAAACAGAAGTATTGTTGTGTTCTTGTATCACAAGTTACAGTTCTGCGCGTTCTCTTGGTAGGTCCCACCATTTGCCTTAAGCGATACCTAAGAGCAGCCACACCCAGACAAAGCACGTGTCCATTGACACCTGCTTCCATCAATGGCTTGTAGCAGATGTACAAAGAACCGACTAAAAGCAGCTTCCAGCAATCTGCAGGTCAAGGATTTCCTGCACCAGAAGTGGTGTCTTTAGGTGTAACAGCCCAGATGAATTTTTCATGCATGAATTTATCTAACTGCTGGCACCCACAACATCCTGTAGCAATGAGCTTCCCTTCTTAGCTTTCCTCCATCTGTCAAATTCCTTTATGAATCACTCTGAAAAGCAAAAAAACTATATATAAATCACTGCTGAATTCCTATGGGTAACTGAGAAGAGACTTTGATCTGGTATAGCTGTAGAAGTATCAGTTGCTTTCAATGATTTGATACTACTGTGTTCACATGCAAATATAAAATTTCAGGCTTAGAGGTACTAGTAAAAGGACTCTTGGAAAGAAATGATACAATATGTTTGGTTTTTGTAAAACCTGGCAGCCAAAATGTTGAGCAGATTAAAAATGAAAGTAAAGGCCACATTAGTAAAAACTGTATTGCACAGAGACTAAACGAGCACAGCAATCACAGTGTCAGTGCCATTTATCACTGAGAGAAGACTCAGCATTCCCGCTGTAACCTTGTGTTTCTATGTGTTTCTACCTTGTGTTAGGATCAATATGGCACACCGAGTATGCACAAATGCTGTCTCCAGACTCAATCGAGCTTTCATGACAGAGAAACAGTACACAATTTGTTGGTCAGAAAAGAAAATTACCATACAAATACTATATTTGGGTTATTCAGTGCAGCATATATTCAGTTAGCAAGCACTGGAAAATGCTTGCTAACTCTATGGAAAATGGAGAAAATTTGAGAAGTAACGTTGCAGAACTGGGACAGATCAGGACATCGAGCAGAAGGCTATCAGCCACTGCTGGTATCAAATGCAGGTGCTTTTCCACATGTCTCTGCAATGGGAATGCGCACACTGGGGATTAGAATACTGCACTGTTACATTGCCTTTTGAAGTACAGGAAAACATGCTCTCATCCCCGAATATTTTTTCTTGGCATTCCATGCATGCAATTGAAGGAGTGGTTTTCAAACAGCGTTCTTGAGAGCTCGTTGCCAAAGCTAGCTGGGCATATATGTCGCAGGGCCCAGCTTAAGGTGTCACATACAGCGCACTTCCAGCCCATCTCGAGTTGCTCCAGGCAACGTCAGGCTGTTGCTGCTCCCTGACAGCAATTTATCTTGTAAGAGAAGATACTCACTTTCCCCTCTGACACAAAAAGCTGGTGCCAGTGGCGTTCTGCCGGCTTTAAAACAGTGATTAAAAAGGAAGCCTCCATTTTCCTCAGGCCTCCATTTCAGGGTTTTCCTTGCAACAGTCACTTCAAGGACTTCCCGTACACAGAACAATCAACTTATTGAATGCTCTTGAGCTGCTATGATGCTTAGGTGGGAGAATAAAGAGTTATGTTTCATGCTCTCAGGAGATTATTTCAAGATAGGGTTTCTAGTGAAGTTAGTGGTGTCACTACTGGAGTTAACAGGGCATCTCACCTCTCTCTTCCCCCCATTTTTCTATTTAAAGCCCATCTTCAGCAGACTCAATCACCCTATAGATGGTACCAGTGCATGTGTAACACATAATACTGTTCTCCTTCCCTTTGTTTTTCCAGGGCACCCCATGAAATAACATAATGCTGTTAGCCCGTGATTTACTGCTGGTTCCCTTTTGCTGCTCCTATCTCTCCATTGCAGAGCACGGGAAGCTAACCTCCTGCTCTGTTGTCTCAATGCAATTTCCCTTATCACCTCATGGGAGCTAAGTCCCCATCTTCTTCGTAAGTCTTTGATTCTGTTTTAAATAACAATCTTCAGACTGACTTTACAAGAAGTGCACTGCACTCTGTGCTGCCAGTACAATGTTAGATTCTGTAAATAAATGTATTATGACACACTGAACAAAAAATTATTAATGATGCAAGAAAATAACATTTGCGTAAACTGTCAATTAACACCTGGGAAGCCTGCATAGAGGAAACATCTGCATGTATTTTTACTATATCAGAATTTGATTCAACCGTACTGGGTTATTTCATTCCCTTGATTAAATGGTTGCACAGAATGCCTGCTAATGGAAATAAAGTAAATGTACTGCGTGAGATTGGAGAAGGTTGAGGGGATAGAAACAAGCACTTTTGGTGAAAAGGAAAGCAGTCTTTATATCTTTTTGTGTCTCAGGTAGAGTATTTGTGCATAATTTACCTGATGCATTTGCAAGGAGTTCTCTTCTCACATGACATGAAGTTCCAGCAGCTGGAAATACAGACTAAATCTCACCCAAGAGTAAGAGCTTCTTTAAGTCCCAGTATGCAGTCAGTCTCCCCATGGCCACTATGATGAAGGGAAGATTGGTATTCTATAAAGTGGCCACCACTGATGCATTGCCTATTGATGATAGAATAGCCATATAAAAACATTTTCTGCCCACTGGCCTAGATTCTAATTTTTAACTATGAAAACCTTGGTAACTGAGCTATTTAAGCATAGACAGAATAGACGTGTTTGTCTCCAAGACCCGCTACCTGGACTCTCATCTTCCCGGTAAATAACCACTCAAACCATTTGAAATTTAAAACAAATAATTTCAAATGTCTAGTATTAAATTACAAGATGTGTTTGCTTCCATCTTTCAGCCACTTCCTATCCACTGCAAAATTAGTTCATGTATTTTGTCCAGCGATAAGCATGTGCATACAGGTAGCATAGATCATAGAATCATAGAATCACAGAATCACTAAGGTTGGAAAGGACCTCCAAGATCATCAGTTGTAAAAGGAGTGTTTACCGTATGCATTTTCTGCAAAAAGCATGAAAACCAAGCCTTACCTCCATTCTTAGATTCAGCTGTGATCCTCTCTACCAAAAGCTGAAGGGACACTAGAAGGCAAAACAGGCATTTTACAAGAGCACTGCACATGCTACACCTTGGCTGCAATTAAAAGGCTTTAGTTTCTACAGCCAGCATTAAAGCCCCTTTGTATAGCTACCATATTGAATTATCAAATAACATGAAAGTTCAAACTGGAGGTATCAGAGGACACTTTCCTGTGAATTTGCTCAGATGCAAATCCAGAGGACCTCCAATAAAGTCATGTCAGGCTTCTAAGGGTTTACATAGGGATACTATAGGATGCCATTTATGAGCATGGCCACAAATTCACAGGAAAACACTTGTCACTCTTGTAATATCATTTTCAAGGTCACAAAGCACCAATACAAAAGTTCACCTACAATACTATCCTTTTTTCACTCAAATCCATATGTATTTTCAGAACTCAAGTGCTCCCTCAGTACCTTTTAAATTCTAAAACGGCCACAATGACCAACAAACAGCAACGATAATATGCTTTTCCAGCCAGAGGACAGTTCAAGCATTTTACCCTAAATGTCATTTACCCAATGGCACAATTGTCCCACTGAGTCACTTCTGTCGGGTAAACACTGCAAACAAAGAGTATCCTATAGAGCAACATGTTCTGAATAAATATTGTCAACAACACAGAGTAGTTTTGACTGAAATGAAACCCAGAAATTTCCAGGTACTAGAAAAAAAAACTTTGTAGGTAAATCATGGGTGTATGGCCTCTACTGTCAGGGGATTCACTCTGAAATTACATTCCTTCTTCTTCAGCATGAAATTCTGATTGTACTGAAAATAATGGAAATGCCCTTATCAATTTTACTGATAAAAGGTTTTCAGCCCAGTCTTTTTAAAGCATTAGTCCAGAACAGCATGTACCATATTACTCTGCTTAGAGCCTCCATTCGGAGCTTGTAGATGGCTGGGAAGCACTTTGCTCCCACTTCCCCTGCAGTTCCCCAGGTTGTGAGTCGGAGTTTCCATCTGGAGCAGCAGAGCTATTAATATAAATTAGCAAATCACAAAATTCAGCCCAGCATTAAAAAAAGTGCTCTTGCTTCCAGAGAAATGAGTTGTCTTCTCATGTAACGTGAGATGGTTGGCTAAGGTCAGACCTCTTACCGCCTGTGTAACCACTCCTGAATTTTTCCAAGTCTTCTCAAACTCTCTGACCGATTTACAGCATTAACCTTCCACTAGGCAACAGAAGAGACAGGCTGGACAAACAAATTTCAGTATGCATCGTGGCGAGTTCCCCTGAGAGCTTTATCAGCTCTTTATCAATGGTTTAGGAGAAAATTGATAAAAACAGCTGTGCAGAAAGATTAAATGTATTTCCCATGCTGACATTCACACTGACTCGGAGTTCACAAAAACTTCATAAAATATTAGCTGTAAAGCAGTATCTATCTTGGCTGGTCTTTAAACAGATTACATTTCATTCTCGCAATCAGGACCTTTCATCAGAAATAAACCAGGTAGAAGTAAATGAGAATTTATAGAGAAATCCCTTGCCTCAAAATTTGCCGCTTTTACAAACATTACACACAGCGACTACAGGAAGGGTCATGGGAAGAATGAAATTTGGATTAATGGACTGCAGACAGCAGCAGTAAACATTTCTTGTTTGCCCTGGTAGCTTAACAGTGTGCAGGGAAAGATCTTGCATCCTCACTCTTTCTACTCTGGAGTGAATGGTGCAAGTTGGGTGCCAGGGAACACCTCCTTGCAAATGTCTATGTATCAAACAGTTGTAAAATGGATAGAAAGGACCTGTAGAAGTTACGTAGTTGAATACTTCTCAACAGTTTTTCACCACTGGCTCATCAGATCCTAGGTGGCACATTTACTGAAAATTTAAAACCCCATAATGTTACCAAAATACACAGTCAAATATAAGCAAACAAATGAATAAAAATGACAGTAAAAAACCTAAAGCATGAATCATTCTATCTCAGCCCATGTGTTGTTTAGTTATACAAGAAACCAATTATGACACAGCAGAAGATATATCTTTCTTTCCTTAAAGTTTGGCTTGTTCTTCAACTAAAAATGGCTGAGAAACATTGACATAGACTATTGCTCTGTACTAAATTTTTGAGTATGTTATTCCTCACAGCATTTGTTTGCTCTGTAACCAAAGATTTTCAGGGATGGAAATGACACATTTTCCCTGAGTGACACATGGACCAATCTAGTGGTCGGTTGAGTTGACTGAACAATCTGTTGGTGAGAATGTGGCCCCTGTGATTCGTTCATCTAACAATTTCTTAAGAAAATGAAAATAAGAATATAAACCCCATGTATAATCCATATTCTTTCATTCTTTACTGGAAAAGAGCACTAATTTTCAGAGAGAATTAAACAAGGAATAATTAAAAACTAAACATAAAAAAAAGAATTAAATATTGAAATTCATTAGCTCCTGAGACAATTTTAATGACCTTGCTCAAAACTGCCCTGAAAGTCTATAGGAATGTTGTGGTATTAGGATGTTAAATCAAATGCCCAGGAACTAGCATTATATGATAATATGGCATTAGAAGATATTATGATACTAGCCTTGCACATTTGCAGATCTCTCTTGACTCAGAAGATCTGAAAGGCAGTTTGACAGTATTACTCCAGTCCCTGTCTACAGGTATCACAGAAAAATGACTGTTGCAAGTTGCAAACCTGGCCGAGTCTGTTCAGAAAAGGCTTGCCATGGGAGTAGGAGTGATGGTGCACCTAAGGAATTAGGTGCACGTGCTCCGGTTCCTAGCACATGAAAATGTGCAGCAAAATGTTACAAAACCTGCGTTCTAGTCTTAAACAGAAGCCAAGGCGTCCCATCTGGTATGCCAGGCCAACATAGGGATCTGCTTGCTGCTGCGCAAGAGCTGCCAAGAAGTGCAAATGAAGGTGTGGTACGTAGGAGGTAGGTGCTGCTGGTGAAAAAGCAATTTGCTACACAGCAATTTTATTCCAGCAATAATGCAGTAAAAGCAGCATAAATGGTCGTCCCTGGGAGGCAAGATTGTGCCATAAAACCAACTTCCTTACTCTCCAGAGAATACAGCTCATCTAGCTTGCTTACCTGAGAAAGTCCATCGCTCTTTTTGCTTAACTGTCAAAATCAGCTGTGAAGTTCTTGGTTGTGGGTGTCTGGGTTTGACTGTCTAGAGGCTGGGAAGAGGCACGATCCGTGAAGATTCCTCCTTCTTTCCCATCTAACACAGTCCTGGTGCTTTCTTTGACTGAAGCAGGCTGTGAAAGACAGATTTTATCAGTAGAGTTGCAAAATACATGGGGTTTGGTTGTATGCACATGAATATGAATTAATAATTTTTTTTAACATGCTTCAGCACTACTGGAAGCAAAGGTTTGTTACTCAAAGATTCTCTGTTGGTAAGGACCAACTCTTACTCTTCCTTTTGTATAAAAAGGGAAGATAACTTTCTGTCAGATTAACTTAATGAACATGAGATGAAAGGGAATCAAATGGCTAGTAATTAAGGATGGTTAAGAGGCAAATTATTAGATACGAATTACATTTTTTTCAAATAATCCTCTGAAACACCCTTCAGTGCAAGACTTCAAGGCTGAACTAAAGGTTGCTCTGCATTCTATGTAACCTTAGTTTGTGAACCTCAATTAACCAAAAATCCTTCTTAAGCAAACAGGTTAACGTCCCCAGATGCTGATTAATTATACTGAAAACTCCCTCAAGCATCAAATCACTTGGTTATCTGAAATTGGTCACTTTCTGCATACAGGTAATCAAGCATATGAAACAGTACAAATGTCACCTTGTTATTTCACTTAGTAACTCCAGAAACGAGCACAAAATTGGAAGGAATACGGTAGCACAATTATCTAAAGTTATAGATAAAGTGAAAAGAATTTCTATTTTCTAGACCATGCAGCTTCTAATGACTGTTTTAAATTATTCCTTCCTCCTCATGAGAAATGTCTGGCCTACAGAATTATCACGTTAGCCTTGGCACCGTGGGCTAATTACATGTCAAGCATAACAGCTCAAAAAGGAAAAAGTCTTCTTCCAACATTAATTCTTAAGAGGATCATTTGAAGAATTTGTACGGCAAACTGTTCTTGTGCAGAGTGCTCAGAGGAAGCCAGAGAAACACCAGCATTGCAGATAACCTCCGCTCAGCAAGAGAGCCGAGCACTCTGAAAATCAGGATTCTGTCAAACCTCCGTCTGCAACGGTCATGCATCTCACGTGTATCTCTCGTTTGATACACCTGTATCAAACAGCAATGCCCAGGGACTGTGACCATTTTGATGACTTAACTGAGAAAAGCAATCTTCCCTGCCCCAGGAGATGCTGCTGTGGAGACACTTCCCTGCCTGCTGTTCTGAAGAGCAACTACAAATTCCTTCTCCTAGCTATTGCTCAGTGTTTTGTGGTTTTGCTGGTAGGTTTGGGTTTTTTTCTTCTGTCAGGATGATGTTATTTGTATACAATCGCTGCTACAGTAAAACCCTTTTAACCAGGACATCTCCATGGATGCTAATTTAGCACAATTATACTTAATGACAGTGAAACGGCTTAAGAGGAATATATTCATTCAGTGACACAGGGAGTTAAGTATTAGAAAGCTCTTAAATCAGTGTGAAATGCCAAACTTCACTTCCATCACAAACAGAAATTCCAGTAATAATACGGAAATAAATGCCAGAGAAAAATGAAATCCTGTGAATAATCTCGTTGTTGCTGTAGTTTTACTTTGGTGGGTACTTTATGCCACGGCAAGTCTATTCAGAAGCATTTTCGTCTCTCCTTATCAGGATAGCTGTTTAATTGAGTTGGCTGTCTACCAGTTCAGAAGATTCTACTGAATTAACGTTCATATGTGCTTAGCTTTAGCTAATCAGATGATGTGCAGTGTGGTGTTCCTGCAGGTCTTTCAGTCAGAAAAACAAAGCTTTGTGTATTGAAGAGTATAGGTTAGAGCAATGAAGGAGATATGTTGCAGATATTACGCCTTCCTTAGTGTACCAGACTGCTTTTCTTCCTTTTAAATTTTGTATCACTGTTACAAATCACTGTTGGAAGAAATCTGTGCTTTGTTTACATGCAATTACTATATCTGTATAAATGGGATGTTTTGATTAAGAAAAAGAAAACAAGAAACTAAGAAGTTCACAATAAATAAGGGAAAAGCGTCTAAATCGTTATTAAAATAAGAAGCTAGGATGGCTGTTTTTTCTGATCCAAATCACTCTAGAAATAAGAGCACAAACCAAATTTCTATTTATCCCTGCAGGTTATCTTCATGCCACAAAAACAGAGGAAGATATGTCTATTGGAGGAAAAAAAAAAAAAAGAAAGAATAAATTACTTCTAGAAAGGAATTAATTAACAGTTAATGAGTAGCTTTACTTCCAGCATCCCACATGTAATTTCAAGACCTAAAGCCAAACCTGGCTGTTCTTGTGGAGGTTTTTAGGGTGTGCAAGAATAGGGCGGTCCTCACCTTTCTTGAAACACCTATGCCAGTTTTAAAGCAAAAGAGGGAAGATTTAGATTGGATATAAGGAAGACATTTTTTATGATGAGGGTGGTGAAACGCTTGAACAGGTTGCCCAGAGAAGCAATGCCCCACCATTGGAAGTGCTCAAGGTCAGGTTGGATGGGACTTTGAGCAACCTGACCTAGTTGAAGATGTCCCTGCTCATTGCAAGGAGGTTGGACGAGATGACCTTTAAAGGTCCCTTCCAACCCAAACCATTCTGCAATTCTATAATTCTTGTTACTCAAATCATATATCAGAATACTTAAGGTATGGAAATGCTCCAAAGAAGTAGAAAGGCATGACTTCCCTGTCTAATACAAAATTACAGAAGCTTTCTAGTAAAATAGGAAGGCATATGTACAAAAGATCAGCATGGAATCTTAATATAAACTATATAGGTTCTCCTGAATATTTTCTTCAGCTGAGTTTCTGAACTCCCTGCCAAGCTGTTAATAATGTAAAGAATCTCAAATGACGAACACGGTTCATGTTGTTTGCAGAAAGAAAAGGTGATTTATTATTTACAAGAAGATCTAGCAAATAAGTACTGGATGTCAACTCACAGGTAGTTTGTCCATACTGATGGGTTGCTGAGGGTATACATACTGCTTGGTTCTTCAGTTTATCCTGGTTTGATTTCATTCATAATTGACAACCACATTTGTCTTTTTATATTTGCAATAAAATACCATGCAAACAAAATTTGGGAGAATACATGCAGCAGATTTTGTATGTTGATACTGACTGGCTGCCAGGTTTGGAATCGATTCACTGATGAGTTTGAGAGTGATTAATGTGAGTGGTTAATTTAAATCTCTGATTTAAAAACATTTATGGAAAGAGATTTGACAGCATAAATAGCACTTCAAAGTACTACAACTGTTCCTTCCATGGACTCTGCTTTTGTTCAATGTGTGATAAGTTTTTGCTCAGGTACAACATGCCATAAGGTGACGATAGTCAGATGCCAAATTTTCCAACTCTTCTTGCAATAAGAAATTATACTTGTTAACAGGTTTTCTGAGGAAAAAGTGGAAGAAATGCCACTTTTTTTTTTTTTTTCAACTAGGACAAACACCAAGAGATGACTGAATAGGGTATAACAGTTAGAATTTTTTATATACTCACACTTGGAATTTCAGCATGCTGTATGTACACTACTTCCAGTCAGGACATGACAAGTAAAATTGCATTTTGAGTTCAGATAATAAAAGAAGTCCCTGTAGAGAGTCCAACAGTTTGCTGGTGCTAGTGTTAACTAGACTAGAAGCTTCTCCCAGCACTGCCATGTCAGACCTGGCGCTTTCCTTCTCTGTACACCTCTGCCCAATAGACATGGGAAAACCATAGTCAAAGTCCAGCCATGGCCTTCCAAGCTGGTCTGCTGTCCCGATGGCTTTGCAGCTCTCCAGAAGCAGTGCAGGAGGGATCCTGTGTAATGAACACACTAAGAGACAAAGGTCAGGGTTAATGCTGGAAGAGAAGGGATCCTTGATGCAAGGCCTTGTTTTGAAAGACATGCTGAAAAAAAGAACTCACAGCATTAAAAAATGCTCTCTTGCACATATTGTGAAGGAGATCAAATAAATTCAATTATTTCTTTTTATTAGCACACAGCTGCATGCTCCCCTTTGAACAGACTGAATGCATACCCTCTTGCATCTTTGAACTCATCCAATTTTGGTTGTTTGCCATGGGATATGCCTTCTGATCCTTCTAAGGCACTTCTTTCTCAAAGTCAAAAATCACAGCAGCATTTTAACAGATAAAATAAATTACTGGAAGCTCTTGTGTCTTAATTTATGTACATATACAGTCATTGTTTAGTTGACCCTTTCACCTGTTTAAATCTGCCTGTACATGCTGGAAGCAGCCAGTTTTTAATGGAAAATGACAAATGCCCAAATGCGTTCTAGTTTTTTTCCATTCTCCAGCTCCTTTGGAAAAGATTTATTAGTTAAATCCAACACGCATGTAGCACTGTCCACTAAGATCCAACATACTGTGCTGCCCAGGCAGATTTCCCAGATGTTTGAAAGGTACACAGTTCAGAACTGCTGTTCTCCTTGGTGAATTTATTTTTGCAAAGTACTTTTGCAGCCTGTAACAAATTCCATTCTATTTCTTATGGGCATAGGCAAACCGAATAACAGTACAAATCTGTTGTGCTGCTCTGCCTATACCTTTCTAGGTAAGAAAAGAAAATTGCCTCTTTTTCCTATTCAGTACTTCAGGCTGCCAGTAAAAGTGAAAAGTTGCAATAACAACCCATCAGGATTTAGAACAGATTTTCATTGTTTTACAGAAGTCAGGCAACACAAAGCTGGCCTAAAGTGCTCAACACTGAGCTGGGTTATCTTTAAATTAACAACTGAAGGGATAAATCCTCCAGGTCTCAACATTAGTCCCTCCAAAGTTGCTCTGCCTTGGTTTGGAGTGAACTGAACCCTATGGAGTTGCTATGTAGAATCAGGAAGAATGGATTCTGGCCCTTTATTGCCTTCTGCCAAGGGAAAAAAATCATTATAATGTTAATATTTGACTAGTGGTCACATACAATAGTGTAAGCTTTCTGGGCTTATTCACTGTTCTTCAAAAACACAAAAAGCACAAGTTCTTGTTCCTTAAAAAAAAAAAAAAAAGAAATGACTCTGCGAAAACTTTTTCTTCATCTTTTGAAATAAGCTCATGGCAATCTGTCTTCATTTAAACTGTAAGGGTCCTGGAATAGACTCTGGTTCCTTTTAAGACAGGGAAAGGGCTCCTAAATACATTGAGCTGCTTTTTGGAATTTATGAAGCAGAACACAAATCTAAGAGCTGGCAACATTTAATGGTAATGAGGCAATTCTTACATGAGAGAGTTCATTACAAGACCAGCTCATGATGTTTTCCAGCAGCTGGAAAATGGAATCTTTTGCAGGCTGGGAATGAAAAATCTTGCTTTAAAATTATCTTATGTATACCCCAATACACAATTAGTTTAAAATGGAAGCATAGCAGAATCCATCCTGCTGCTTCTAATGCAATGGTCTTTCTACTGAAGGAAGAAAATATGTTTTCCTTGTACAGCGCTGCTGTGCCAGCTGAGCTACAGCAAATGGGGGCAGCGGGCCCTGCCAGTGCTTTGCTCCTCTGCAAATGTCTTGAGACAGTCAACCCTGCTCTTGTACGAGGCAGAAGCTGTCCTTGTATTCAAAGAGCACAAGGACCAGACCGTGCATGGCTCTGTGGTGCAAAGAGGCATATCCTTACAAAGGCGTGTTTCTTAATTATCTGCCATAACTCCCCAAGTGGTGCTTCCCACTGTATTTTTGCCATCCATTGGCTTTGCAGCAGAAGTATGGCCCAAGAGGATCTTGAAGTCTGTTTCCATGTCATAGCTGGAACGAGTTTTCCAGCACTGAGCCATGTCCATGCAACGACTAACCCCCACTCTCACTGTTCTTTCACTACCCAGACTTTGACCAGGATGGGTTGTGACAGCTGTTTTTCAAAGTGACTGGTCAGCCAGTGGATGCTACTACAGCAGCAAATACAATTGTTTAGGTTCTCATTTTGCATTTTTTTTCTGGTTGTCTGCAGCGTGCATGCCGAGAGATTCCCTAAATGACCCAGGGCTGCAAACACAATCACCCCAAAATGTGCAAGTCCCATGGGATGTATTTTCCCTCTAGGTTGCTCTCTGCTGGTCTTCGAAGTATTATTTTCCAAAGATGCTAAGAGGACTATTTCACTTCTCTTGCTACCCAAATACTGTCCCCAAGCTTAAAAGAGACATAAATCATTTAAAAGCAACAAAAAGACAATGGAACAGCCCACTCAGCCTTTTTAAAGACTGCAGAAGCCCAGAGGACACCTAGAATTGAACCTCTCTTGGAGGCATCCCATCACTCCAAATCAGCTGCAGTTTCTCACCAGTTACTGAGCTGGCTCCCACGGTCGCTGCTGGTGTAGAAGGGGATGGTGGAAACCATGGTCCAAAGCTGGATCTCCCTCTTCAGTTGAGCACTGAATTCCCCAGCTGGCTGAGGGAGCTGGCTGCCATCACTATTCCCCTCCTCTCCAGTTAGCCATTATGCCAGGCTCAAATATGCCTTAAGGAGTGAGGCCAAAGAAAACACTGTTGGGGAATCAGAGGAGGGGTGTGGGGAGAGAACTGTAATCCACGGGGATTTTCAGAAGAAGGGCTTCTATAAGAAGGAGCTGCACATACTTTCTCGCAGAGGCTTGCAAATCTTACGTTAGCAGCCTCACTGAAGTCAACAGCTAGGCAGGCTGGGCACAAACAGCAAAGTGAGTCACCACCAGCAGTTATCACCAGTCTTAGCTGTTGTCTCAGAAAAATAAATTATAGAGAACTACCTAAGTTAGGTAATAAGTAGTATTTATTTTTTTTTAAACAGGTGGATTGCAGGGACAGATGTCAAAGAAGCTCGAAAACTTTTGACTGGAAAGAGTGTTGAGGAATCACAAAGTAATACATTAGACTGATGAACCAAGGTTTTTTTTTCTTCAGACAGAAGATGTAAAAGAAAAAAAGCAAGTAAAAAAACCCAAACACCAAAAAAAAAAAAAAAAGCAGGCAGGAAAAGAAAACGGTATCCTAAAGAAGACCAAACAGTGAGTTAGAAACAGATTGCTGAAGGAAGATACCCAAATAAGTCAGCCAAGTATTTATTCTGATTTATACCAATGGTTGGCCTGAAGCTCCAAACACTTTAAAATATACTAGATGAACAGTAAAAGTATGAATGAAAATGCAACTTCAGCTTCAGATTAATTTTATAGCAAATTAAAACTATTGTCCTTTAAAGACTAACCGTTAATGGTTTGAATTTCAGAGACAAGTGAAATAAGGAACAGTAAGCTGTGAGTGAGACATGAGAAAGAGACAAAGAGAAAATATTCTCCAATAAACCAATACTGGTAGCTTTCCGCATAGATGTTTTTCATTATTGAGACAATTCTTGGCCTATAGCTCGATCAGGACGTACAGGTTTGCAGCAAGTTTCTGGTTGGATTTTTACCTCTCTCTACCAGAATTCAAACAAACTAGCTGGCAGCAGCAATTTCTGTCCTGAAATACAATCTATAGCTCTAAGAGACTATCATGATATCGTGGCTCAATAAGAGCGAAAAAGAATTTCACTGGTGTTTGTAAATAGAGGGATATTGCTGAAAGCCTGGTATGCTCTTCTGTGCTGGAGAAGATATAATTTAACACTCTTGGACCCAATTTTACCCTTATTATAGGCAACTGAGAACTTCTCAGTGAAGTCGGTGCACAGAAATCAGACCTCTTACTGTGGGAGAATGTGATTTATCCTGCATGTTAAAAAAGTGATTTTTAATACCTCCATAATATCAGAGATTCTTTAAAAATATAAGGCCAACGTAATAAGATGCATAAATGACAATGCATCGATATGAAAAAAGCCAAGAGCTCAGAAAAGTTGCAAAATCTTTTGATGAACACCCTCCCACTCCTGGAAGCATTAGAGGTGCTTTTCTTGAAGCAGTGGAGAGAACAGGGTGAAAGAGAAAAGCTGAAAATGGGGGAAGGGAAGCAGGAGAAAGAAATTCTCCAAAGATGAATCTGCTATTATTTTTAAGACCCCTTTATTATCACCACCTTAATTATAACTGGATTTGCTAGAGAGGATTCCGTCGAGCATTACAGCACTCAGCCTCGCTCTTTCTCACTCTCTTGCGGTACCCAGAAATGGCAGCAATGTTGTAATCCTTGAAATACGTGCTCATAAAAGCAAAACCCACAGGGAAGCCCGGTGCATTTCTTTCCCCACGTTTTGTGTGCAAGGAGTGAAATCACGGTTAATTACCTGCCTCCAGCCACTTCTTAAAAGCTGAAGAGCTTTTCTTTGTATTTGTATGACTACAGTAGCCATGGCAGCTGCTCATTTATTAGTTGCAGCATACATTAAAGCAGGCTTGGTAACTAGATTGTGTGGAAGGTGAAGACGCGTGCAAATTTCTACTTAAAAAAAAAGCCAACATCTACTTTACTGAGAGCAGGTAATGGAGATGCTAATCAAAACCGGAAACTGCCTTGTATTTCGCCATAAAGCAAGAATGACTAACAACCTAATATTGCACTGATGTATGTAATTATGCATGTGATATGTCTAACTGTCCCAGCCATCTGATAATAGATCATTCACTAAATATAGGCCTGAATCAACCATTTTCCTCTCAAATTTGAATAATCAAAATCTTCAACAACACTAGATGTTGTATTCAGACTGGGATTTAGAGCTAAACATAATCACTCCAAAGAGACACTCTAGAAGTGGATTTCCCTGATATTTTAGTGTTTCGGTGAGGAAGGGTAAGAGCGGACGAGAAAGAGCACTGTTTGATACCACAGTAAAAACGTCACTGCTTCTGTCTCTGCCAGGAAGCTAAGCTGCTATTGAAAGAACAAGACGCAACTGGTTTTAATACTTTGTGTCCACATGAGGAGATCATGAAGAACAGTGATTCTGTTCTTGCACTTTTCTCATGGGGAAAAACCCAGTGTCCCAGTGGTTGCTCTCGCACATGGGTCTGGGGGGCAACTGTCATACTCAGTTACGGGACTGGCCATAACAGTTTCATTGCCCTCTTCCCTGTCATTCCCATAACTAACACTGCTGGCCAACCAGATGTTCCCAGCCCTGCGTCACCTCCCCAGATATTGCCATTCCAATTCTTCTGCCAGTCATGTGCCAGGCAGGCTGACTGTGCTTGTCAACCGAATTATCTCGGTAGGCTTTCTCCAAAGGGTATCTGTTCTCAGTGCGCTCACACTCATATCATCATCTCCTTCGCATGGGAGGAACCACTTTTAGTTTGATTTCACAGCAACCAGGACCTGCCTGCTGTTCTTTGCTTGGAAATTTTATGTTCAACCTCAGTTCTGTGCTATCTTTTGCCTCTAAAATTAAACTAAAAGAAAAAGATTGTTTAATAAGCACATGCATTTACAACATAATACGCAGCCTTTTGCCAGTAGATGCTGACAGTCCCCTCTGTCTCTTGGTAAAATTATTTCCTTCTGGGACAGGAACCAGTGGGACATGGGAAGCCAAAGCCCTGGAGGTGGCGAGATACAATTGTTTTCAGGTCTCTGCTTTCCATAAAACCTGCCTATATATAAACAAAGTGCACTAGTTACTCTCTTAGTCCTTCCCACACTCTAATCAGCGTACAAAACAAATAGATGAAGCACACAAAACTGCTCAGCTTCCAGCAGAGGTCCGCTTGCTTGGAAATACTTAGTACTTTAGGTAGGTCAGAGTTGGATGGGAGCCCCTGAGCCCCGGGGTGCTGGGAGGCAGCGGCTCGCCCAGCGAGAGCAGTGCGGAGGGGGAGCGCTGCCACCCAGCGCCCACCGCCGGCACAGCCCGGGCCGGGCTTAACGCCTGGGCTCGGCTCTCTCCTAGGCTTAACCCGCGGACTCAGATCTTACTTAAATCAGCTCATTTAGCAGAGGGGTGGTAGTTTTATCGAAGGATACGTTAAACACGTATTCAGGGAGGCACTGTCTAAGAGCACCGTTTTGGTTTTGTACCCAGGATTTCTAAGGAAGACTAAATAGTCCTAAACAAAAAAAAAAACACAAAACAAAACACCCAAACAAAACAAAAATTAAAAAAATAAAAGAGCATAACACATTTGTTTGGCTGGCACTGGAGCTGCCTTAGGCCAAGAAAAGATGGCCTTTACTTGACTTGTGGCTAATGCAGAAGAGTTAGTTCTGAGTCTCATGCAGTGGAATCAAAGGGGGGGGGGGAACTACATAGTTTAGTCCTTGAGCATAAGGAGTTACCAAACTTTCACTTGACGCTCAAAATGGGCTGACATTTCTTCCCATGAATTTCCATATTTCTGTAAAACAAAAAGCAAAACGTTCTTCCTGCTCTGCTCTCGTTGCAAGGGGGTGGTTGGTAAGCGCTAGCAACAGCTTACAAGTATGTTTAGGGTATAATAGAAGCTTGGTTTTCCAATTTCCTGCTTTCTCTTTTTAATCCCCAAAGTTAAAACTAGCTGCAGATGCGAAAAAAAAATTGCACCTGTATAACCTAAGAGTGGGAACATATGCCAGTACAATTTAACTTATTATGCAGCTTGTAGAGATTTAGATCAGAAATACTAAACTTGGCCTGAATGAAACATTAGCAGAAAAGTGCGTATGAAAGTATCACACGTCTCGATTCTTTCGAGTACATGGTGTGGGAGTGCAAGGGAGTGACATCTATAACACAATGTGTTAGGGACTGAAATCAACTTTGTTTAAACTAAATATCACTTTCATCTTCCATATGGTGTCTCGCTGAGTTTTGTGAAGTGAATTTTGTACGTGCTGCTTTGGTAGAAGCGTCCAGGAGCAAGCGATTCTCATTCCAAAACAATCAGCACATGACTAGGGAACAAATCTGTCGGTACGTCAGTCTGGAGATGAAAGTTGAGGTAATTCTCCTGCTTTAGGTGCTTTCAGAGAAAGTATTCTCTAAATAATTTTGAGAGTTTCAAAATCTTTGTTCTTATTCCAAGGTTCTTTAGTGTGGAGATTCATTAAATCTGTATTTTTCTTCCAAAGCGGTTTTGGTTTCAGACAACAGAATGCCTCCATACACCCTGGAATTAGTGAAATGGGGTTTCCTTTAGAGTTGTCTCTCCCGGTTGATCAACAAGAGCTCATGCTGCCTTGAAATTCTTCCCACCACTGAGACACGGAAAAGATCCATCTGCCCTGGGGATTCTCTGTCAGCAAAAAACCTGGGAACTCAGAGCAGGTGCCCGCTCGGGACACCTACAGAGGGATTTTTTGTCTTCCTCCCCCCATTTTAAGAAATTTGATTTTTAGAAATTGCATCTCTCTCAATGTTGGCAGAAATCAGCTAGGAGGTTCAAGAGTTGGCAGGGACACGTACACAAACACGCCAAAGAACAATCTGTCTGAGTGTGATTAATTTGAGCCTTTTATCTATCACAGAGTAAGCTAATAAGCACTGCATTAGGTATTCCTGGTCAGTTCTACACTCTGCAACAACAAGGATTTTAAGCTTGTCATACAACAGCCCGACTGGTTTTTTCAATGTCTTTTCCTTCACTGCCCAATCTCACGCTAGCACATTCTGTGGTGCACAAACATAATTCTTCCCACTGTTACAGACAACCTGCTATTTTTAAAGAATGTGCATGCTGACCCCTTCTCACTCATTTCTACGCAGGGGGTAAATTCTTGGTACTGGGGCAGGAGGTCCATAGGACACAGCACCAAGCACAGTGAGTTTCCAGGATATTTCCAATACTCATCCACGATTTAAATGAGATTACTGCCGCCAAAATGTTTTTGCTTTTCAGTATCTTAAGGTCAGCTCTGTAGAAGCAGCAGAGTTCTGGCATTTTCAAGATACAATGAAAGGCAAAACAGTTTGCATAGATAGCCATGGATGCTTGCTTTAGAAGGGAATCAGATTTGGGCAATGGGAAAAAATGTTACTGTATTTGGCGGCTTATTTCATTTGCATTAACATTAGCACGGTCAGCAGCCACTGCTAAGTGTCTCTTTTTACGTCTTATATTCATCTGAATAAATGTGGACCAACGATGCAGCAATGAAATGATAGGTTTTCCCTTCTACTAGTTTTTCGTTTGGAGGAGCAACTCTTAAGTCTATAACTTAGGGAGGGAAGGAATGGCAGGAGAAGAGCATACACACACAAGTAACTCTTCTATTTTACTGCTATGAAGCCCCAAATGCATCCTCTCCATTTGCTGTGGCCAGTTTAGCTTAACTCGAATTAACTCCAATGACAGCGCATGAAAACGTGCCGCTATTTTTGTTTCAATACCTCTGCCCACTCATGCTGTAGGCCTGGCAGTACTACAGAGGCTGTCACCCTAAGACAAGTGGCTGAAAAACTGGCTTGGACTGTGACTCTAGCCCAGCGCAACTGCGTGCACAGACAAGACTATGTCTTAGCTAGGAGGCAGTAACTAACGGCTTAGCTGGGAGCAAAGTCTGCCTATGGGAGTTACAAAAAGCCCTCAGTATTAAAAAGCCTTACCCTCTTCTGGAAACGGAACTCATCTCTTATGAGGAAAGGGAGGAGAGCCCAGCTAAGCCACACAGGCTAACAGATGCTCCTCTCCAGCCAGAACTGGAGCTTGACTATGCGGTCTCTGACACTCCTTCACAACGGAGATGGGTGCTCGATCACAGAGGAAGCATAAGCACTCCTGCACTCTGTTTTGGGAGGTGTAGGCTCTTACATTGTTAGCAGGAACGTGTTTTCTGTTCCAAGAGCGCAAGAGGCACCAGGGTGGGCTGGCCTTCTTTTGACCAAAACCTGACAGTTTCAAAACCTTAACTAGGGGCTGCTGCAGCTACAGTCCTAGTTCAATGATTTCAGCAGGAAGTACACTGCAGCATGAACACAGGTTCTGTTCTTCATTGAACACACAGCCAGAGCATAATTAAAGTCATTTTCATGGGATTTATGGTTACTGAACAGCCTCAGATACTTTCTTCTGAACTTGTACTCCATGCATCTGATTCAACTGAGAAAATCTTTCTGCTTTGAATCCATTAACTTTTTCCATTAGAGAGAGCAACCCCTATACAATTGTTTTGCCTAGAAGCAAATGGAGATTTTCTCATTATCCACTTACTGACCTACAAGACAATAAATGTCTGATGTAGCCATAGACTTTCATCAGCCACTTGGTTTTCTCCCCACACAGCTGTCTCCAGCCATGTTGTGCCCTAATAGGAGGGGATGAAGTTTCACGTGATTAGGAGTGATCAGAACAGGGTACCAATTCGCTCACTGTCTGTTTCAAAGTCAAAAAGAGAGCGCAGGAGTCACAACTGCACATTCCCTTCTCCACCCACTATGACAGAAGGTGGCAGTCAAGACCATCAGTATTACAGCATAAAGTTCTAACAAGCAAAGCCACAAGCAGAGTAAAAAATTGACTGTTTTCAGATCAAACAAGAAGAAAGGTCTCCTTTTTGTTTCACTCTGAATTCGCTATGAAAAGCCTTTTTCTCATATTTCAGGTATGTGAAATGCTATGAGGACACACCTAGTAGTGAAGTAATCTAAAAAACCGGTTGTCCTCACAGGCACCTAATACCTAATACATCAGGAAAAGGAAGCATGACGGCTATTCTGTTTGCTCAGCTGAGAGGTCCTGACTGATGTATCCAAGGTCGGTGTTACCAACACACCTGATCCCCTTCAGCACTTTCTGACCCACTTTGCTTATGCGGCGTCAGTACCAAGTTGGCATGCTGTACCCCCCTCAGCTCTTCCATGACATGGCTGAACAAACAGACAAAAATAATACAAACACGGCCTGGAACACATCACTGTTGCTGCTGCCCTCATATCTTCTGCCCAAGAGGAAAACCTTCCAGGGAATATAACTAGGGAAAAAAAAATGGTTCGTAAGAAGAAAACCATCTGAGATCATGTCCAGTAACAGAACTCGTGGGAATGACATGAAGCTGCATCAGGGGAAGTTTCAGTTAGATATCAGGAAAAGGTTCTTCACAGGGAGGGTGGTCAGGCACTGGAACAGGCTCCCCGGGGAGGTGGTCACAGCACTGAGCTTGACTGAGTTCAAGAAACATATGGATGATGCTCTCAGTCATCTGCTCTGATTGGGCTGGTCCTGTGTGGAGCCAGGGGTTGGACTTGATGATCCTTATGGGTCCCTTCCAACTCGTGATGGTTTGGGTTGGAAGGGACCTCAAAGATCATATAGTTCCAACACCCTGCCATGGGCAGGGACACCCTACACCAGATCAGGCTGTCCAAAGCCCCATCCAACCTGGCCTTGAACACTTTTGGGGATGGCGCCTCCACAGCTTCTCTGGGCAACCTGTTCCAGTGCCTCACCACCCTCACAGTAAAGAATTTCTTTCTAATGTCCAATCTAAATCCCCTCTCTTTTAGTTTAAACCCATTCCCCCATGTCCTATCACTACATGCCCTTGTAAACAACCCCTCTCCAGCTTTCCTGTAGGCCCCTTTACGTACTGGTAGTCCACAATTAGGTCTCCCTGGAGTCTTCTCTTCTCCAGGCTGAACAAGCCCAGCTCGCTCAGCCTGCCCTCGTAGGGCTCCATCCCTCTGATCATCTTCGTGACCTCCTCTGGACTCTCTCGATCACAGTAAAAGCTGAAATTACGTCACCGAGGCAGGTATTAATGCACAACTCTTTTCTTTACAGGCTGTGTGGGACAGCCCAGCAGCCTGGCATGACCAACCGGTGCCGCGGCAGCCCGGGCGGGCCGGCGGGGCAGGATGTGAGCTCACGGCACCGCCCCTTCCCCTGCCCGCCTCATGGTGCCGGTTCCGCCGCCCTGAGTCCCGCCTTGCTCCATCCTGCCGCCGGAGCTGGGGGGACTCCCGGCTCTGCCTGGGCCGGGCGGACCGTGCCGGTGAGTGC
>VWZZ01000066.1:28522-64424 GCA_013399095.1 Psophia crepitans
TCGAGGCGGGGCGGGAGGCCCGGGGGAGGGGGGGCTGCGCGGGGCTGGGGGGGAGTGGAAGGAACCCGTAGCTGCGGTTGATGTGTGAAATATGCGTCGTGTTTTTCCCCAGGCTGACACGGGAGAGCTCTGGTGCTGTGCCTGCGGCGGGGAGGAGGTGCCGCCATGGGGAACCAGCTGGCTGGCATCGCCCCCTCGCAGATCCTCTCGGTGGACAGCTACTTCTCGGACATCCACGACTTCGAATATGACAAGAGCTTGGGGAGCACCCGCTTCTTCAAGGTCGCTCGAGCCAAGCATCGGGAGGGGCTGGTGGTCGTGAAGGTGTTTGCCATTCAGGATCCGACCTTACCCCTGACGAGCCACAAGCAGGAGCTGGAGGAGCTGAAGATAAGGTTACACTCGGCACAGAACTGCCTGCCCTTCCAGAAAGCGACCCTGTCAGAGAAGGCCGCAATGCTTTTCAGACAGTATGTACGGGACAACCTTTATGATCGAATTAGTACCAGGCCATTCCTGAACAACATTGAAAAAAGGTGGATCGCTTTCCAGATCCTTACTGCGGTGGACCAAGCCCATAAATCAGGAGTTCGCCATGGGGACATTAAAACGGAGAACATCATGGTGACCAGCTGGAACTGGGTTCTTCTAACTGACTTTGCTAGTTTTAAACCGACTTACCTTCCTGAAGACAATCCTGCTGACTTCAATTATTTTTTTGACACATCACGGAGGAGAACGTGTTATATCGCTCCCGAGCGCTTTGTCGATGGCAGTATGTTTGCTACAGAACTGGAAAACATGCGGGACCCTTCAATGCCTTTGGTAGACTTGGCAAATAGCAATCAGCGAACAAGAGGGGAGTTAAAACGTGCAATGGATATCTTTTCTGCAGGTACCTGGAGCCATCAGGAGAGACCAATGTGGTGTTTATGATTGTGTGTCAGGATGCAGAAAAGTTTATTTGGGGATTTTTTTTATTTTTTTATTTTTACTGTGGGTTTAGAGAACAGTATGTGGAAAAACTCGCTTATTTTAAACATAGGAATGAAACTTGAACCTTTCATTCACAGGAAAAGTACAGACACAATACAGTAAGCTATATAACTTAAGTGCATCACCATGTTGTCTGAGGAGGGAAATCACAAACTGTTCTGTTATGGCTGAACTCTGTCCTGGGAAGGAGATGGTTCTGCAACCCACAGACCATCGTTTTCTCATTGCTGAAGTCCTGGGGATGCACAGCATATGCCTCATGGGACCCAAGAGGAGGAACCAGTCAGTGGTTCACCTAGGGTCCAGCTCTCTGGGAACTGAGTCAGCTTTCAGGGCAATTTGGCAATAGAAACCCTTCCTCATTTCATTTTCCCCACAGGCAGCATGTTGGATAAGTGGCTAAGCTCTTCTCATAGTCCTAATCACAAATAGTTGACTCCCACTGTGGGAACCTGTCTTGAGTCTCAGGTGTGTCGTGAGCAGTTTGAAAGCCATAAGTTTGGCTTTTTTTTTAATGTTAAAGCAATTGAAAATCTGAATTTAAAGATAATAGTTACTTTGTTTTACAAGCTGCTTTTACGGCGAAACTTCTAGGGCACTCCACTGATAAAGCAAGATGCTGACCATTGGGAGCAGACTGGGAGTGGGACCTTTGAAGAGAACGTGTGTCATGTACACAAGGGGGGCAGGGGCTGCATTTGGTATTCTTGTTGTTTCTCACGTGCTCATGAGCTTGTGTGAGTGAATATATGCTGTTCCCCAGCATCACTGTGCGAGTAGAGGTTATTTCTTTACCCTCTGTAAAAGGGCTGCTTAGTTTTGACCTACTGCCCAATCCATGCTGACTTACTGGCGCTCTTCTTCCATGTGACAGTGATGTAGGTTCCTTTTCTGGTGGTGTATTTTCCAGCTGGCAGATGGCTGAAAGTTACTGCCTCATGTTTCCTAAATGCAAATTCCTCTGCTGTTGGCATGTTTGAAGTAAAATAATACTTGGAAGAAATTTCAGGAATCAAGTGTAAAAGCCATTTTTTGGAGCTTGAGATGCTATCTCCTTTCTACAAGTTAATTTGGCAAGTCATTTTCTTAAAAGCCAGTTAAGAGTTGCATAGAGTTTGTTCTTGTCTGCACACAGAAAGCAAAGTTAAAGTGTCAGTTTATCATCCTCTGATATATCTCACTTTTCATTTTTCACCCAGGCTGTGTAATAGCAGAGCTCTTCACAGAAGGCGTACCCTTATTTGATTTATCTCAGCTTTTGGCTTACAGAAATGGTCTATTTTCCCCTGATCAAGTCCTAAACAAAATTGAAGACCGCAGTATCAGAGAACTGGTAAGGATGGACTACAGCATTAGAACTATTTGTGCAATCTGTCTGTAGTTTATTTCACCCACTTTGGTGACAAATTGCGTATTGTTTGGGTTTGGTGGTGGTGGTGGGTTTGGTTTGGTGGGTTTTTTTTCATTACAAACGTCTAAACCTTTAATTTTTCTCTCCCGCTCCCTTCTACTTCTGCCTTTCTCAAGGTCACTCAGATGGTCCATCGCGAGCCAGATAAACGTTTAGCAGCTGAAGATTATTTGAAACAGCAACGTAACAATGCATTTCCCGAAATATTTTACACTTTTCTGCAGCCTTACATGGCCCAGTTTGCCAAGGAAACATTTGTATCGGCAGATGAGCGTATATTGGTCATACGTAAAGATCTGGACAACATCATTCACAATCTCTGTGGGCATGATTGCACAGAGAAAGCGGAGGGAGAGACAAAAGAGAATGGGCTGGTTATTCTAGTGTCTGTGATAACTTCCTGTTTACAGACTGTCAAATACTGTGATTCAAAACTGGCTGCTTTGGAACTGATTCTTCATTTAGCACCAAGATTAAGTGTTGAGATTCTTCTGGATCGTATTACTCCTTATCTGTTACATTTCAGCAACGACTCTGTGCCCAGGGTGAGGGCAGAATCTGTGAGGACACTAACTAAAGTTCTTGCGCTTGTCAAAGAAGTGCCACGCAATGATATTAACATTTACCCAGAATACATTTTGCCAGGCATTGCACACTTGGCCCAGGATGAAGCTACCATCGTCAGGCTTGCGTATGCTGGTAAGAGGAAATCCAGTCAAAACTTCAAATCCTGGGCTTTTCTGTGTTTCCTTAACTGTTTTCTCTGCTCAAAATCATTGCATAGCTCACTGTTTGTTTCAGTAAATCTCCCCAGAAGTGTCAGATATGGCTGCAGGTAAAGACACCTGTATTCACTTAAGCTGGCATTTGGTGGCAGTGACTTGTAATTATTGAGTTGACTTATACTAACAGATGAGTTTCCAACATAGATCTGTACCCAAAATAAATAATTACATTCTAAATGGTTGACAAAATGCATTTGCTCTCCGCTGGATGAATTAACTATTCGCTGTGAAATTAACATTCATTCTTCTCTGTAGTTCTGCATTAAAGGCAACTTGCAGAACGTGTATGTGTGCTTTGGGCTAGGGCCTGGATGTAGCACACAGCAGCTCTGCTCACAGCTAAGGTAAGCAGTCAGAGTTTAGAGTCTCATGCTCAGGGAAACAGCTCTGGCTCTATAAGCGAGAGCATAACAAACAAAAATACTTGTCCCAGTGGTTATTGTGTAGCTAAGTGTGCGAACAGGGCTGCCTGAGTTTGCCCACTCTTTGCTGCTTTCATTAATTTATCTTAATTGACATTTCATTAGCTCAGATTGTTTGTTTAGAGTGGCTTGATTAAACTGAATAAATATGAAACTAATTTAAAGCATCAGTGTGGTGTTACGCCCCTAGAATTATTTTCCCACAAAAAAAAATATATTCAGAGGCTGAAATTACATTATTTGATATGTAATAGACTGGCTTATACTGTAGCAGATGTTTTCTTTGTATGTTATTCAGATATGAGTTCAGCCTTGTTCAGGAAGAAGCTTTGTAGTCATGCCCATATTTGCTATTTACCATGCACATGTATTTTCTATGACTAGAGTATCTTTAAGTGTGTTGTTTTGTTTGTTTGTTGCCCTTTTTTTTTTTTTTTTAAAGTTGTAAATGCAGAATTCAGTTGAAAATGTCCCAGGTGATAACTTTTGTCTTGTTTACTAAGATGATAAAACTAATTATTGAAGACAATGTATAGTTAATGAATAGAACCAATTTTTATCACCTTGGTCTTCCACATTGCAGGTTTTATAAAAGAACCATTTTGTCATGCCTCACTTTTAATTGCTGGTTAGAAAAAAAATAAGCTTGTAACACTCCAGGCTATTCATAATACATTTTTAAAGGAACTAAAATAAAGCCAAACTTTTAAAATAAGCTGGAGGAAAATCAATGGAGGAAACAAAATGCCATCTCTTTTCTGTAAATGCAAAAAAGCTACAGGTGTCAGTACCCAACAGACTCCTGTTGCACCGGCTTACACAGAGGTTCTCTCTGTGCTCAGTGATTTGACTTTATTTTCAAGCTGAGTACAGCTGGAATATTTTCTGAAATGTGGAAAGATTATTTGAACTGTGGATGGTTAAGTCTGATTAAGTTGCCTTGATTTCAAATAGCTTTTAAGAAAGCAATTTAAATCTCAAATACATAGATATATTTATTGTAATACCTGAGTTAACTTGTGTCACTATAGCAGACTTTTTGGAAGTGATCAGACTGGTGACTTACAGGATCTGATCCAGGCTGTGGACAGGCTCCAGTAGCATGCTGCTGTTGTCTTGGATGAGACTCAGAATGGCTGCTTAAACAGGACTTGTGCCTCGATGGGATTATTCCCGTGCCAGCAGTGGCCTGACCCATATACTGTAGCCCGAGTTGCTTCAGCAGCTGCCAAACAGTGTCAAATCGTGTGGAGAGATACAGGGAAAAACTGTTCTAAAATTGGAATCCAGCCCTCAAGGGTAACGCTGTTGTTATTCCCTAGGATACATGTTCTGGCGTGGTGGTTTGTCATTGTTTTGTTGCAGCCCTCCATGTGGGCGTGTTAGTTAATTCAGGTTGATTGGCCTTTAAGTTCTATCAAGTTGTTTAGTCATTATCCTAAGATTAGGTGACATTTAGGGCTAGTTCTAGAAGACTGAAATTACTCCTTGTTACACTTCATATCCTTACAATTTTTCCACTTGTTTATATGACAACAGTATTGTGTGCTTTGATGTACTTGGTAGCTTTGCTAGGGTCAGGGCCAACAGAAGTGGGTTGAGCAGAGCATGTTGTGTAATTTCGTTGCCATTTGCCCATCGGTATTATCAGTTGCTATCATCTCTTGTCAGGGGGATCATCAGGCTGATGTACGTTGGCGAAGTAGAACAATTCTTAACCAAAATGTTTTCCTTTACAGAAAACATAGCATTGTTGGCAGAAACAGCTCTGAGATTTCTGGAGCTAGTACAGCTGAAAAATCTGAATATGGAAAACGAACCAACTGGTGAAGAAATAGATGAAACATCTCACCCAAGTGATAACTATGACACAGGTAGTGTCACTTCTACTTAACTTGTCTGCTTTTAGTAGCAAATCATGGGCTAGCTCCTAGTTAGCCTAGTTAGAAGTTATCTTCTTCATCTATGTTAAAGTAGTCTGCCTATTAAATACAAAGAATGCTTTTTCTCGACCAAGTATCAAAGTGTGTTTGTTGTAGCTTCATGCAGAAACTGACACCCAAACATTGTCAGACACAGTATATAAATGAGCACAGTTTTCTTCTCCAAAACTTCTCAAGGTATTTGACAGTGATTCTTGCTGCCTGGTTGCATATCCAGCTCCACTCACAGTCCCATAAACAAGTCAGCTGCAAAAACATGGCTGTATTCCAAATACCACTTCCACTGAAGTGCCAGGCAGTGCTAGCTTTGAAAAACTTGTCAAATCATGGTGTAGTCATACCAGTGTATTTTTCAGTTGTTATTCCTTTTCTGAGCCTGGCAATTTTCGTCTGTCTTTTTGCTTGAAGATTCCAGATGGATGGATGCCACTGGACTGTAATGCTGCTGTCTGTGCTGTTGTATCTAGCAGAGACAATGAGTTAAAATCCTAAGGATGGCTTTTCTTTTCCTCTCTTGAGAGGGAGGGATGATAATAAGTGACTTGTGTGTCAGCTCCAGTGCCTTTTAGTGATGCAGAGATTTCCGGAACAATGCTGGGCAAGTTTTCTAAGCTGGGACGGGTTTGTGGTTAAAAGCTGATATTTCTCTTTTGGGCTAAGTAGATCAATCTGTGATTAATTATAATTGATAAACATCCCATGCATACTCCATTTGGTAGGGAAAAAGACATGTTTCAATTATCTCTTAACTAGTTGCAGGATGATACTTAAACCCCAGACCTACACAGCAGAAACAGACATAAAAAATCCCCTTCAAGTTCCTTCACATAAGGCACAGGGTGCTCAGAATTGCTGAGGAGTGAGCAAAAGGAAGCCCTGTCTTATGGGCTGTATTTCTAAGAAATTCTGTTCCCTATCCTCCAAAATAGCTTGGAGATGAAAGTAATAATGCAAGAAAGAAAAAAGTTTTAATAGTTCTATTATTTTTACCCTTTTAGAAATCAAGCATGAGAAATTTGAACCCGGAAGGCAACTTTTTCATGTGACTGACAGACAGAGTCACAATAGAATACAAATTAGCTAGTATTCTGAGTGTAGGTAATTGGCAATCACCTCTACAACTGTGGGATAGCAAAAGCTGAAATTTTTGTGCTAATTGTTTGAGAACCTCCCTTGTACAGCTTTCCGTATTAGCCTATGCATTAACAGTTCTGTTATTTCCACTTAATGTAATTTTTTCTTTTTTTAGTTGCATCGTGGAGTAGAAGCCATGGGCAAGGTGATTTTCAAATTTTTTGTTGCTATTGTTAGGGTGACTGCTAATATTTAATGAAGTTGGAAGTACACACTTTTTCAAGTATTGGCTATTCCTTTCTGTATCCTTGTTGAAAACAATCTATATACCTAACTAAAAATATACTGGTGATCTGATGTCAGTTCACAAATTTTGAAACTGACCGTCAAATAAACATATCAAACCAGAATTGCCTTGAAGCATTTTGCCTACTGTTGTAAAATTGCTGCTGACTCGTTGTGGTGCTTCTTCACATCTGCATTTCACCTATGTATATGATGAGCTGGATCATCTTAGTTGAAGTTATGACAAGTTTAGAGTATATTGATCTGATAAAAATGCCTTACACTTCTAGACTCTTTGACTTTGCCATCACCTCGTGCTTAGTCTGAAGTCCTTGGTAGGCCAGTCATCGGAGCTGTTGAGGTTCTGTTGTGTTGTCCATCTTACCAAATTCAGGATGACATGTCAACGTAACTCCTTTAGCAGCAGGTAGTACATGTGCACGTATGGTTTCTCCCCAACCCAAACATTCGCTCTGTTGTCTCCTGCAGAGTTGCAAGCCTTGCACGAAATGGTCCAGCAGAAAGTTGTGACTTTGCTAAGTGACCCAGAGAATATTGTGAAACAAACATTGATGGAAAATGGAATAACACGTCTCTGTGTCTTTTTTGGACGTCAAAAAGCCAACGATGTTCTTCTGTCCCATATGATCACTTTCTTAAATGATAAGAATGACTGGCATCTTCGAGGAGCTTTCTTTGACAGCATTGTTGGTAAGTGTTTAGTTTCAGCCAAACAGAGCAGAGAGATAATAATGTAAATAAATTCATTTTTGTGTACCCTGAGAACTTAACGGTCCTACAAAAATCCTTTCTTGTCAAGATTTTTTTGTGATCTATAGGAAAATACTTTGTTAAAGTATTGAGTGTAAATGTTTCTTTAGGGAATGAGGACAAAACAATGAAAGTATAAATAAATTTTTCTTTTAGTCTAAATATTTTATACAAATGAGACTGAGGCATTTTAGACTAGGTTAGATTAACATAAAAAATAAACTTTAAATGCTCGGTGTTTTTTTAATCTGTGCGAAAGTCACAGCTTTGAAAAAGCTAAATTATGGCAAATAAATATTTCTGCGAGCTGTCTAGTAGATGCATCACTCTACACATGTGCGTGGTCCCGTTAACAATGTTTTGGTATAGGCTAAAATTGTAATTTGACTACTTTTTTTTTTAGTGCCTTAAACCCTCACTTGAAGATTCCTGTCAGCTCAGAAAACTTGATAATGATTTAAAAAATCTTCCCAGTGACATCACAACTTTTTCTGTCAGTTGTTTAGTATATCTGATGTTCCACGTACGTTGGGAACTATTCCGCATGACTATTGCCAAGAGTCAGTGCTCAGGATTTGTGGGTCAAGAAAATTTTCGCATAGCAAACTGCGGTACCTGGGAGGAGAAATGGTCCTTCAGGTGCACGGCAAGAAAAAGAAGCAGGGCCATTATGGTAGGCACGTGTTCCGTTATGACTGGAATCCACAGCATGCTGCGCTGGCAAACTCTGCCAAGATGTGATGCTGATAACTTGTCAGAATTTGTTTAGAAGACGCAGTGAGGTAGCCAAAGCACAGGTTGCAGTGTGCTGTCTTCTTGCAAAAGGCATGTAGAGAGATGCGAGACAATTAAGTGTAAAAGCCAAGGTATGTAACTTGTGTTTTAACTCATCCTCTCCCAGTTTCTGTTCAAAACCTCCACAGAAGCATTCAGATAAAGTTCAAATTTTGTATTTTTGCTTTACGCTGCTCTACTTAAAGCTTTTGCCCATCTTTAAAACTGAGCTCTCTAAGTCGTGTTTAAGTGTGTGCAGGCACCGCTGCCTGTGGCTGTGGGCAAATGCCCTTCTCTAACAGTGGCACTGAGGGGATTTCTCTTACCTCTGCCTTTTTTCTCTTCTTCCTTTCTTCCTTTTAGGAACTCGTTGCAAAGCCCAGCACTAATACATAAAGAAATATATTGATTATTACCTTACTAGGGTAAAAATTATAAAGTTATTTTATTTTTAGTCTCAATTATGATGGGTCAATACTGAATTTTCTAGTATCTCTCAATCCCAAATAACTGGGTTAGAAGCAGAGGGAGTTATGGTCTATGCTGTGTACCACATATGAGAATAGTAATAATAAGCCTGAGCTAATCAGTGAGAAATTATTATTTTTTTCTCTTGACAACAATCAGAGTACTTGCCCAGTTGTTTGTGGGAAGGAATGTTAGCTTGATGGATGCAAAGCTAGAGGAAAGATCAGAAGTTCAACAAGGCCTGTTTCCCTGACCATTGCCAGAAATTAATTGTTATATGTGGAAGAATGGCTTGCTGAGAATGGACACGTAGATTTAGCTGAGCTAGCAATAGGCATAAATAATAGACTACATGCTGAACCTATTTAATTAAGGAACAGGCTGTTTTGCTTACTTGTGTAGATAATAGCTGTTATTGCTCAACTAAGAATAAGCCTATGTCAGGGGCCCTTAGGCGATGCCACCAATGGGAGGCTAGGACCCTGTCCTTGACTGTTTCAATAACAAGATGCAGCTGGACCCTTAGATAAGGAACTACTAACCCAATTATAAGCATGTTGTGATCCTGGCGACTAACCAATGGTGAGCTTAACTTTTGCAAAATATTTGTGAACGGTATGAGCTAATTATAGAACGGTATAAAAGACTATATGAGCTAATTATAGAACGGTATAAAAGACTGTAAGCGTGAACGGTATAAAAGACTGTAGCCATGTACCAATAAACGGAAGCATGATGATCACTCATATTGAGTGCGCCTGTCTTCCCTCCGCTGCAACAGTTATAGATGGGTTGTGTAATCGAAACAAACAATTCCAGGTGACAGTTTCTTGTGGACATCGGCTGGTTTTCATGTGAGAAAGGAAAAAGAATAGAAAAGCAATTCCTTTTACTGGGATGCAGTTGATGCATTTTCATCCAGCAGCTTCAAAGGGTTTACTTTCATTTTGCTTTTGATCTTGGCTTTTTGCTAAGATTTTTGAAATATATTTTAAAATTGGATTTATTTTTAAACTAGGGAAGAAATGGCTTTGTTATGGCAAATAATTTGAGATTGGTTAACTAAACAGCCAATCTTGCAAAAATTCCAGGCAGACAGAGTTTTATAAGATTTTTCTAACAGGTCCTTTTTGACTAGTAACGATTCTTTATTTTTGTGGATATGTAAATGTATGTTATAGACTTTCCTTGCTGATCATTAGTCCGGAATCCAATTCAGTCTTTTCAGGAAGCTGAATGATACTAAAATTACCATCACTGCTAAGTTAAAAGACAAAATTCCACTAACAGAACCTTTCGTCCTTGCTCGTTTGTCCTTTCTATGTGCAAATGCAGGCACTGCATCCCCAACCCTGAGGAGCATTGCTGATTTTTGCCTTGCTGTTTCAGACTTCCACTGGCAAGCGGCGTGCTGACGTCTGTGCCTGGTACCTGGAAGGACCTGGGCAGGCCCAGGGATGTGCTTTTGTCAAACAGTTTTCAGAAAATTGGTCTAACTTTGTGTGGAAAGCAGCTTCCTTTTCTTCTAATGGCTAGTAATCTGGTTTGAGATGTCTCTGTGGGATAGCAATTTTAAACTTTGGTGAGGAAAGGCAAGAAAGTGCTACTTAGGGTTTATATGCATTCTTTTTGTGTTTCAGGTGTTGCTGCTTACGTTGGTTGGCAAAGCTCATCAATACTGAAACCTCTGCTTCAGCAGGGTCTCAGTGATGCTGAAGAATTTGTCATTTATAAAGCCCTCAATGCCCTTACATGTATGTGCCAGTTGGGGCTCTTGCAAAAGCCTCATATTTATGAGTTTGCTTGTGATATTGGTAAGTTGGGATACTGGAGAATACCTTGTTTTCCTATTTTCTAAGAAAAGAAATCTTAGTACTACATAAAGGTTCAGTCAATGTGTTTGTCCAATGTGCAAACCTATAGTACGGTTTTAGTATCTAGGCAAAATTGTGTTGATGAACTATTTCTAGTTGGGCTGTGTTAGTGCTCAGAATTCTGAAATAATCATTTTGGTGGATGAAGTTGGAAGCATCTTCTGTGATTTTATATAGGACAGCAGGAAACAACACTCAACCTTGAGTCCAAAAACCTTCTGCTTTTAAGATCTTTGCTTGTTCATGCCATCTTCCTATCAAGAGTTACTTCTGGAAGTCGATCAGGAACATAACTTGCAAACTCTTACCCACCAGCCTTTGAGGAGGGGGGAACCCAGTCTTTTAGACAGTACGTGGTCCTTTCTCATCCTGTTTCAAACACCATAAAATCCCATTTTAACTCAATAGAAACTTGAGTAGAGCATTGGTCTCTCCTTCCTCTGTCAGGCTTATCGGCTTAATTCAGGCATGCCCAAGATTCACCAGCTATTTATGGAAAAGACCAACTGATCTTTTGAAATGTAGTCTGCTTCTGCCTAATGGTACGGCTTTTGGAATGCACTCAGGATTTGGGGCCAGTGGTCTGTGATTATATCTCATGACTAGATACAATCCTTGATTAGAACTTCTTAAAACTCACATAATTGAGATGGACTTCTGAGTCTGGTAATCTGCCAGTATAAATAGTGACTATTTGAGGAAGAGAGAAGAAGAAGGAAGGAATAAAGTATTTACTTAAAAAATAATCTGAAAACATCACTGCTATTAGAATTCTCCACGGCTGTCCAGAATAAGGCTGAGATATTTCATTAGTCTCCTTTGCGAATCTAGAGTTGACGTTTAGGGATTGAAATGAATAAATAGGAAAATGATGCTTTTTGGCAGCGGAAAGGAAGCTGAGCAGCACGGACCCAGTGAAGTCAATGAAATAATTTTTCTCAGTATGGGTTTTGTAACCTTGGTGCTCTGTAGGAGGGAAGCCTGAATTTGGGGGTGATTGTAGGGGAAGGAAATGACATCATGGACTGCCATATACCTGATGATCCTCTCTTCTTTCGTTTAAAGGATATATTTTAACAGCCTTATTTTCTTTCAGCACCTTTCTTGTGCCATCCTAATCTTTGGATACGTTATGGTGCAGTTGGATTTATCACTGTGGTAGCACAGTATTTAAATATTGCTGATGTCTACTGCAAGCTAATGCCATACCTCCATCCTTTTATCACGCAACCAATAATACAGGTAATACTTCAAATACTAATGTGAATAAACCTCGACCAGTTATAATTCTTAGGTCTGTCTTGAACGTGTAGTCCTGTCCGTAAGAATATTGGATTTTTATTTTTTTTTTCAGTTAAGGTTAGAGGCAATATAGTCTTTTGATCTCTGCCAAGAGGTAAGAGAAATTGTCTTGCACCTCTGCCGAGATCGTTTGACAGAATGGCTGTTGTCTTTCATGTGTGAAAGACTGTTGCCTCAAATTTGGTGCAAATTGCAGAACATTTTACAAAGCCTAAAATCAACAGGTATGTTTTTGATTCAAGCCCTTCTCTACCTTGTTTTTAATCACTGTTACAATATTGTGCTAGTTTATAGGAGTCTAAAAGGCCTGAAAAGTTGGCTGTGAAGCAAATATTTTTACGTTTTGTGCTTTTATCTAAAAGACTGAGTATTCCAGCCCTACCCCACTCACTCATTTGACTCTGTGCCTGACCCTCTGAAACCACGTGCACTTTGCTAGGTAGCGATTACCATGCCTGTGACTTCAGCAGCGTTTTGCCAAGGGTAAGGGCAGAGTGCTCAGCACAAATGAGTCAAGTCATTTCATAACAGCACCTGTCTAGGAATGACCTGCGTGATGCTGGTAATACGATCATATAGGCATCTTTGCATATAACTTTAGGACCTCTACAATGCACTTCCCAGGTGTTCAAGTAAATGAGAAACAGTTGCAGTACTTGCATTGAAAAGTACATCATATGTTTTAACATTTTCTTGTAAACCATGCAGGTAGTAACCTCACTAAAATGATACTATTTCTTGTTTACATCTCTCTAGATGCCTTGTACTGCGTTCTAGGTATTGATGGACAAATTTCTGTCTTGTTCACTTCCTGCTTCATTTTAGTATATAAGTCTTTGCTATGCAACACTAAATATAGTAAGCAAGCAGGGCGTAATGTTGATTTGGATTGACATCTTCACTTTGGACTCATTTTGAAGTTGTTCTTCACGTAGACAGTCATCTATGAGAAGCACATTATAGGAATGAGGTCTTCTGACGCTGTTGTGAAGGAAGAAACCCCACCATCTCCCATTAATTATTTTGAGTATTCCAACTTTTGTACAAGCATTTATGTCATAATATGGGGCCGAATTAGGTTTGGCCATTTAACTGTGGGACTGTAACTGGGGGGGCCATTTCATGAATATGGCTTGCCTTCTCCCCACATCTTAAGACCTACTCTTGACAGCAGAGATCAAGTACTAAAATAAAAGTATAACCTCAAAGGAATGTTGGGGTTTCAAGTAATCCGGATTGTGTACAAGACTTTATTTGTCCAGACACATTCTTTGGACACCGAGAGACATAGATTTGCCACTGGGAGAATAGAAACTTGTTCAGATTTTTTCTGTTTTAATAGTAATGAACAATCTTTATAAGGACTGCCTAGTTAATGATTCTAAATTATGCCCTAACTCACCAGTTTCTTATGACTGTTTACTAATGTCTCGATATGCTTTTGAATATCACTTAATTACATGCTTGCATCCTTACTCCCTTGTATACATAGGAGGAAACCTGGTAATCTGACTGACACGGGAAGAGCTCTTCTAGTTGGTAATTTTACAGGTTAAATGTAGGACAAAGAAATACAGAGTTTGAAATATCATTGTACTGGTAATAGAATTTTTAATCCTATCTAGCAATGCCAGGTTACAGTTCTGAGACTGCTGGGAGAATGGAGAAAGAGAACAGATAAAATATGATATGGTAACATAGATCTTATTTTCAAGAAAGGAGAGAAGGTCAGTCGAGATTATTGGCACAATGATGAGCAATAATTTTGAAGTCCTATGTGATTTTATTTATTTTTTTTATTTTGTAAGCTTGAAAGCATGTCTCCAGGACTGAGCTGGAAATTAGTTTTTAGAACATGCATTCAGAGGAAGAGATTGGTTTTTATATTGATATATCCAGTTGTCCAGTTACTGACTTTCAGGGTAGGAGAAAAACTGCAAACACTGTAGACATGAGATGACAGCACTTACTGCTAGATTTCTTCATGTTTATGTGGACATCATCATCCTCCACCTTGACTGGTCTCTCTTCTTGAATTGCAGATAGATAAAGAAATAGTCCTGCTAAGTGTACTGAAAGAGCCTGTCAGCCGTTCCATATTTGATTATGTCTTAAGATCAAAGGATATCACAAGCCTCTTCCGACACCTTCAGACGCGTCAGAAGAGGAGGACTGGTGCTCTCCCTGACTGCCTACCCCCAGAGGACCCTGCCATTGCACAGCTGTTGAAGAAGCTTCTTTCACAAGTAATTCTTTTTTATTTCTACTTGAAAAGTCAGGCTTGGGATGCTTGGGCTCTATACGTCTCCACAGACCCTAACCTTGCAGTTGCTGCTGTGAGGGACTCCCAGTCCAAGGTTCTGATCCTACAAACCATTAACTTAATTGGTTTTAGTATATGGTTGTAGGACAAGGAGTTCAGAAGTTAAAAGAAGATTTTTAAAGATCTGCCAGAAACAGGGCAACCTTGTGTCGGATTTCCTAAACGCAATCTAAGTCTAAAAAAAGAGATGCATGTCTCAAATTTCTGACACATCTGTGATGTAGCAGTGTTACAGAACATGTGCTGTGTGTTGTGTTGGACAGAGGAGTATGCATCTGATGAAGCAAGAGACATGCAGTCCCAAAACCAAATGAAGCTGGAAAGCCTCGAGGCTCCGATGTGACTAGGGGAACAGTAAAAATCACCCACACAAACCAGTGAGAACTGGGAAGAGGAGGGACTGCAGCTCAGTGCGTGTGGGTTTCCCCTGTGGCCTGTGGGCTGTGAGCGTGGCCTAGGTGGCAGTTAGGCAGATTGCACCAGACAGTGAGTGATCCAATATTAAATGCTATTCTGCCTTTTCGCTATTCCTAGCCCTGTTCCTGAGGAGGAAAGATATTCTTATACTACAGCAGCTTATCTAATGTCTTGTATGAGTGGTAGACTGATGTCTTGAATTTTGGGGATGTGCTGCTCCTTCCACTTCTGAGCCAGTCATTAATTTTATTCTTATGTCTTCTTGCCTTGATGCATGTTATTGTTCAAAAGTAAATAATACTAATCTTCTCTTTTTATTCTGTAGGGGATGACTGAGGAGGAAGAAGACAAACTGTTAGCGCTGAAAGACTTTATGTTAAAATCAAATAAAGCTAAAGCCAATATAGTGGATCAGAGCCACCTGCATGACAGCAGTCAGAAAGGAGTGATTGACTTGTCAGCTCTGGGAATAACTGGGAGACAAGTGGATCTTGTTAAAACTAAGCAGGAGCCTGATGACAAACGCGGTTGGTATATTTTGTGGTCTGTATAGATAAAGTATAGCCTTTCTTTCAAGGTCAGAGAATTAAGCCTTTAATTTACTCAGCAAGTGTTCTCAGTAATTCAGACTACGTAACTATCACCATCCTCACTGAGTTCGCAATGAGAAAATTACTGTTGCTACTTGAAATGTGAGGTGGTGGAATGCTCTCTGGATCAGTGAAAGATGGGGATGTTTTGCCCCTGAGAATATTAAAAGTAGTTTTACTGCATTTGGAGTAGCAATATGTACTGGTTGTGACAGGACTCTAGTGACGCATGGTAACGGTGTAAATTATGATGGCTACATAATTATAATGGATACTACCTAGCAGTAGGGTATTCTGTCTACATAACTAATAAACTGGCATGAAAACATTGGGCTGGCTTGTAGTCTGAAAGTAATGACCAGCCTGGGTGAACGTTGTCATGATAATGTTTGGGTTTGTTTTTTTCCTTCCTCTCCTTCTACCTCCTCCTTCCCTCCTAACTGCTCGCAGCTAGAAAACATGTAAAGCAAGACTCAAACGTAAATGAAGAATGGAAAAGCATGTTTGGGTCCCTGGAACCAACAAACATCTCCCAGCCAATCTCCAAAGGACATGGGCAAACTACTGATCCTGAAGCCATCCAGGCTGGGAAGCCACTTCGTTCAGAGTCCTCAGCTGGCATTTGTGCCACTTTGTCATCCTCTCCACAGGTATTCCTGAAAAATACTATCTTCTCATCTTAAACTGAAATGATTCACTTGTTTTAAAGCCAAGTGGGACTATAGGGATGTGGCATTCTTGTTTTGTTTGGAGGTTATTAGACATTGATGACACTGTTGAAAGCTGGAGAGGGACTGTTTGCAAAGGCATGTAGTGACAAGACAAGGGGTGATGGGTTTAAACTGAAAGAAGGGAGATTTAGATTGAATGTCAGGAAGAAATTCTTCCCTGTGAGGGGGGTGAGGCACTGAAACAGGTTGCCCAGAGAAGGTGTGGAGGCCCTGTCCCTGGCAGTATTCAAGACCAGGTTGGATGGGGCTTTGGGCAACCTGGTCTAGTGTAGGGTGTGATACGTGTTGTGAGGAGGAGAAGAGATGTCATGATTTTAACTTGGAACTGGTGTATCACATCATAGCTGCATTTAGACATCCTGTACCTGTAATACTTGGTACTGGCTACAGGAAGGATGGGCTGGGAGCCCTGCAGGCTGTGGAGGCATCTCTTGACACTGAACGTGCTTTTCTATTTGGTTTCTAGTTGGAGATTAACATGTGCTAGCTTTGAATGAGCGTCCGCTTTTAACTAAGAGGGAAACACTCCACACTTGTATTCTTAAAGCCCGATATAAACAAATAATCGTTCGAGAGCTAACCTGTGATTCTGTCAGTCTTGAGAGCAGTAACTGCTTCTCTAATAATGGCACGAAGAGGTGTGCACGGCACATCAGTTTCTACAAGTAGAGCACAGAACGGACTAGGCAGCAGGGTAGAATAAGTGAGTGGTTAAGCTGTTCTGTGAACAATAATTTTTGCTATTTTTTAATTGTTTTCATGCAAGTAGGAGTTTTTTTAAAATGCTAATTCGTTGCTAATTGATTGGATAAAAAAGATTTTTCCATTTTTCTTCAGGTTGACCGAGCGATCTTAAGAGCAGAATGTATCTGTGTTTAGAATGTAGGGCATATATTTTGAAGTGCTTATTTCTTACAGGCAGCTGATGGAACCGTTGTTCAGCCCAGGAAACCGACCGTGCAGGTACTGAGCAGTACGGTGTCCCCATCTGCACACCACTTACGCATCACCACTTGTAAAACTGAACTTCAGCAGCTGATCCAGCAGAGGCGAGAGCAGTGTAATGCAGAGAGACTTGCCAAGCAGGTGACGGAGAATGCTGAGTGGGAGAGCAAGCCCCCACCTCCAGGTAAATCACAGGCTGCTGAGGTGGTGATAAAAAAAAATAATCATTTGAGTCAAAACATCATCAACTGAAGGAAAAAAATGCAATAGTTGAGGAAAAGAGGAAATTACTCGTTTAGGAAATGTGCCTACTGTGCAGAACAGCTATTTGGCAAAATAGATTCATGACCTATGAAAGAGGATTGGGACTTAGATCTTTCCCTGTGCAGTAACAGACCCAAACCACTGGTCTGCAGCCCCAGTTGTGCGCTCTGTTCCCAAGTTGTCTGAAGCGGGTTGTTTGTAACCAGGTACATGGCAGGTAGCTGCCTGTCCTGTTATAACACCCCGTAGCTTCGTTCAGGCAAGGGGAGAAGCACTGTTGGGCGGTGAGAAATGTATTTTGCCTGGGGTTGTTGCAGGTTTTCAGCCATCCTGTGTGTGTTGTAACCTCTGGGGCTGATTTTCTTACCCAGTGGCACGCATGCTGGGGTGGGCTGTTTGAGCTGCCCTCCTTTACATAGGAGCTCGTCCCCACCAGCAGTGGTAACAGTGACAGTACCCAGCCACAGAGAGATGATGTGTGTTCTCCTACTAGGTTGTTGCTTTCCGAGGGGAAGGAGAGACGTTTTTGTGTCTTGTTCCTCCCTGGTAGCAACACCCAGGCTTTGGTGATGTGGCAGCCACTCGGGGAGAAAACGTACAATTTCAAATCACAGCCAGCTTCCTATAGCCACAACTTAAACTTTGAAGGGAGATTTTCATCTTCCTAATTAGGCTAAGAAATCAACACCAGACTTGATGGTTTTGTTTTTCCCTGTAGGATGGCATCCCAAAGGATTGTTGGTAGCTCACCTTCACGAACACAAGTCTGCAGTGAACCGCATTCGGGTCTCTGATGAACACTCTATTTTTGCCACTTGCTCAAATGATGGCACAGTGAAAATCTGGAACAGCCAAAAAATGGAAGGAAAAACCACTACAACCAGGTAGCTTTAAAACTCATGGAACCTTAGGGCTGCTGTTTTAGAGTAGAGCGGGGAGCAAAATAGGAGTCACTTGTGGGTGTGCTGGAGATATCAATAATGAAATATACTGGTGTTCTCCTTGGCATGCCACCATAAAATACTAGGTTGCTGTTTCAATTAGTTAATAAAAAAACCGGCTAGCAAATCCAAAGGGCTATTTCACAGTTGTAGTAATTACAGGCTTTTTGATTCAATTTCTATACATAAACATATTCTGGTGCTGCTGTTTAAAGCCATCTGATTTCTTAATTTTTTTTTTATTTTTTTTTTGAACAAATTAGCTTTATGCCAAACTGTGTCATCCACTGATATTTGATGCAGGAAAGGTGTATTGCTGGTTGAAACACAGGTGGTGTGATATGCTACTTTGATTCAGATCTAGGTTAGACTTTTATTTTACTGGTAGACAGACGTGTGCTGCTTTTAATCTAGAACCTCAATGATGGAGAGTTAAGCTTGCAGAGGGAGCACAGGCTTTGTTGCTTTCTGGTTTTGGAACACTTAGAAAATGTTATTTTCAGAGCATTCTCAAGAGCCATTGGTTTTAAGTAGGCATTTGAGAGTTTTTCCTCTTTTTTTTTTTTTTTTTTTCTTCTTCTCTCTCTCTGAACTATTTAGATCAATTTTGACGTATTCTCGGATTGGAGGACACGTAAAGACACTTACATTCTGCCAAGGCTCTCATTACTTGGCCATAGCTTCGGATAATGGTGCCATCCAGCTTCTCAGTATTGAAGCTTCAAAGCTGCCTAAATCTCCTAAAATTCATCCAATACAAAGCAGGTATGTACTTAGAGCAGTTAAATCTCACTGCAGAGCTCAAGCTGTTAGTATGTTCCTCAGTTAGATCCCTTGATTTCTCTAGGCTTCTTGCTAGCTGAGCCCAGGCTGTACTGGAAGGCTGTAATCCATGATTTTCTCCTGCTTCATAAAGAAGGGTTGAAAGGCAACCATGCAGGGCTGAGAACTCATAGCTCTTGGTTATTGGTGTGTCCTGTGACACTGGACTCATGAGTGTGAAACAAGCAGTCCAAATAGTTCTCAGTTCCTTTAGTTATGCACTGGGTTTGGTAGTTTCTTACTTTCTGTCTTACGATTTTAATGCTTACAATTTTGGAGGTTCTTTTACAGGTCATTAGATAAATATTTACAAATGCACCATTTGGTTTGGCCTTAAACCTACCATTTTTTTCCCTCCCAGGCTTTTAATGTGAGTAAGGTAGCAAAGAGATGGGGATGGGGTACTGTTTAGGGGAGTCTTTGGCTCTTTCTTACCTCTGTCCATATGAGTAGGTTTTGAGTACCTGGCACTGATTCAACAGCTTGATTGAGCGACATGTCCAGGCCCCAGCAAATCTAGCAACCATCTCAAAGAGCTCTCTTCTGTCCAAAGTAAATCTGTTTCAAATGTCCTCTCGTCTTTGTGATTAAGTTCAGAAATGAAATAAGCCAAATGTAACCGAGATGGAAGCTACAAACCAGATTTCCCCTTTTGATATACACTTCATTTGTGCCCAAAGAAGGTGTCCATTTGCACACACAGTGTTTGATATCAGTGCTAGCAGTATAGCATGGAGAGGGATTTCCTGCTTGTAAAGTCTGGGTAGGTATGTAGGTAGACAAATATGGAGCGTGAATGGGAGAGAAAGATCAAACACAGAGAGACTTGGAGCACAGAGCACAAACATGCGTATGTTTGCAAAGAGCTGCTGACAGCATTTTACTAGCATGTGAAAGGTTTGCAGGTCCTATCGGCAGAGAGATTTAAGAGAGCATAAACATCTGTTGTACTGAAATCAGAAAGTTGTTTCTTGCAGATGCTTTAAGTGACGTGAAGAGGAAAATGCTGCTCAGCATTAGCTATTGGAAGGAGTTGTAAACTTGGAGGGAGTCATATCTGTTTCTAAATTAGTTTATTCATTTCACCCAGGTCCTTAGATCTGAAGGATGATGGCTGTGTGGTAGATATGCATCACTTCAATTCAGGAGCCCAGTCAGTACTGGCTTATGGTACAGTTAATGGATCTCTGGTTGGATGGGACTTGCGATCTAGCAGCAACGCCTGGACACTGAAACATGATTTGAAGTTAGGCCTCATAACATCATTTGCTGTGGACATACACCAGTGCTGGCTGTGTATTGGTAAGCCTGCATTTCTTGTTAGCTTCTCTCCACCCCTTCTCTTTTACAGTAACTATAGCTAAAGCTTTTGCTTCATCTGATTTGACTAGAATATGGTTTTCTCAAACAAGAGGAGAGAAATATCTCCTGATCTATTTGTGGGAAGTATTCTGCCCTCCAAGTACTTGAGGCTGAAGTCCCTCTCCCTGGAACAGAGCACAAGGATATGGGCAAAGCCCCATATATTTATCCCTCTGACTGTGGGGAGCTTTCTCTCACCAGGAACAAGCAATGGTACCATGTCATGCTGGGACATGAGGTTTCAGTTACCTATCTCCAGTCATTCTCATCCTTCCAAGGCCCGACTCAGACGCCTGCTCATGCATCCCGTTTATCAGTCCTGGGTAATTGCAGGTAAATGATGTCTTAAACTTACCTCATGGTTGCCAGAGTTCGTGATTAAAGGAGCTTCTGTTTCAACTTCTGCTTCAGTGCCTGGGGGGAGTTGTGGGGTTTTTTTCTTCCTCATAGTTTTTCTTGTGCTTTTCTTGGGGAGAGCAAAAAGGGAAGGCTCATACTTTTGTTCTGCCACTGTGCTCTTCCTGGCTTTTTGAAATTAGAGGGGGGGGGAAGTAGCATTAAGTCATTATGAAAATGACAGACAGCCTTTATAATCTTCATCTGAATGTTACAACTCTCATGAGGGTCCCCCTCCCTGTGTGCTGTCTACCACATCACTTTTTAAAGGACAAAATGTAATAAAAGACAAAACCTGAAATTGTGACATGCGTTGAAGTTGGTGGGAACTCTGCCACTTCCTTCTGTGCCTCTATAAAGCAGAGACTGAAAGACTCAGGGAGTACAGTGACAGGACAAGGAGTAATGGGTTTAAACTAAAAGAGCGGGGATTTAGAAATTCTTCACTGTGAGTGTGGTGAGGCACTGGAACAGGTTGCCCAAAGGAGCTGTGGAGCCCCCATCCCTGAAAGAGTTCAAGGCCAGGTTGGACGGGGCTTTGGGCAACCTGGTCTAGTGTAGGGTGTCCCTGCCCGTGGCAGGGGGGCTGGAGCTAGATGGTCTTTGAGGTCCCTTCCAACCCAGACCATTCTGTGATTCTGTGATTCCAATCCTGTTCCAATCCCTATTTGAATCTAACCCAGCTATGTCAGGGTTAGAGCTTTCAAAAATCTCCCAAGATTCTTCATGTGGTGTGCTCACAGCTGCGTCATCCTCGCTGCACGTAGCACTGTCCCATGCTTCTAAGTGTGCGTGTCAGGAGCACATTCTGAAACAGACAAGTAGCTTAAACTAATCCTACAATAACAAAATTGATAAAGTTGCTGTAAAATGAGAGTAACTTGAGTTTCATGTTTTACTTACTTCTTAGACTTCACTTCTTATTTTAGTTATTAACGACCCTGGGAGATAAAACAAATTTCTTGGAAGAAAAAAAACGATACAAATAAAGTGAGCTTTTCTGTGCTTACTAGTTTGTGTCCTCCCTGCTAAAGAACAAATGAATGACAAAATTCATCCCTCTGGAATATTATTAAAAAGCCCTTGCCTACTGGGTTGCTGCCAGGCACGTAAACAAACCCTGTCCACACTAAACATGGGTGCAGAACATCACTGTGGCTACAGAATTCTGCTGTCTTACACCTGGGCAGGTAATCTCTGTAGTCCCTGATGACCATGCTGAACAGGCCATCCATCCTTCTCAAAGAAGGATCAGAAGTTATCTAGGGAGGAAACTGAGGTTTTAATACCATTTAAAAGGGTTGGAGATTAAAGCAGGTTGATTTTAAACTCTCCTAAATGAGGCACTATAGTGAAGCTTCTACTAAGCAGTAAAACCAACAAAACACGTGCATGGCTTTACTGCTAAAGGAAGGCTAACACAAATGCTGCAGAGAGCAAGTGGAGAGTGTCTCTCTGTCGTACCCTCTGTGTCACATCAGTAGAACACAGGTAGTGAGAGCCAACAGACCTGTCTTGTATTTTTTTGCTTTGGCAATATCTTTCCTGTAGCTGTTCAAGGTAATAATGAAGTCTCCATGTGGGATATGGAAACTGGCGATCGGCGCTTCACTCTGTGGGCCAGCAGCGCACCTCCTCTTTCAGAACTGCAGGTCTGGTCTTTTTCCATTTCTGTTCTGCAGCCAGGGCAAGAAGAGTCTCAGGCTCCATGCTGTATGTCACTACAGTTACCTGTCCCCATGGCCTTGCCAGTTTGGCACCAGGAACTTGCCCTGGGATTTATTTTGGCACCATAATTTTTTGCTGTCAAAATTAAATCCCCTTTGTAAAACAGCGGTGTAACCTGAATCTTCATTGGTATCTTCCACTGTCTGTGGAATGTACTCGTAACGCTCACTTCGTTTATCCAGTCGTGTTCTTAGAAAAGTCTTTCTCATTTCCCATCGTTGAGAATGTAATTTCCAAGATTCCAGAAAAGCATTATGCAGAGTTAAATCTGTTGCATTGCTCTGTGAAACATAAGGAATAAAAGGAAATTAATTTACCTGATATATTAAGATGTGGCCTGTTAACAAAGTAACTTGGCGTTTGTCAGAAACATTAGGAAATTGGATGGATGATGAATGTGGGAAAGAATGCATTCCCTTTTGTGAAGCATGGCAACACTTACTGGTGATAATTTATTTTTATATATCCCTTTTCCCTACTAGCCTTCTCCTGACAGCATCCACGGAATATACTGTAGTCCAGCATCTGGCAATCCCATATTACTGACGGCAGGCTCAGACATGAAAATAAGGTAATAAACCCCACAACATTTGTTTGACATCTTTCCCTCCACCCTTACCAGCGTACTAAATTTTGCCAAGTGTTGCCTAAGGAAGATCTGGGAAGTCAAAAGAATAATGCTGAAGATGAGTTCGTAAGTAAGCACCAGTGAGCTGAGAGAATTGTTCTTGGCAAAAGTTGGTGCTTCTTTGAAACACAGTGCATACCTTTCTGTAAAGATCTTGGTGGGCTGCATGAAACAAAACAACTCGTGCCTAAGCATGATGTGAATGTTGATTTCTCTGCATCGCTGTCTTCCACTGAGTGTAGAAAGCGTGTTGCGTTTGCACCCACTTGTTTTCATCAGCAAGACAAGGCAGCTTTTAAACAGCTGTATTAAGTGGAGATGTTCAATTTTATCAGTTTGATTTTTGTTTCTTTGTGTTTAGGTTTTGGGATCTAGCCTATCCTGAGAGATCGTACATTGTTGCTGGAAATTCTAATTGCCCATCTGTTTCCTATTACAGGAAGATAATTGAGGGCACAGAGGTGGTTCAGGTATTTCACTTTGTTTGATAGACACCTATTGTGCTTGCCTTTTGGATGGCCCCATGAGCTATATTAATTACATGATGGCTTTAATTATAACTTTACACCCCTACCTTTTATGGATGGTGTCAGCATTGCATTTTCAGGCATTATTTTAAAAGAAGAAAACCAGTTGTTTTTGACAGAATCAGACTTACCATATACTACTTATATGCAGAAGCTGGAGGTACAGGTTTCTTTTGGGATATTGGAATCTAGTGTTCTAACACTTTCAACTTTGATCAGTCTTTGGAATGTCTTTTGTATAGGACTGTAGTAAGGCAATGTGGTATTGATTTTTATGTATGTAAAAAAAAAATGGTAGCAGAAATCTGCAGCTTTTATTAGATCCTTCAGAGTGACTTTTGGAACTGACAGTGTTGTTAGTTGTTGAATAGCACCATGGTTTTGGGTTTGGTTTTTTGTTTTGGTTTTTTTTTTTCACTTCAATTGAATGAATGCTGCTTCAAAGGTGACTAAAAAAAAAGTGCACTGTGATATTTTAATGTTTCATCTGAAATTCTTAAACGATTCCATTCATGCTATTGAACCAGTGCTTATAAAAGTTTTGGGGAGCTAAGGTGTATGTGTCACTGTACCTTTTTCCCCCTTATAGGAATATCAGATCTTAGTAGTGTCATTGAAATAAATGAGAAAAACCCCATTTTTTCCCTTATCAGATGAGAGCTGTACTGTCAGTTAATTTAAGACTTAGGTTGTGGTGAGGAAAAGAAATGAACCAAGGGGTAATCCTAAGAATACTATCAAAGGATGGGAGGTTTTGTGTTTGGTTTTTTTAAGAGGGTTTTTTGGTCTTTTTACAATGACAACCTAATATGTGTGACAGTTCCCCTTTGCAAATACTCACTGTTCTGTAAATAATATTTCCCACTTTGTTTTTGTACAGGAAATACAAAACAAGCAAAAACTGGGACCCACTGATGAGACTCCTCGGAAGGGTCCAGAGTCTCTTGCAGTCGGACATCATGACATTATCACAGATATCACGACTTTCCAGACCACGCAAGGGTTTATAGTAACGGCATCAAGGGATGGAATCGTTAAAGTGTGGAAATAAAAGTTGTACTAATATATAGTCTGTAAATATTTGTAATAAAGAAATAGTGTTACAATGAAGTTTTCAAGGACTGTTTCCAGATCATGGAATGGACTCTAAAGATTATAAAGGCCATGATAAAATCGGTTATCTGTATCTTACCACCCTGTTAGCACTTCTTACTCACTTCTTTCATAGAAGATGTTTGGTATCTCTAGCATTTCCTTGAAATGCCAAGCAGTCTATGAAGAAATCATTTAGCCTGGTTTTGACTACGTTGTTTGTCAAGGATCTTTCAGAAAATGATGTAAAGACGTCCCACATTACACATTCTAAATGTGCAAAAAGCAAAGAGCGGGTACGAGTACTTCAGTGTCTGACTGCTCCTGTGTTGAATCGGAGAAGTGAAATAAGAACCAGTGCACAGGTATCCCTGTACTTTCTAATAACTACAATAAAAAGTCCACTTGAGCTTCCTTGGTTGGTACTTGGGTTTCTTTATATCCACTGTAGTCTCAGCTGCCAGAGCTGTTGGGCTGTTAATTGAAGTTTAAGATCAGCTTATCCTTGTGTCAGATCCTGAACTGTACTTTGTACCTTGCATCCAGCTTGCTTTGAACTTGAGCCTAACGCTAAGCTCTGCTCTCCTGGGAACCTAAAGCAGCAGCACTGCCAGGACAGTGTTCGCTGTCATTGGGTACGATGGATATCGGAAGTAGCCAAAACACAAAGTTTCAGCAGGGAGCACTTTTCAATTATGTATATGAGAGGCAGTGCTGGAGGTCCGACGGGCCAATAGAATTTTCCCACCACTCTTCCAGTGTCCAATCCAGATTTTCAGACTTCCAAATCCTTTTTTGTTTCCCTGTCTTCAGCTTTATGCTATGAGGTAACTTTTTCGTTACCTGTATTTCCAGGTTCTGCTTTACAGGGACAGAAGGTTATTTATCCCTAAAAGTGGTGATTCCCCCACTCTCCATGGATGGACTCGGACGGCCACTGAAAACAAAGAGCAGTAATTTGACATACACATTTTTTTGAGTGTAGCTAGGAAAAAATGGAAGCCCAGTGCTCTACAGAGTGGTTGCTGGAAGCGGAGAATGCTCTTAAGTTGTGATTTGGGTTCTCTGAAAAGGCATTGCATGAAATCATGTGACTTGTTTAAAAAGAGTCTCAGAATTCACTGGAAAAAGAAACCTGAGGATGACTGCTTGTAGAGACTACCTGCTTCTCATTTACGGGCAATGTCTACCTGCTGCACTGGTCTCAAGTTTAACATGTTCAAAAGAGGAAGCGAGCTCAAGAACAGTGTGATGTTTCTATGCGGACCTCATGATTTCTGCTCTCTGTTGTGCTAACTGAAGTTTTTTCTTTTCTTATATAGAGGACCTGGCACTATAGGAGATGTAAATATTTTGCCACTCTGTGTTGTATGAACTCGGGAATAAGGTAGGTTTTTCTCAGGCCACTTGCAGAGTAGCAAGGAGAAGCTTGTACTACAGTCGTAGTTCTAAACAGGTCCTTTTACATGTGAAAGGAATCACCTCTTCAGCTGCATTGGTTGGTTAATAGTTTTATCCTTTGACAAAACAGTTTGATAAAAGAAGTAGAACAAGTTTTATTTTCAGGTATTGTAATCCACTGACACCATGTGAAGATTGTAAGGTATTTTAAGTAGTAGCAAACACAGGACTTCTGTATGGCGGCTATAGGATAAAAAGAATTTCATTCTAACATTATGTCTACAATATTAAAATATTTTCTAGTGATCATTAAAAGGTTATAAACGGGCAAGCAATGAAGCTTCACAGCTTTACTGTTTAGTAATTTGAAGGGGGTTTTCATATCCTAGATGAACACAGACATTGCTGGTTTGAATACCTGGTGTTCGGCATGCTCTGCCGTCATGAACAAGCCTGTCAGCTCCAGTAAAACAATTCATACCATTACAGCCACTTGCAAAAATTGGGATACTGGGTCAACGCACTTAAGGCCCGTGTCCTCTGCAGGTGATCATTTTTATCCCTAGTGATTTTGCGGTAATCTTTCAGCACTTTCTAACTAGAGCAGAAATATATGTAAGGGAAGAAATTCTGTCTCCCAGAAAGCACAGTTAAGAAAGTTTTGGTCACTTCATCAACTGTGCAATGAGGTAAGAAAGAAGTTTTGATTATTTCCTATCCATTTGTCTTGTTTGGTACAGCAAACTTCTGCACAGAAATATTTTCCTCTTCCCTTTTTATTGTATACTTACTGAAATATATCACATTGCATAATTTTTTAACCATTTGAACTCAGAGTCTTTGTCTTACTAGAGGGGAGTGGGGGTGTGTGTATAAAAATTCAGTAAGCTGTTTTGATAAAAGACTACACAAAAAAAATTCAACAAACTAGAAGTCCCATGGCAGCTCTCAAGTGGTTACGTGGATCAAAACTGCCACGATGTCTTAAGACTAACAAACTATATTTTAAGAACAAAAACTCATACGTACTTGATACTGTAAATTACTAAGTGCTTTCTTCATCCACTGAAGTGAAAAGAGCTTCCTATGGCTATATCTAGATATATAGATAGATATATTTAAAAACAAAACTTAGTGTACTCACTGTATTACACCAAACAGAGAAGAAGGAAAGCTCACACCCACAGTACTTTTCCTCTGTTGAATGTGCAAACGGTGTGACACCTTAGGCTGCTCCTTTATCTACCTTGAGTCACTTTGCTGAATTTCGTGTCATTCTTAACAGAAAAGAGAAAACATGCAGTTGTGGGACAATTCGTCAAGAAGATTCAAATGCCTGCAAAGCTCCTTTCAGATAGCAGAAAATTATGTCTCTGGCCAGAGGCAACTCCAGGTTTTTCAAGAGTGTGGGAAAGTGTCAATTACGCAGAGGTCGTTTGGGAGCTGTAGATAGCATTATGCAAGTTAAAGGCATCTCGTTGTCTCTCCCTCACCAAGTCAGGCCTCTTCCCCCTCCTCTTCCTCTCCCTTAAGGCCACGCCCTGGTGAGGCCTCCTCTCCAGCCCACCTCCGCTCCTATCACCCAGAACCTGCTGCTCCTCCCTTCCCCAGCACTAGCTGGAAGACCATAATGGCTTACCATACCTACTCTATCCCCACTGTGCTGATGGGAGATCTTCAAAGCATCAAGTGTTTTGTCCAGAGAGTCTTTAAGTTTATGAAATACATTGCTGATCATTTTCCATGAACTACCCAGGATGACATCAGCATTCACATATTCCTGGGGTGGAAAACACCGGTGATGTTTACAAGGATAGAGATCCAGGTTGCACTTGTTTGTAAAAGAATGTAAATTAGTAAGTACTTCTCTTTATAAAACAAAATAAAGTATATTAAAATAAAACCATGAAGAATATGAACTTGCACATACTTAGTTTCTGACAAGGTTTTATCACCTTTAGATCCAGACCTGCAAATTAGTCCTAGGGGACTGACTACATTCTGGACTACTCCCTACCCCCCTTAATGTTGACTGAGAGCCAGAAGCTACATTCATCAAAATGAATGCAGAAAACTCTCTCTGAGTCAGTGAACACTGGATGGGCAATTAAACAATGAGGCATTGCAATTAATAGAAGTACCACATGATGCTCTAACAGCTGCCCTTACTGCAGCACAGAGGATCATTCCAGGAATGACTCAGAACCCACTAGTAACAAAACACCTACTGCAATTTTTGAATCAGTTGTGTCTGTGGGTCTGTTGGCTGGGAAATGGCATATTTAGTAGCATGAAGTAGCACTGAGGACTGAGTAGGTTTCATCTTCCATAACTTCAGCAACACAAAAGTTACGGGTCTAGGCTGAGTTAATGGAGGGTTCTCGAGTCAGTGATAAACCTGTGCTGACTATCAATGGAGAGTATACAAGCATGTATTCAATGTTCAGACAGGCAGGAGAAGATAAGATCTGTCCCTGATCTATGCTGAGCTCTTTTTTTTTTGCTCCCCACAGAGGTATGGTATGAGATTTCTATTTGCAAAGGAAATGCTCAGCCAAAATCTCCACAAAAGTGAATGCTCTTTACAAAGTGATGGGGCCCATGAATTTGATGTCTCTTGCATGGAAACCACACCAGCTTCACTAAAAGTTTAGCACATGCTTAAATGAGCAGTCTGGTTCGGTAGTATCTTACATCTCGAAGATTAAACTCATTCCATCAGTGCATTTAACACCTTCACTTTAATCGCCTCTCTGTAACCACATCACGCTGCTGACAGTGAACCAAACTCTTTATCACCTTTCCTTTAAGTACAGATGCTGATACTAAAATTCCCTGTGAATAAACTTGTTTTGCCTTTCACAGCTAGAATTAAACTAGCACTGACGTGAGTTGTGATAAAGTTTTCAGTCATCTGCGCTCAGATGGTTGAGAAAAAAATTAAGTAGCAATTGAAGTGATTATTAACAAGTAATGGAATTTCTGTAAGTGAGCTACTAGAACTACCACAGAAGATAGCACCTTGAAACAGGTTTTCTGGAGAAAATCTAGTATTACTGCATGCCTTTGCAGTAAAATATGTGCAATACATATTCTAATACAAAGTTCTGCTCAGTTTTAACCTTATTTGGTAATCTCTGTGCGTCATGTATTTGGAGTTTTATTGTATACAATTTTTTACCTAACAATTCTGGTCCAAACCCGACACACTATGCACCCATTTCATCTTTAGGTAAACTCCATGTTATACCAGTCACATCTAAGATGGATATGGTCCCCAAAGTTTATAAATTATATTTTAAAATAAAGCATTCTCTTCAGATGTTAGACAGCCTTTCACAGGAGTTTACACGGATAGCAAAAATGGAAAAGATGGAATGTGGAATTACTCCATTGAGCGGGAAGCTCAAGGTTGAAAGAGAAATGCAGGAAAAGCCAGGTACACACTCACCCAGTAAGCAGCGGTGGTTCCCTGCAGGACTCAGCACAGCCAGCAAGTCATGGGACTAATCTGAGTTAGGAGAGGTAGTCAGCGGACACAGGGGTTTACACAACCCTGTAAGAACTGGCAGGAAGTTGTTAAAGGCAGTGCCTGCAAAAACCCTTATAAACACTGTTGTTAAACTGCTGACACACACCAGAATTGATTAGGTGTGGAGAGAGAGGAAGAAAGGCAGCGTGAAAGGAAGTAGTGGGAAAACCATGATTTTTCCTGTGTGTGTACAATTAAAAGCTTTGTTATCGTCTTATGCTCTCAGTTAACCATGAGGAGACAGCCAGATTCAGGCTATTTTTTACCAGATTCCTTGGGTGCTTTAAGTTTTCTTAACTACCAATTTCCACATTAGAGAGTTTTCATTCTTGTAATGCCATAAAACTAATTCCAAACAGAAACCTGCACTTCTGCTTCTAATCTCTCCCTTCCCTCTTCCACACTGCTTTGTTAAACTGAGAAGCTGTCCTCTTCTACATCTTTCTTAGCCTGTGTAGCTTTTTTTATTGACAGCAGAAGACCCCAAACCCAAACAAATTTATTACCTAAAACGCTTTCTCATTGCTGGGGATACCATTAAAGGCAAAAACGACAGGAAAAATATCCAATTCACTCTGCTTCAGGACTGCAGTGTTTAACAGAAGACATATCTGCGGTGGGATCTGGCTGAAATACGCGGCTCTTTCTTCTGTCAGAACTTTGGATAATTCACTTGAAAAAGTTTCTGACAGTGACCTCAGTGCATTGCCAATATTACGTCCACTTGAGGATCGCTGATAGTTCAGATTTTTATGACCTCTGAGGTGTCTTTTCTTATTACAGGACTCCGAGAAGCAGACCAGGTTGTGGACAGCCTACGTGTAGGACACAGCAATGACTCTGGCTCCTGTAGAGAAGTAATTCTCTCTGATGACATTGACTGGTGACATTGACTATGACAGCTATCATTTCCCTTGTTCTTTCAAATATTTGAGGTGTAATTTCTCTGTGAGAGTCCAAGGCAAACACCATGCCAGTTGGAGGCACAGGGCATGCTGGCATACCTGAATCCAAGAGCACAGAGTCACAGAACACAAGGCTTAATAAAAGTAGGCATTTTTCTCACATGTTTAATAGCATTTCGATCCACAGACCCACAATATACTGCACAACATATTCATCACATGCAAAAATGTTGCTGTGTGCTAGTCCACATTTCAGGAAGAGGGGGGGTCGTCTTTGCCCTTGCCTAGGTTTACTTGTAGTCCTGAACTTTTAAAATCAAAGCTGGTTTATTTGAGCTCAGGAACGCCTTCAGATTAGGGTAAGGAAAAGACAACCATGCTGCACTGCTGCACTAAGTCTACAGTACTTCATTTCTGAGGGTTCAGGGAAGGACAATTTCCTGGAGAGACAAGAGCTGCTTCTTAAACAGTAACATTATTCACTGCAGAGAGCTGTGCTTATCAGCTTATAACACTTGTGCCATTCCTAGCAAAGGAGCTTTCAAGGTGTACAGCTCATTTACATGCCCAAATCCATGTCAGTGTTTTCAATGACTGCAGTTACAGCACCCCCCAAGAAGAAATGGGATGGTATTAATGACCAGCTAATATACTAGGAAAAGCAGGACAGTCAGAAACAGAGAATAAGGCAGCTTAAGGAAATACAGGGAGATTAGGAATTGTAAAAGAAAAAAGTAAAGAGCTCATCCGGTGTGTCCGTTTGCCTGAAGCAGGAGGAATATACTTATACTGTCCCTGAGACGTCTGTATAGTATGTTCTCGAGCTTTCCAGAAAAGGAAAGTCCACAGCCTTCCCAGCAAACATTGATTTACTCTTGATAACCTTTCCACTTCCCTTTCATATCTGATTTGCATCTTCTGCTGAAAATTATGCAGACGTCTTCTCGCATTGCACTTCACTTTTCTTCAAGATACCGCTGAGAAGACCGTTACCACGCCCGCTGCCATTCCTCCCTATCTCCTTTATCTTTCAGCTAAGTGAACTCAAATTATTCAGCCTTTCCTTATGTCACTTTTGTTGCTCTTCCCTGGGCTCAGTGCTGTCAGACTACATTTCCCACGGTGTGTGGCACCTAACAAGCTGCCGCTGTGCTCCAGGTACACAAAGCTCATTCATTTCCGTGTCTAACGTAAAGCAGTTTGGTCAATGCACTTCAGGGAGAGACCTGGGGCTTGCATCACATTGCGCTGCTGAGACAGATTTGCTTCCTGACTGCAGAAGCAACAAAATCCTTCGCTATTGTTGCTGCTGCTATTCATCTTCATTCATACAATTTCTCCCCGATAAGAGTAGTGACCTGTGCTCGACTTCTTTAAATTTCATTTTGTTAATGTCAGGGCACTTCTTCAATTTACCAGGAAAAATAAATTTTGGTGCATTTCAAAATAGGGAACAGAGTCAGGTGATGACAGCAACGAACTCTCAAAGCTGAGAGGAAGATAGAGTCAGAGGGTGGAAGAAAACAAATCCTTAATCTGCATTTTCCTAAGCAGCCTGGATGCAAAAGATGACAGAAGCAGACAAAGAATAAATTTTAAAGAAGCCCTCATTAACAGAGGTAATGGCTATAGCCCATGGCTATAGTGAAATTCACAGTAGTAACAAAGAAAGCTTGCTGAGAAGCCATAAAATCAGAAATAAAGGAAAAGTTTCTAGCTCTTAGAGGAAATGTTTACTAAATTAACGAATGGTGAGATGACAGACAAGGCGTGTAACGATTGGTCTCCCTACACAACTTCTGCTGTTGAGCTCTGCCTTTCACAGACGAGCTGTAGTGGAGCTATCAGGAGCTGGCGAAGCCCAGGTACCAGTTTAGAGAAAAGTGGGATTTAGCATGTTCGGCTTTGCTTAAAATGTGTTACAATGTGGATAAAGCAACCTGAAATTGTCATAAGTGATATTCAGTTTTCTAACAAGCTAACCAAAAAAAGGAAAACAGAATGGTCTTGCTCAATAATATTTATCAAAACTCCTATCTTTAAAGAATATTACTCTATTAGTAACATAAATTTTCCATCTACTAACTCACCATATTCCCTATAATAGGGAAGGCTTGTGGTAAAGTGGAAGTGCTGATTTACCTACATAATTCCTGATCTGTCTTTAATTTTAATGTGTTCTCACAGTAGCAACATTGATTCAGTCCCTATTCTCCTTTCCAAGCCTGGAGAACAGCAGATACAACTCAGCAGATTTCATCCATATTTCATCAAAAGCACCTTAGACCCAAGAACTTGGTGTTTCACTCGCAGTTCAAACCACACCTATACATTTCAAGCAGCTGGCTAAACTAATCCCAAGCCCTGAAGTATAAAACTGGCTTAGAAATTTTGCACTAAGATACAGGACATTGTGACAGCCAGTTAATCACCCTTAATTAAATAGAAGCACTAACGGCTCATCGAGGAAAGCAGCCTTGGTAGGTTAGTGTAAATGTGTGAGCCAGAAAATTCCTGTGGTTCAGGTAAAGCATACGGCGATCCAACAAGCAAAGGACAGTTTAACTGCAAGCACATGGAGGTGTCATTCTCTCCATCCTTAAGAGTGGAGTTAAGTCAAAACAGGAGAAGTCAGACAGGTCAGGGCAGCAAACAGACAAAGCAACCCAAATGAAGCAGCCGACAGCATTTTGGTAGGTGATAGCCAGGTTTGCAATGCCAAAGGAGAACGGAGGGTGGATTGTCTGGTCACTGTGCAAATATAATACAGGAAACATGTCATGGAGTCAAAATTTGAGCTTTTCTAAAGGAGGTAAAGGGCCAGGATGGGCACAATAATATTTTCCAAAGCAGTTCTGCAGAATCGCGTACCCTGCCAGAAGGAGACGCTGTCTTGATGGGAAAATGATATAAGGAAGAAGAACTGAGATTCAGTGAGTACAGGGGGAACTTTTGAAGCTTCTTCAGGAAAGATGGTCTTCTTTTAAACTAAGATGATGCCACATTGCTGACAACTAAAATTAGCCCGGTTTTGGCAGAATATTTAAAGGAAAGCCTAGGGAAGTAGAGAAAGGATGTGAAAGAGCGTGGTATTTGCAGAGATGTTTCCTCTGGGTTGATGTCAGTAAAAGCTTTGTATCCTCAGACTAAGCCTGTGGCAGAAGTTGGCAAAACTCAAAAGGGAGGCTGAAGAGACAGTCCCATCAAAAGAGGGCATAGATTTTCTTACCAGAAGCTGGTGCCATCTGTAGTGTGTTCAAGGAAATTACAGAGACCACAGAGATGGAAAGCCCAACAGTGACTCCATTGAACTGCCATGATGATGACATCCTACTTTGCCATGTGACATTTAAACAAAGATAATGTTTTCAGATAACACGTTCACACCAGCATGCAGAAGACTACTGTGGAATAAAAGAAACCTTTCAAAAGGCGTAAGTTACAATAAATGAAAAATAGATTAAAAGAAACTTTGGAAGCCCTATGTAACAGAATAAAGAAAGGCAAAATATATTCTCAGGGAGAAAAGTCTGCAAGACATGAGAACAAACAATAAACCCTTTTTCAAATACATCAGGAATGAGAATCTGGCAGTGCCTGTATGGCCAATTATTGATGAAGGTGTAAAAGATGACTTCAAAGAGAACAAGGCCATGGCAGATAGTTAAACGGGTACTTTGCATGAGGGTTCAGGGAGGTTCCTATTCTGTCCCTTTTCTGCACAGGTAGGTGATATGCCACAGGATGTCTCTGCCTGAAATACCTGCCAAGTTGGTAGGGAAGGTTTCAATCAGTAGTATACTGCCAAGAGCAGAAAATTCTCATCTAAAAGGTGATACGTTCTGAAGGGCATCAAGAATGAAACAGCTGAACTGCTCACTATGGTTTGCAGCCTCTTGCTTAAAACTGCTCTAGCACCAGAAGGATGGAAATTGGCAGAATTGACATCAGGTCTCACAGAAAAATTCTGCAGAGTTTATAAACCAGCCTGATGTATGCAGTAGGCAAACTAGTATGAATTACAAAAAGGAGCAGAGTTGGTAAAGACATCGATTAATGTGCTCTATCAAGGAAAAGTCAACATGTAAGGTGAAGCCTTTTATCATAAACTTATCTTTGAAAGGATCAGTAGCTATGTGAACCATGCAGGTCTGGCTGATTGCCTTGTATTTCCAGAAGGCTTCCAACAAGTTTCCCCATGAAAGCCTTCCAAAAATAATTAACACTGTCACCTGATATAAAATCTTCTCACGGATTGACATTATTAAATACAGTTATTAAATTAAATATTATTAAATACTAGTTAAAATACAGTAAGTTATATTAGGTATAGATCAGTTTTCCCACTGGAGGAAACTATCAGTAGAAACACACATGTATTTATGCTGAGACCTGTGTTGTTCATAATGTTTATCAATGACTGAGAAAAAAGAAGGGCAGAGTGGCATGCCCAAAGTGGCTGAAGACAGTAAGTTACTTGGGACAATAGGAATGAAAACTGATTGCAAAATTTCTGTGGAAGGATTTCATGACCCCATGTCAAATTAAATTCTTTGCAGGTAAAAGTGGTGCACATGGTAAACACAGCCCATGTTTATAATGAGCAGTTCTGAATGAGTGCCAAATTAGTCCTATTCAGAGAAAAAACGTTGGAGTTTTAACAGTCCTATGAAAACATGAACTCAGTGCTCAGTATTGATCCACAAGTTAAAATGAATGTCAGGAATTATCAGGGGAAGAACAGGATAATAGACCAATAAGCAAATCCTGTGAATAATGTGTGTAGTACTTCCCCTTAATAATGAACATATATATATAATACAACTATGGGATGCACAGACAAGTCTATTATGGGTAAAGAATGCTTTCCATATAAAGACTGCATCTGGAAAATAGAAGCCTTAAGAAAGAGATGACAGGGAAAACTGAGTAGGCAATAACTATTTGCTCACTTTCATAATGTGAGAGCTATCAAGTATCAAATAAAGACGAGGTAAGCATGTACAAAAGAAGGTACTATTTAATAAAGCATATAATTAAGCGATGAAACTCATGGGTTTGGGCTGTTGTCAACACCAAAGGCTTTCTGTATTCAAGTAATACTTAAACAAATTCAGAGCAAAAAAAGAATCCATTAAGGTCCATTAATCACAAAACTGCTATACACAAAAAAGGTAGGTCATCAAGGTGAGG
>VWZZ01000067.1:1712-20506 GCA_013399095.1 Psophia crepitans
CGCTGTGCTTCCAGGGCCGCGTCTCTCTGCTCCGGCATGAAGAGCACCCGCAGCAGCTCCTCCTGCCAGGGCGCCGGTTCTGGCAGCGTGGATCTGAGCCTCACCGGCTTCCCCGCCCCGGTGCTGCGGCGCCCGAGCAGCGCCTCTCCCGCCAAGCACGTGGCGCGCTCCATCTCGGTCACCGCCGACGGCAAACCGAAGAGGAACGCGCTGGTGAGTCCTGGGCGGCAGAGGTCCTGCGCCCCTCCTGCTGCTCGGGGTGGGGAGGCGTGAGGGCGATGGGGTGCCTCCATGCACCTCGATGCCTCGCTGGGCCGCCGGCTGAGCTGTGGGCGCAGCCCGGGACGGGAGGTGGCCCTGGCTCCCCCGGGAGTGCGCGGCTGCGTGTTTGTGGGGAGCAGCCGCACCCCCTCCGGGAGGGGAGAGTTGGGCTGGTGCGGGCGCCAGCCGGAGCTGCGGCTCTGGGTGCTGCAGCGCTGCGCTCTCTCTCCAAATCTGATCGTTCTCGGTGACCGGCTGCCTGTCAGGTCCCTTCTGACCCTTCGATGTTCACAGAAGCCCAAGCAGGGAGGTGTCAGGCTTCACCCTTCCCTTCCCTGCCCTTCACCTCCCTGTGCCTGTTTCCTTCTGGAAACTCCCTGGTTCCTGGTATCTTCTGCCGGACGCTGCGGCGCTTTTGGGCCCTGCCTGCGCGTTGCTGGCACCCTCCGTTCGGGAGCTCGGGACACTCGGTGTCTCACAGAGCAGGGTTTTTTCTGAGCGGTTTTCTCAGCAGAGTGAATGAGCCCCAGGTACTTACAGGGCCCTGTTAAGTTCCGGTAGCGGAGAGTCTCTGTGCTCTTTGCTGAGTAATCCCTGCGGCCTTGGCAGGCTTCCTTCACGCTCGTTTCCAGGGCAGGTAACGAGCACGGCCCTTCTCGGCTGGGGAGCTCACACAAACGAACACATTCCTGCTGGCTCAGCAGCGAGGAGTCGTTGCGAGGGGCCGGAGGGGGGCTGGCGCAGCAGGGCTGGTTCAGGGTGCCGACTCGCGGGGGGAGCCTGCCTAGGCCGGGCTGCCCGCGCTGCTTAACACCGCTGCTGAATTTAGCGCGCTCCTCCGCAGGAAGATGCGGGATCCCGGGCGATGAACAACCTCCGGAGGTCCAACAGCACCACCCAGGTTAACCAGCGGGTGAACAGCGCGTGCAGGTACGGCCCTGGCCCCCAGCGGGCGTCCGTCTGTCCCGTGGGTGGGGCTGCCTGACCCCCACCTGTCTGAGGGAACCGGAGCCTTTCAGGAATGTACATGAAGTTGTGTCGTACGCGTTGGGGTTACCGCCTGCCCTTGGAAAGCCGCGCTCTGGCTTCTTTGTTTGGTTTTTTTTTGGAGGAGGAGGTCACTTGATCAGGATTTTGGGAAGCAGAGTGTATTGTCTGTCACAACAGACACTCAAATTAATTCCAAGGGACAGAACCGTTTGCTTGGAGCAGTCCCCCGTGGACCCTCCGGACTGTAGCTGGGCTGTGTTAGGAGAGGAGAGTTCCCCTCCTGCCTCCGGTGACTTCCTCGGGCTGTCTCTGAGTCGCGGTTTTCCGTTCTCTTGTTGCCCTGTGCCCATCCCCTTAATCCGTTCTGTGGCCACACATCACGCTGAAATCTAAAGGTCCGTACAGAAACAAATAACTCCCAGATCTTGTGGCTGTGTGATGGTTCCCCGGCCCTTTCCTCCCCCGTGTCGCGGGAGCTGTGCTCGGCTCGGTGCTGCGAGCGTTTCCAAGCGCCGCGTGTGACCGGAGCGCGCTTCTCGCTGCAGCAGCCTGCGCGGGTTGAGCGCCCCGCTGTCGCTGCCTTGTTGCCGTTCGTCGGCACGTGATATTAACTCCCGGACACGTGTTCTCTCCTCCTCTCTGCCTTCCCTGGGTTCGGGCTAAAGCTCGGAGCAGACGGGAGACTTCCTGACCTTCTTTGAGAGCGGTTCTGGGGGAAGAAAGAAACTGGCCAGTCTGAGCAAAACCTCCCCGGAGAAGAAAACCACATGGAACATCTTGGTGAGGACGGGGCATCCTGGCCCGCGGGGTTGGGCTGGGAGGTTTCCCCAGACCTGAGAACGGGGTGGTGGGTGGTGCAGCTTGTCCGTGTCGGCCAGGCTGGTCCTTGCTCAGCCTGCCGGCAAGGCCGGCACGGCTCAGGTGGCCGACATGGTTTTCTGGTCCTCTCGCCCACGTGGTGAGAAAATCAGGCGGGAGAAGTGCGGCCTGTCGTTGCCGTGCTCCTGGGGGAGGCAGGCCGAGGCGCAGGCAGAGCCCCGAGGGTGCCGTGCTGCAGGACAGAGGTCCGTGGGGGGAGAAACTGCCTCTGAAAGAAGAGGCTGGCGTTTGGGGACATGGGTTTGGCACTTGCCTGCGCTTACGCCTGCCGGCTCCGTGGCAGGACGACCAGCCGCGAGCGTTCCTGGGGCCCCCCGGCGCCCACGGCGTTGAGCCACCGATGGGTATGAGGAGGAAAGAGGCCTCCGTGCTCCTGGCAGCCAACTTCACCGCCAACAACAGGTAGGAGCTGGTCTGGTGTTGGGAGGAACTACACCGAGAAAGGCCGCGGGCAGAGGAGGGGGTGCTGGGGCTCTGCTGGGGTGCAGGGGCAGGCGCGGGGCGGACTGATCGTGCTGTGCTGGGCTGGCCGGCCAGGATGCCTTTGGAAGCTGCGCAGGAGCTCGGTTGATGCGTGGCAGAGGCTGCTCGTGCTCTAGGAACGGGAACGAGTAAAACCCGAATCCTTCAGGGCCGGGAGAGGCTTAGGGCGAGGCTGTGTAGAACAGCGTGAAGAGCAGGGTGCTGGGTCTGTCTGTCTGTGTTGGGTAGCAGCTACCGAGCAGCGAGCTCTCGGGAGCGGGCGAGTCGCTTGGGCGGCCTCGCTGGCTCCTCACCTTGGGGGACGCTCCAGACGGTCACGGTCGGGTTGGGGGCCGCCACGCGGGGAGCGGCCATGGCGCGTGGTGTCCCCTCTGGATCCAGCGAGTCCTCATGCCTCGTCCTCTCTCCGCAAAAGGAGCAACAAGGGCGCGATGGGCAACTGTGTCACCACCATGGTGCACAACAACTACTCCACCACGGACAGGGGCCCTGCGCCCAAAAGCTCCAACCAGGCACCCAGCTCCCTCAAGTAAGTGCGGTGAGGGGCTGTGCTGACCGCATCTCCCCATGCTGGGATGGGACAGGATGGTGCCCAGTAACTTCATTCTCTGCCTTAGCAACGTCGTCAAAGCGACCTCAAACGAGGACGGTGAAAGCAGCAGCTTCATGAAGTCCCAGAAGAATTTTTCCAGCAACAACATCATGACCCGCAACAACAACAGCAGCAGCAGCAGCCTGCCCCGGAGAAAGGAGGTGACTGAGGAGGAGGCAGAGAGGTGAGACGGAGCTGGCGCGTGACGGCTGCTGGGGAGAGGCGGGAGGACGGTGCCAGGCGGAGGGGTGAGCTCCGAGGGAGCTGGTCCTGGTTTGTTCCTCTGCTCTGGGGCTCCAGGTTCGGGCAGGGCCCCTCTTGGTGCACCCGCTGGCTGATTTACCCTGCCCGTGACTTGGCTCCGCGCTTTGAGCTGTCCTCGTCCGAGGCACAAGTTCCACCCGCCCCAAACTCCAGCCTGGGCGAAGGCCTGACTCAGTCGGGATGTGAGGGGCCAGAACAGGTCCTGCTGCGGCAGGACGGGGCGGTGCAGCCGAGGAGGACCCCGTGGCCGCGCTGAGCCTCCCTCTCCCCACAGGTTCATCCAGCAGGTCAACCTGGCCGCTGTCACCATCCAGCGCTGGTACCGACGCCACTCGCAACGGCACAGGGCGGCAGCCGCGGCTCTGGGGCGCTTGCTGGCCTCCAAAAGGGAGGTGAGTCCTGGCTGCCACGACTCTGGGGGGAGTTCCAGTCCCTTCAGTCACCAGACCCTTGAACCCAGACCGGGCGCTTTGACTTTGCATCCAGCCAGCCCCTCGCGGTCCAGAGAGCTGGGGAGGGTCCTGTCCCCGCGGAGTTGCGCTGGCCACGGAGGGGGAAGGCTGGGGTTTGGGTCCAGGGGGAGTTCAGGCCGGGAACCCCTGGGCTGGGCGCTGCCTGGCTCCTGCCCCCCAGCTCCCCTCAGCCGCGAGCAGGCGGACACTTGGCAGTAGCAGCAGAAATCCTGCTGCGTTCTGGTTGTCTCCGATGCGCTCGTGGCCAGAGCAGGGATACCCTGCCTCAGCTCATCCGAGGGAATCAGTAACGAGTCGGCTCATTAGAGACCGGCGAGTCATCGGCAGCTATTTGTGTTTCTTTGTGTTTAATTATTTATCGCACTAACGAAAAGTACTGTAGCTCTTGCATGTGAGAGTCTATTTTTAAGCCTTGTCTCCTCGGCGGTTTCAGACCCAGATGACTAATAATTGCATTTAGTGTCTAAAGAAAATAAGCTGCTCTAAAGTGGAGCTTTTCTGAGGACTCTCTACCTGGACGGAGGGGAGGCCTGGGGGGATGGAAAGCCTGGATACGGGGTGACCTCAGGTGCAGCGCGCCCTTTCCCACTTCCCTGTGCTGGGTGGTGGGTGCTGGAGAGCCCTCAGTAACGGTTTTGACCCTCCTCTCTGGAAGGAAAGGCAGCAGCGGATGGAGGAAGGGAACATCCTGGATTTGCACGAGAGGAAGGACGAGGAACGCCGGAAGATCCGAGAGGAGAAGGCGCGCCTGGCCCGACGCGCTGCCATCCAGGTAGGGGCGAGGCAGGGGCGCCCGAGGGAGGCCGGCTCCTTGGCATCTTCCTGGCAGGCGGCGCAAGGGCCTCCCCTCTGCGTCTCCAGGGGCTCTGCGGAGGCAGAACTAGAGCCAGCCTTGGAAATGGAGTGCTCCCGACGGAGCCGGGGGTGCCGCAGAGCGCCTGCCCGCTGCGCTCCTGCCAAGCCTTGGCAGCTCACTCGAAGCCTGCGAAGACAGCGCTGGCTTTGATCTAGTTCTCAGGGAAAGGGTGGCCGTGTTGGAACAGGGAGACTCCAACTGCAGCTCCTCGGAGTGCCCGGGGAAGGGGACCCTCCTCAGGAGCGGGGTGCCTCCGGGGTGGGCTGAGCCCCGCTCTGTGCCTGCTGGCAGGGAGCACCTCGCCGTCTTCACCCTGTTCTTTAGGCAGGAGAGGGCTGGTGCCCCTGGGCGCAGGCGAGGGGCTGGCACAGGCTGCGGGACGTTGGGGCTTGGCTTGCAGCGTAGCTGAAGGTTCTTTTAAAAACCGCCGCTTTCCCTTTGCCCTGGATGGAATCATTGGGGGGGGGTGGTCAGTAGAGACGCAGAGCGAGCAGCCAGAGGACAGCAGAATACTGCAACGGCTTTGCCAGCACGTGCTTGCCTCTTCCCAAAACTCGGCTAAGGCAGCCCCTGGGCGCTGCGGCGGCACCTCGCTATGCGGTGCTCGGCCCTCGGAGTTCAGAAGCCCTTTACGGGGCGGCGAAGGCCACTGCGTGGGGGCACGCAAACGGCCCTCGTTTGCATGTGGAGCTGGCGAGACCCTGGCGAGACCACCCCACTGCTCAGAGCGCAGTAGAGCTGCTGTTCCTGTGCTTCCCTTCCTCTGGAACTGTCCTTGTTAACCCTTCAGCTGCAAGCGCGTGGGTCGTTGCTGTCTCCCAGGCCCTCTCTAGCACCCGCAGCGGTGTCAGCACACACCCTGCGCTGGGCAGCACCCTGATGGCTCCTCTGTCCCCACAGGAGCTGCACCAGAAAAGGGCCCAAAAGGCTTCGGACGCAAAGCGCTTGGCAGACGAAGAGCTCGTGCTGGTGAAGGAGAGCAGAAGGGTCGCAAAGAAGAAGGCTGCCAAACCTGCTTCTGCAGGGAACGTCAGTCCAGCCAGCAGCGTCACCAAAGCCAACAATGCCGGTGAGTCCCTTCTGCAGGTCTCCGCTGCTTCTGGAGCAGCGCGTGCTGTGCGGGGGAAGGAGGGGTGGAGGGGCTGTTCTCGCTCTGGAGACCTGCTGGGTCTTGCAAGTGCCTGAGAGTGGTCTGGTTCCTGCAGAGGCCAACTTCCACTCGGTCGCTGCGGAGCCCGAAGGAAGCGGCCTCGCAGACCTCGGCTCCGCGCCCTCGCGGGACCCTGGGGCAGAGGACAAGCTGCAGGTGGGTCTGGCTTGGTCTCACGGGGCTCCTGGCACCAGCTGGCCTGCCGCAGCGGCTTTGGAGCCTCTGTTGACTTCTGGGGAGATCTGGGAAACTCTTTTACTCTAAGGTGCATCTTCCTTCCCCCCCGCAGGATGTGAGCTCCAGAGAGACGGGCGGCGAGGATCTGGAGACGGTGGTGACTGCTGTGAGCAGGGCTCAGTCCAAGGTGACCCTGAGTGAGCTGCTGGACACGCTCAGGCTGTTGGAGGAAGAGCCAGAGCTGCTGCCCCCGCCGAAGCTCCTCAAGAAGGACAGATGCGCCTGGGTTGATGGGGTAGGCAGAGGGCTGGGGCTGGTGGTCTGCCCTCGGACAGCGACGGCTGCCTGGCGAGAGCAGGGTCCCCAACGGGCTGCCTTCTGCCAGCGCCTGCCGGGGGGTGGAGGGTGAGAAAGGCAGCTGGTTCGGTGCTGGAGAAGGCAGCAGAGGAGTTTGGAGGCAGCGTAGGAGGCAAGGAGGAGCAAAACCGGGGTCTGTGGTGGGACAGGGGTGAGCATAGAGGATAAGGCTGGTTACTGGGGTGCAGTGGGAGGCCTGGGCCCTGGTGATGGAGAAGAGCCATCACTTCTCCTGAGCCTTCCCCTGGCTGCTTGTTCAGAGCTGTGTCTGCCCAGCAGGAGCCCAGCTCCAACTCCCTGACTGCTGATAACCTGGAGAAGTTTGGGAAGCTGAACCACTCCCCGGGGGTCCCCGAGGACGGGGCGCTGCTCTCGGAGGCCAAGCTCCAAAGCATCATCAGTTTCCTGGATGAGATGGAGAAGTCTGAACAGGAGAGGCCCAGGTCGTCCGCCTCGGCCACGCAGCGGGAGGTGAGGAGCCAGAGCCCGTTTGTGTGGAGAGGTGGTGCGAGACCGTGAGGGGACCGGTCTCCTGTCATCTTCTTCTGGTTCCAAGAGGTCCCCACCACCTTTTAACTGGGTTTTCTCCCTGTTGCAGGGTCTCCTCTTGGAAGAGGAGTTGGCTCACTTGGAGCAGGCGTCGGCTGTTGCCACAGAGGTCACGAGCTCCATCATGAGGCTGAAGCTGGAAGTGGAGGAGAAGAAGCGAGCCATCAGCCTGCTGCAGACAGCCCTGGTGCGTGAGCCAGACGCTCTTGCTTGCTGGGGGATAAAGACCAAGAGCCCCCAGCAGATGGTTCTTGGGGCAGTGGCTTTGAAGGACAAAATCAGGGCCCTGTGAGTAGGGCTGCCCGGCAAAGCGCTGCAGCGTTCCTGGAGCTAGTGCCGAGGAGCCGGAGGGCCAGAGGCTGCGGGCGTGCCGCCGTCCCGGTCACTGTTAGTGTAGGAAAGATCTGCAAGGTCCCCCTCGGTCTGGTGTGGGCTTCTCTCCAATTTCCCCTTGCTGCCCCCCCCCCGGTTTGAAAACCTTCCTCAAAGTCCCCTCCCTGGTGGGTGCCTGGCCGGCCCAGGAGCCCTTGGTAAGTTCCTGGGCTGAACTCTCTTCTCCTCTGTCCCGCAGGGGTTTGAGTGTCCTTGCTGGCAGCGGGGCAGGAGGTGTGAGTGCCAGGGACTTTGGTTTAGCTCTGTTCCTCCTTGTTCTGGCCTGACAGTGCCTTCCAGGTTCGGTAGTTGCCCCCTGCACACATGCTGGGGCTGGTGGAACTTCTACCCCTCAACGCCTTGTGGTTCTTTCTCCCCTGCCCCCAAAAGGCTCAGCAGAGGGAGCTGACTGTCCGGCACGTCAAACAGACCGAGAAGGAGCTCGGCCACCAGCTGAAGCTGCAGAGGGAACAGTATGAGGCAGCTATCCAGAGGCACCTGGCCTTCATTGACCAGGTAATCTCCCATCCCAACTCCGACTGACTCTTCCGAAGCCGGGAGTGGAGGTTGCTGTCCCCTGCCCGGCTGCCTGATGCCTCTTCTTTGCCCTGCCCAGCTCATTGATGACAAGAAGGTGCTGAATGAGAAGTGTGAGGCTGTGGTAGCTGAGCTGAAACAAGTGGACCAGAAGTATGGCAAGAAAATCACCCAGATGCAGGAGCAGCACGAGCTGGTGAGGGGACAGGGAGGGGAGACAGAGGTGTGCTGTGGCCAGAGTTGGTTGGTTTGTTCAAACGGGGCCTCTGCCCAGAGCTGTACCGTCTCTCTCACCTCGGTGGGGCCTGGTCGTGCTGGGGAGCCCTTCTCTGTGCACAGAAAGTCTGTGTCACCCGCGGAGCTCTGCCCTGGCTGCCCGAGAGGCCGCTGTCCTCCGCTGCCCAGAGCCAGGCGCGTGGGACAAGAGCCAGTGCCAGCCCCCAGGGGCTCCGCGTGGGAAGGCCCTTCCCTCCCGTCCTGCCGTGGGCAGAGCTCTGCCCCGGCTGGGGGTGACCAGGGGATCTCACTTTGGCGGAGGTGAAAGCAGGTGCTGGTAGAAACCTGATGAGTTTGTACCTGTGGCCGTATCCTGAGCTGGGCGACTTCCAGCCCCCTTTGGAGCAGCGGGGATGGTCTCGGAGCTGAACAGGCACAAGATTCTAAAGGAACATGGGGTGTATAAGTGTATAAATAATAACAGCAGCCCTCTGCGGGTCTCGCTGGGCTGCGTGCCCTGACCAGCACCCAAACGGGCAGAGGGTTGTTCTCGGGGGGGGGGAGCTGGCTGGCAGCTTCCCTCGGGAGCGTGCAGATCGCTCCCTCTCCCGCGGGGGCGGCTCGGCTCGCCCTGTGCCGGCCTGGCCGTGCCGCTGGCTCCCAGCTCTGCCACGGGGCTCGCCCCGGCTCTGCTGCCCCGCTCCCCCTTGGCCTTGCAGCCCAGCTCGTGCGCAGGACGCTGGCGCGGGGCAGCGTTTGCCCCAGTCTGAGCCCGTTCAGACAGACGCCCTCCCGCGAACCGAGCGGGGCCTCGCTCGGCTCCCTTCGCCCGTCTGTTCAAGCCTGAGCTTTGAGCCCAGCCCAGGGGAAGAAGCCAGCGCCACGCTGCCTGGAGGGACCCCTTCCCGGGGAGGGATGGGGCCGGTTTTGCTGCCGCAGCCTGTGTGGGGCAGAGGAGCTGCGTCTCTCATCTCGCTCCCCGCTCGCGGTGGGGCGGCAGCCCTGGGAATGGCCCGGGAGCCCTTCTGTGTCTGCCCCGTGGCCCCTGCTCCCGGGGAGCCGGGCTCCCGGCTCTGCCGTACGGCTCCCCCCGCACGCTGGGGGACAGCCACCGAGTAACGCTTGTCCCTGCGGGTGCCCCCCGGTCACCAGAGCGGCCTCGCGAGCATGTGGCACGCTCCCCGGCAGGGCTGGCTCTGCCCTTGTCCTGGTCCCGCGTTCGCCGGCGGTGCTGCCGGACCCTTAGTGTGTCTGTGTCACTGCCCGCTCGGCCGTGCCTCCCCCCGGCTCCTGGGGGACCCCTGCCCGCCCCCCGCCGCCCTGGCTGTTTGTTTTGCCTCTATCCCCTCCCGTCTCCCCTCTCCCCCATGACTCTGCAATTCCCCTTCTCTCTCCATCCCCTCCTCTCTTTCTCCCCAGGTCTGGCGCACTTTGGGCCCCTTTTGTGAGGTAAATCTGGTCTTTGCTCTNTTTTTTTCTTTTTTTTTTTTTTTTTTTTTTTTTTTTTTGCCTTGCCCTTCTGCTCACCCTGACCTGCTCCGGCTCCGCAGGCGCCCGCAGCCGGGGCGCTGGGATGGGAGCTCCCCGCTCGGCGGCAGGGTCAGCCCCGTAAAGAAGTCCCTTCGCCCTGTCCCCCCAAACCACGTGCTCAGCTGCTGCCTTCAGCCTGTCCCTGTCTTCCTGTGCCGATTTTCCTGCCCTCTTTTTTTCCCTGAAAGCGAGTCCCGGGCTGTGCGGGCGGCCCTCTGCTATTCCCCGCTCCTTTTTGTGGAGAGGAGAGCCGAGGAGTAAACGCAGGCAGAGGGGGAGGCGAGAGCAGCGGCTGTCCCTGCACTGTGCAGCCTCCCAGGCTTCCAAGAGTTTTGGGGTGCTGCAGGAGCTCGGTCTGCAGTGGTACCACGGTGCTGGGAGGTGTGTGTGTCTGTCCATCTGTCCTCCTGGTGGAGGGTCTTCCATGCCAGGCAGAGGAAAGTCAGAAGGAAGCATCTTCACACAACACGACCCTGCGTCTGCTGCCAGGCAGACTGCCCTGCACGCAGGGCCCGCCGGCAGCCCCGGTTCCCCTCTCCCCTCCGCAGCTGCTCCGGTGTCTCAGCCAGCGAGTGCTTTCCCGAGGGTTTTGCTCTTCTCCCGCTGTGCTCCAGCGCTGCGGGGCAGCAGCAGCAGCCCTGTCCCGTGAGAGAGAGGAGGAGGCACGGGGGGAGCGTGCGGCCACTCCTCTGCAGCGGCAGAGCGTGCCCGGCTGGGGCTGTGTACAGGCAGCTCAGGCTGCCTGCTCGGGTCTGCAGCCTCCTTCTCCACAGCCGGGCTCCCAGGCTGACGGGTTTTTCTCCCCTGCTTTGTCTCTGAAACTTTCCCATTTGCTTCCAAACAGGAGATTAAGAAACTGAAGGAACTGATGAGCGCAACTGAGAAAATCAGGCGGGAGAAGTGGATTGATGAGAAAACCAAAAAGATCAAAGAAATCACGGTGAAAGGTACGGGCGCGTTCCCTGGGCAGTGGCGGGGGCCGGGGCGGCGGGGGGCTCGCCTCCGAGCGGGTCCCCGAGGGGCCGTGTCTGCAGAGCCGCTGGCAGCTCGGGGAAGAGCGGCTCGTCGCGGGCCGTCTCCACTCCCTGCCTTTGGCAGGGGCAGAGCTAGGGAGCAGGGAAGCCCGTGCCACTCGCTGCCCCTTTCCTTCCCAGCCCCCCTTTGCTGAGCTGGCCTGTTCGCAGCCCGCTGGCCAGGGCCAAGGGCACCGGCGTTGGGGGGTGGCAGCCCCGAGGCTGGGTGATAACCGTCCTTCCCGCTGCCCCAGGGCTGGAGCCGGAGATCCAGAAGCTCATCGCCAAGCACAGGCAGGACATCTGGAAGCTGAAGATGCTGCACGAGGCTGAGCTGCTGCAGTCGGACGAGCGGGCTGCCCAGCGCTACGGCCGGCAGGCAGAGGAGCTGCGGGGCCTGCTGGAGCGCGAGAAGGAGGAGCAGAGCCAGCGGGAGAGGGAGCTGGCCCGGCAGCGGTACGTCTTCACGGGGGAAGGCTTGAGGGTGGTTTGGAGCCAGGGGGGGTGTCCACCACCCACAGGCTGGCGGGTCTCCAGTCTTTGCAGCGGTTAATATCCACGGGGAGCAGCCCCTTTCTCTGCACCAGCCTGATGTGGGGGATGCCGGTGAACCAGGGGCATCCTCCAGGGTCCGACCAGCCTCTGGTCAGCCGTGGAAGGGACAGGATGGAGAGGCGGATGGGTGCCCAAACCCAGGCACGTCTCTGAGACCGCTCTGTCCCGCAGGTGCGAGCAGCAGCTGGAGCAGGAGGAGCAGGCGCTGCAGCAGCAGCGGCGCCGGCTCTACGCAGAGGTGGCCGAGGAGAAGGAGCGGCTCAGCCAGCAAGCGGCCAGGTGAGAGGGCTGGCAGCAGCGCCGACGCGGCGGCCAAGGGCTGGAGGCAGCCCCGAGCTCGGGAGCAGTGGGGCTGGTGTCCCCTGCAGGGGCTCTGGTGGGAAGAGGGGGGCCAAGGGAGAGCAGCCCCAGGCTGGGCGGGCGCAGTCGTTGGGAGCTGTGCTGTGTGCGGGCAGGCAGAGAGCGGAGGCGGAGGAGCTGCGGCGGCAGCTGGAGGCGAGCAGCTCGGCCGTCACCAGGGCGCTGAAGGAGGAGTACGCGAAGGAGAAGGAGGAGCAGGAGAGGCGGCATCAGGTCTGGTTTCCCCCTCGCCTCTGGGCCCTGGGTTGCCGTTCGTTGGTGCACCCCTCCGCATGGCTGCGGTGATGTGTGCCGGCGCTGCTGAGCCCCGTACCCCCGCCGGGGCGGTGCCGGGGAGCTGCCAGGCGTGGGGTGCTGCGGCCACTGAAGCTGAGCGGTTGTCCTGTCTGTCCACAGGCAGAAGTGAAGGTGCTGAAGGACCGGATGGAGATGGAGAAGCAGGCCTGGGAGGCAAACTACGTGAAGAAGGAGGTAACAGCGAGGGCTGCCCTTCTCCAAAGGTGCCACGCTCGGGCTCCGAGGCGGATTGAGGCGACGTTTGCCCTCTCTGTGCCCAGGAAGCCTGGCTGCTCTCCCGGGAGCGGGAGCTGCGGGAGGAGGTGAGGAAGGAGCGAGACAAAGAGATCGAGTTGGTGATCCAGCGCCTGGAGGCCGACATGTCCTCGGCCAAGGAGGAGTGTGAGAGGGCAGCGGAGAACAGGTAGGGGGAGAGGGAGGAGGGGGCCCCTTCTCACTGGAGGAAACAGCCCTGGATCTCCCGTGGGGCAGATCCTCCCCTTGCTGCGGTGTCGTGGTCCCTCCTGCAGCACGAGGACGGCTGGGGATGGTCCCTGCAGCCGCCTGTCCTCTCCTCCTGTAGGATTAAGAGGATCCGAGACAAATACGAGGTAGAGCTCCAGGAGCTGGAGAGGTCTGAGCGGAAGCTGCAGGAGCGCTGCAATGAGCTGAAGGGGCGGCTGGCAGAGCTGGAAGGGGAGAGCATCCGCCTGCAGGGCCTGCTGAAGCACAAGGAGCAGGAGGTGGAAGAGATCCAGAAGGTGGGTGGGGAGCAGAGCCTGGCGCTTTGGCTCCTTCCCCTGCGTCACCCTGTGCCTGTCAGTGCCTTGATGTCACCTCTCTGCCCCGCTGCAGGTGAGGGACCAGCTGGCCCAGGAGCGGAGCAGCCTGGCAGAAGTGATCCGGCAGGAGTTTGCCGACAGGCTGGCGGGGACGGAGGAGGAGAACAAGCGGCTAAAGGCGGAGATGGCGGAGATGAGAACCCGGCAGCGCCTGGAGCTGGACAGGGTAGTGCGGGAGAAGGACAAGGACCTGGAGGAGGTTCACAGGAGGTAAGGCTGCCTGGGCTTCGTGCTGGGCTGCCACGGGCACAGAGCTGGCTGGGGCTGTGTTGGAGGAGCGCGTCTGCAGTGCTGCATCCTCAGGCATGGCTTCCAGTCCTGTCTGGGCAAAACGGGCAGTAGTCACCCGAGCTGGCTGCCTGCTCAGCCACCGTGAGTCCTCTGGCCCTGCTCTGTGTCATCCCGGCCCCAGGGCTGCTCCCTTGCGCCCCTGGAGGGTGCGAGCGTAGGGCCGGGCAGCTGGAGCAGCGTCAGGGCTCCTGCCCGGAGAGGCCAGCGGTGCCCAGCCCTGTCTGCGGCTCCTGGCAGGTTCCGGCCAGGCTGGCTGTCAGCTCCTGGGGGGCTCCACTGTGGGTAGTGTGTGATTGCAGCCGCGGCATCTTGCCCTGCAGATTTCCTGCTCCGGAGGTGCCAGGCAGCCGATGCCCCCGCCACGAGCGTAGGGGAGGGAGCCGCCGGCTGCTGAGTCAGGGCTCCGCCGGCCGCGGCACAGCCGTGGAGGTGCAGGGCAGCTCTGACGTCCCCAAAACGCACTGGGGAGCCCTGGCTGTTGGCCACACAGCACCCCGAGGCCTGGTTTGCAGGGAGCAGCGGCTGTGCTCGTGAGCAGGGCTCTGGCACCGTGGGGCTGTGCCGTGGGGCTCAGCCCCATCCTGCACTCGGTGGGGAGCAGGTGCTGGGAGCTGGGCTCAGCGTTGGGCAGTGACAGTGTCAGGCTTCCTCTTCCCACTGAGTCTGCCTGCGGGGGAGGGATTTTGCAAGTGGAAGGAGAATCGGAAGGGGAAGCGCATCGCCCATGGTCTCCTGCCGGAGCTCTGTCTGCGTGGGGCAGAGTGCTGCGGTAACGGCTCCAGCGCGGTGCGGAGCCATCCCTCCTGTCGGTGCGTACAGAGCGGCTCACCGTCCGCCGTACCGAGAGGCTGGTGCACGAGCCATGGAGCTCGCTGGCTTTCCCAGATCCTGCCGAGTGATTCCCACTCGCTCCACAGCCGGGGTTGTACCTGGAGGTTGAGATAGCGAGGGTCCCCTTTCCCCTTCCGTCCCTCCTTCCAGCCTGGCAAAGGCTGAAACGCAGGAGGTCTGGTGCTGAGAGCCGTGAGGCAGCAGCTGTGGGCTTGAGGAGTGGGAAGAAACTTAAAATCCCCTCCCTGTGGTCCTGTTAATTAATTAAGTCTCGTAAAGCTAATGTCCCCTTCTTCCTATAGATGACTCGATCCAAACTACATCACGCTCACCAAGGGAATAAGAGCGTGACGGCACCTTGAGCCCAGAGCCACTGCCCTTCGGCTTACGGCGGCGCGCGGGTGGGAGGAGAGGGACCACGCTGCCCCGGTGCTGGGATCACCCTCCCGGGGCACGAGGCCGTGCCGGCGTTCGGGGCTGGGCGCCAGGGTGAGGTCCTCACCCTCTCTGTGTCTGTCTGCTCAGGGTGAAGACGGCTGTCCTGAGGAAGGAGGAGAGCGTGAGCAGCCTTCGGAAGCAGTACGAAGTGAGTGAGGGGTGCAGCCGCCCGCGCCCCCCGGGCTGTGGCTCTGCCGCGGGGCGCAGGGAGCTCTCCCTGCCCTCCCTGTGCTGTGTTGCAGGCGGCCGTGCAGAGAGCCGACCGGCTGGAAGCCCTCCTGGAGCAACAGCGCAAGCAGCTGCTGGCCGCCAAATGATCAACCTGCTGTGCGGGGCTGGGGGTGCTCCGGGGCACCCATGGGACCCCTGCTCAGGGGGTGGGGGGGTGCATGGGGCCTCCCTCTGCCCTCCCTCTGCCCTCTCAGCCGTCAGCCTGGGCCCGGTGCGGTGGTTGTGCTTTAACAATAAACCTGTGCTGGTTTCTATGGCCGTTCCTGTTCCACCATGTCCCCTGGGGGAAGGGGGGGCTCTGTCTCACGGACACCCACCACTTCTTTTTCTTTGCTGGTGCATTTGTCCCTCCCCAGTGCGTATCGGTGCCGGGGTACGAGCTGCTCTTCCCCGCCGTGGGAGCAGGGAGCAGCCCCCCGCTGCCCCATCTCAGGGTGGGAGATGTTGGGGGCTGAGCCCCCTCCGTTCCTGCAGCCAGTGAGGGACAGCCAGAGCGCGTGGGTGCTGGCTCTGACGGTGCCCGGCTCCCCGCTCTGCCCTCGGTTCCCAATGAAACGAAATCTCCAGGATGCTGCGGTGAGGCACGGCCGGGGCAGGATGTGATCCCGCAGCCTCTGCTACCTGCAAATCTCTCCGCGCCCTGTGACAGTGACGGGAAATGCCTGGGCCAGGCCGGCGGCATCTGTTTCCCCTCGGCGGGGAGCGTGCGACCGTGCTGCTGCAGCCTTTTCCCTCCGAGGGGGCCGGGGCTCGGTGCGGGGGGTCAGCAGATGTTTGCTCACTGGAGTCCCGGGGTGTTTCCCATCCGTCCTGCCGGCCGCGTGTCCAGCGGCGGCGCTGCCAGAGCCCCCTTCCTCCCGGGGAGACCCCGCTGTGATGTGGAGCCGCTGGGCAGAGGGACCCTCTGGCACCCCAGGAAGCTGCAGAGGGGATCGGCCGCGTTCTGACGCTGCCGTTTGTCCTGGGGCAGGCTCCCAGCGCCAGCTTCTTGGGGGGCAAACATGGTCCTAGGGCAGCCGGGGGTGCCAGCAGCCCACGAGCACCCCGTACCCCTGCCCATGCTTTGGCGCATCTCGGGGCACAGAGTGGCTCCTCCAGCCCTGGGGTGCTGCTGGCTGGGGGGAGGCTGAGGGTGCTGGGTCCCGCCGCGCTGGGCTGGCTGAGCCCCTGCCAGGCCGCTGCCTGCTCCCCCCTCGCTGAGCTGCCCCTCTCGGCCGCCCGAAGGAGCAGCACGGACGGGGGGGAGCGCGCAGCCCTGTGTTGCCGGGAAAGGCTGGGCACTGCGCTCCGTTTTACTGTTGTTGTTTTTCTAACGACCGTTTCCTGATCGTCGCTTCCGCCCTCCACCCCTCGCAGCCTCCGCTCCGGCCACCCAGAGCCTCTTGCCGGCGCCTCCCGCCCGTCCCAGCGTGGTCCCGGCTGGGCGCTGGATGCTGCTGTGGTTAAATCAATTAATCGTGTGAAATCTGGAGTGGGAGGATGGGAGGGGATCGGCCCCCACTTGCTGCCTGGACGGGGGGGCTTTTTCCTGTGCCCAGCCCTGCCCGCTGTGTGGGACGGCAGCACCCTGTGCCCTGTCCCACATCACCGATGGGGAGATGAGCACCCGTGCACGGTCCCCTGGGCGCCCTGTGTGCCCGGCACAGCTCCCCCAGGCTCCCCCGCGGGCTCAGCCCTCCCCTGGGGCTCCGTCCTCCAGCGCCTTCCCGGCCCTGCCCTCCCCGGCATCGCCCGGGCTAATTTCTAGGCCAGTGCCCGGTTCAGGCATGAATAAATCAGCGGCGTTGCGTAACAGGGGATGCAGATTTTTGCCGGATGGCTGCCTGCGCCCTGCTGCTGCGCCAGCGCTGGACGCCCACCTCCCTGCACCCCGGGGGGTCCCTGGGACCGGGCACCGGGGCTGTCAGCCGTGTGGCATGAGCCCCGTCCCTGTCTCTGCCGGCCAGCGGCGCGGCGGGCGGTTCGCAAGGCTGTCGGTGGCAGCGCGGCTGCCGCAGGCTCTGCCAAAGATCCCCAGTTAAGGAGCCTCTCCCCCCGCCGGGATTAGGCGGGATGAGCGGAGCCCGTTAGCTGCCGGCGAGCCCGGCGGCCGGGCCGGGAAGGAGGTCAGGAGCGCAGGGCGCTTTTGGCAGCCGCTGTGCAGAGATCGCGGCTCAATCTGGTGTCTGCCCGGGAGGGGATTAGCCATGGCCCCAGACAAATCAGCCGGAGCAAGTTGGCAGGATCTGTGCGGGGTAATCTCCCCTGCTAATTGGGGCCAGCGCGCTGCTCGCCTGCCCGAGATGCGGCAGCGGCCGAGGAGGGGACGCTGGGTGGGCTGGTGCCGCGGTGTGCCTATTGCTGGGCGCGGGGCTCTGCCCAGGGGGCACCGTCCCCACCACAGCCCCGAGCTCGGGGCTGCACCCCAGGCGTGGTGCTGGGGGGGGAGCCTTGCTGGGGCTTTTGGCCTCGGTTCTTTTTCGGGATCTTCTCTTCCATGGTCGTGTCGGAAACCTCTGCAAGGAGCCGGGGAGGGCAGCAGGCAGCGGGGGCACAGGGCAGGTCCAGAGGTGACGGGCAGCTCTGGGGGTGGGTTTGGGGGACGCTGCTGTGGCACAACTCTGCTCCTGGACCTGTTGAACAAAGCTGCTGGGACTGAGCACTGGGCTTGGCCCCTGGGCAAGGAGGGTGCCCAGGCACGGGGTCCTGGCTGAGCTGGGGGTCCCAGCTCCCCCAGGGAAGTCAGGGCAGCACAGCTGGGCTGGGCACGCACCCGCACCAACCCAGCCCTCACCTCGTCCTCGGCCCTCACCTCAACCGCAGCCCCAGCCCACTCCTGTCCTGGTCCTCTTCCCCATCCCATCCTCATCCCATCCCAGTCCTCATCTCCACCCCTGTCCCAGGCTGTGCTGGGAGGGAAGGGATGCTGGGCCCTGGGACTGCGTCTGCGGGGAGCTGTCCTGCCACCCCCAAAAATGACAGTCGGGTGATTTCACGCCCTCCCACTCACCGGAGCCACCACGGCCCCTGCCCAGCAACGGGAAGGCCTCCAGCTCATCCTCGTCCTCATTCCGCTCTGCTCTTGGGACCGGCTGTGTCCAGGCACCAGTGCTCCAGGCACTGAGGGCAGCTGGGACAGGTCGGGTGCCCAGCGGGGGCTGCGGGACAGGCTGGTGGGTGCCGGCAAGGACTCTGCACAGCCGCCTGCCCCCGCCTGCATCCGGGCTTGCCGTGAGTCAGCCGGCGCCAGCTCAGCTGCACGAGGAGCGGGGCTGGCCGTGCAAACCACCCCGGCGGCGCATGGTCGCCTGCTCCCATGGGACTGTGCCTGCTCCGGCGGGTGCAGATGCCACCACAGCTCCGAGGGAGCCCAAATCCTCCCCCATACACTGGGTGCCAGGCGCTGTGCTGGGTTTTTTTGGCTACTTTGAGGCCTGGGAAGGCATATGGGGGAACTCGGGGGGCTCCTGGGCCGCACTGAGCAAGCGCACGTGGACGCGGCCCTTTGCACGGTCAGGAGGGACCAGGAACCCGGTGGGTGGCTGGTGGGGGCAGTGGGGAGCACTGGGATGCCTGCGGGCTGTGGCCCAGCCAGGGTGCGCCAAAAGCCGAATGGGTGATGGGGGGTCAGTGGTCCCCTGCTGCCCCTCACAGAGTCCTCGTGGGTCCGAGCTGCTCCGGAGCAGCGGAACACGGAGGCTTGGGAGGAGCGAGCTGGCTCAGGCTGACGGGAGCGTGTTTATTCTCCCAGCAGTCTGTAATTTTTCCAGCCCTGTATCTATTTGCGGTGATGTGACATGTGCAGCGTGGTGTTCTTTGCAAGCTTGAAGTCTTGTAAAAAATTAATCCTGTACGCAAAATTTGGTGTTAAATATTAAAACCAACTGTGGGGAAGTGCAAGCCCTGTGCTAAGAGCTGCGCCCTGCGCAGGGTGGGCTGATGTCCCGCACCGGCGGCTCCTGGACCGGGGCTCACAGGGATGAGACTGTCCCACTGTGATCCCCAAGTCCCACCGGGGTCCTGGCTGTTCCCGGGAGCCGGGCGGGCTCGGTGGCCGGCAGCACCCGCAGCGTTGCCGGCGCGCTGGTTGGGGCTGTGGGTGAAGCCGAGGGCTGTTCCTGCCGCAGGGTTGGCACCACTCGGTTTCGAGGATGCCGTGTTTGGAGGGCGCAGGCCCGGGTGTCGGGGCTGAGGCGTCGAGCGCGCGAGGCCGAGCGGTGTGGCCCCGCGGTGGGGCAGCCCCCCAGCCCGGTGGGGACCCCACACCGCAGGCCTGGCTGGCGTCACGAGGT
>VWZZ01000068.1:0-10370 GCA_013399095.1 Psophia crepitans
TTCCAGGGGCTGGGGGGAGAGGCAAGGGTCACTTTTAGCAGCAAAGGCTTCGTTGCCCCCCGGGGCGGTGGAGGGGCCGGTGGTGTGTGATGGAGCCGGACAGTGTTCAGCCACTTAAAAAAACCCCAAAAAAACAACCAACAAAAAAACCCTCAAACAAGCAAAAAAGGCAGAGGGGGAAGCGAAGAAACATGGAGAACAGCTCCTCTCCCACCTTCCCGAGCACGGAGTTAAAGTGGGGGGGTCGGGATGTGACCCCGCTTCCCTCCTCACAGCAGAGCGGCAGCTCCAGGCGCAGCCTCTCCAGGGTGCCCCGTGCCCGGCACAGCCCCGGCCGGCGGCAGGGCCCCGGCGTGCCCTGGCCACGCGTGGCACCGGGCTCCCGCTCCCCTGCTGTCCTTCCGCCCGGCCCCGGGAGGGGAGAGCAGTTCGATGGCAGTTCGATGGCATGGCTGACGGTCCACGCGGGCAGCAGCGTCCGCGGCGCTGTGCCAGGCACAGTTGGGATGGATGCCGAGGCGGCCGAGCTTCGCGCTCCAGCCCCCGGCGCAGTCCGGCTCCCGTCCCCCTTATAGGAAACCCTCCTTCCGGAACTGCTCCTTCAGGATGTCTCTGTACTGGTCAAAGCCGCCCTCGATGCGGGTCACGGTGGCATTCTCGCACACCCACAGCTCCTGGCACACTAAGCGGATGAAACGCTCGTCGTGGGACACCAGAATTACACCACCCTGCCAACACACAATGCGGGGGGGAAGGGAACTTAGCGGAGCACAACCCAGGGCACGGCGCGGGTGGCACAGAGCTCCCGTGCCCGCCCAGGACTTCAGGTTTCCATCTGCTCCAGGGAAACCAACAATACGTCACTGGCAGGGACCGAATCCCAGCCTCTCCTTCCTCCAGGGGGACAGAGAGATCACATATGCCGGAGATGTGCGGCAGTAACGTACTTAGCCTCCCATCTCGGAAGGCAAGCGCAGGGTTTGTTACTGGCTCTCCAGGTCTCTGATGACTTCAAGGATGGAGATTCCAGGGGGAGTCAATGACAGTCAAAAGATGTCTGGGCAAGGCCCCGAGCCACCTCAGCTAAGCTTGTCTTCCACAGGGAAACCACCCCAACCCAGGCAACTACAGAACAGTGAGGACCAGGTTGATCACAGCGGTATCTGGAGGCTGACTGACCATAAAAGGTGCCTAAGGACGATCCAAGTGGCCCCAAGGCAGGGCTGAGGGCCACATGCAGCACATGAGAAGTCACAGGGTTTAGGTGACTGGTTAAGATGGGGGACAAGGTGCTCTCTGGTCTGGTGCTGCCTCCCTCAGCCACCCCCAACCAAAGCCAGCAGGTGAAACAAACCACTGGGATGGACGGCTAAAGCAGAAACGTGACTCACTTCCCAAATTCTGTCCTGGACTTGAAGCCACCATTGGTATTCAACCATCTACCTCTGGCTGAGGTGCCAAGTAACTTGAGCTGGAGGCTGCAGGAAGTGTTAGAAAAATGGGAGATCTTGCAGAGGGAACCTTACCCGGAACTTATTCAGTGCCTTTGCCAGTGCCTCGATGGTCTCCATGTCCAGGTGATTTGTTGGCTCATCCAGGATGTAGAAGTTTGGACTGGAAGAAAAGACGGCTCTGAGCACACACTGGAATGGGCCCAGGCTGGGTCCGTGCCCGCTCACACTGCAGTGACCTTCACCAGGCTGCTGCTTTAGCCACGTAGAGCCATCAGCACATGCCCGGCCCCATGATCGGTGTTGCCCAGCTCCAGGGACAACTTGTATCCCCGTGAGCCCAGAGCGGTAGGAGAAACCCACCTGCTTCCCCCCGCCCAGCCCCCCCAGGGTGACCACCTCCCTGCCCACAGAAGTCCCAAGGACAGGGCTTTCACAGGGCAGCAGAAAGTCCCCGGATGCCCGCCTTCCTCCTGGTGAAGCAGGCTCCAGGAATGGAGCCGTGCAAAAATTAACAGCACTTGGGAGAAAATTACCAGGACATGGTCATCTGGGCAAAGGCCACGCGACTCTTCTGACCTCCAGACAGGCTGGCCACGGGACGCACGGCCAGCTCCCCCGAGACGCCGTAGCTCCCCAGCTGATGCCGGTATTCCTCCTCCGTCTTCCCTGCAGGAGCATGTCACAACACAGCTATGGCACACCCGGTGTGACACAGGGCCCTCGGTGCCGTGAGCTTGGTGGGCGCCGCGGCCAGGCAGCCTGTGCCGGACCAGCACGGCAAGGGAGGGATTCAGCAGCCGCTTCCTTGGAACCCTCTTCCAAGCAGCAGGTTGTGGGGAAAACCTGACTGACACGATCAGGACAGGGGCTGCAGGGCTGGTGACTGACTCCGAGAGACGCTGCCCCAAGTCCCCTGTCACCACCTGGAGCTGGCGCGGAGAAGGGAGCCGGAGGTTTTGGCAGCTGGGAGAGGGGGGCTGGTTCTCATTCTGTGCCCAGCAGGAAAGTGGGTCATCTGCCCCAAAATCTGGCCACGGCGGAGCACCAGCCTGAGGTCCGCAGACTGCCGGCTACCCTGGCACAACCAGCTCAGCTTCTGATGGCTGGTGTCCTGAGCTTGGGCTGGACACGGGGAGTTAACCCAAGCAGGCCGTGTCCCTTAAGCACTGATGTGACCGAGCCTTCTGCCCGGGGCCATGGAACAAATCAGTGCTGCTCGTGCATGGCAAAGGAGACCCCAGTGGCCCACATCTCCTGGGATCTCCAAAACTCACCCGGGAACTTTCTTGCCAGCAACTCTACAGCACTGATGTTCAAGTCCAGTTGATCCACATGGTGCTGGCTGAAATAACCAATCTTGAGGTTTCTGCAGAATGAGAAGAGATCAGGAGCTGGTGGCAGGCCCTGCAACCAGAGCGCTCGCAGGAAGCTCTGGAAGGGCTATAGGAAGGGGGGCGTACATGGGGGTCTGCAGGACCCACCCCTGCCACTGGGGCGGCCATTGCTCCACAGCGCAGCCCAGAAGCCCTCCAGCTGCACCACTCCTCCCCATCCCCCATCCCTTCCTACCACGTACCTGTGAGCATGTCTGATCCCTCTGACCGGTGCCAGCTCCCCCAGTAAGATCTTTAGCATGGTTGACTTGCCAGCTCCGTTTTCCCCAACCTAGAGAAGCAGCAGCAGCAGCATTGGAGAACGCAAAACCCATGAAGGTACTTCAGAGATCAGCGGATTTCAGCTCGCTTGGATGATCACGCAGTGGAGGGAGGCAGGATGAGAGTCTAACCAGTGGCTCCAGCTACCTAGAAGCTGCATTTCTATCCCTGAGGAGCAGCACAGGCAGCAGTGCTAGAAGATGTTCCCTCCCCAACCCTCGAGTCCAAGGACTACCTGGTCCCAGGCTCATTTGCAATCAAATTGCATCTCTCTGCTGCCCCAACGGAGCAGGAGCTACATGGAGGGCACGCTGCTGTCGTCAGCTAACTAACGGGGAGTTCCAGAGAACAAGGACCCAGTCTCTTCTCAGAGGCACCTGGTGAAAGGACGCAGGGCAACAGGCACAAGTCGCAAATTCTAACTGTTATTAGGAAAAATGTTCCTCAAAACAAGAATGGTCAAATGCTGCAATGGCATCCAGAGGAATGGGAGAAATATTGCTCCCTGGGACATCCGAAATTCAACTGGACAAGGACCTGAGCAACCTGATCGAACATGAAAGTTGGCTCTGCTTTGAGCAGGGACCTCCCAAGGTTCCCTGTTGCCACCATTATCCACGTACCATACAGATGCGGGACTCCAGGTCAGCAGAGACGGAGAGGGAACGAAAGATGTAGTGACTTGGGTCGTAATAGAAGTCCACTTCGTCTAGCTGCAGGATAGGGGGGGAGAACTTCTCAAAGCCATCCGGGAACCTGGGAAGGCGGGAAGTGGTGAGAGATGGCCAGGAACTTCAGAGACCCTGCTCCCAGCCTCCCAGGACAACTGCTGCAACCCCCCAGATGGCAAGGGGGGGCCCTGGGAAGGACGGACACAAGGCAGGGACAGAGATCTGCAACTTTGAGCCCAGGAGGGAACCCAACCTAAAGGTGGGGTCCTTTCTGGGCTCCCTGTCAAAGTAAGGCTGGCCCAGAGGAAGGGGTGGTTGTCCCAGCCAGGACAGGACCTGGGAGCAGCCCATATCAGAAAGGGAGCCAGGCACCCTCCAAGCAAGGGCTCAGGGAACACTTACTTCATGATCACCTCAGAATCCTTGTCCACAGGTTTCAGCTCTGGCCTGCAAGAGGAGGAGACAGGTAGCCAAGATGCCTGGCACTGGGGGTCTGTTTCCGTACCAGAAGCCCAGACAGAGTCTTCAGCCAAAGCCTCTGGACCAGAGACAGAGCGCCCAAAGCCCAAATCACCCTTGTATCACAGAGGCACCCTGGGAACCTGTTTCTTCCCAGGAGCGCTGCCCCCTCCCCACCTCCAGAGAGGAACAGGACAGGCACTCACAGCTTCTCCAACAGCTTGAGCTTGCTCTGCACTTGGGATGCCCGGTTGGCGTTGTAGCGAAAGCGGTCGATGAAAACCTGCAAGAGAGAAAAGCATCAAAGAGCCCCAGGTCCCTTTCAGCCCCAGGCACCCTGCTCTCCTGCCAGACCTCCTGCAACAACAGAGCCACATCCACGGGCCACTGCAAGACCAAACAGCAGCCAAACCTCCAAGAGCCGAGGTGACTGGAAGCAGGGCAGCTTGGAAGGTTCACTAGAAGCATGGAGAGAGGGACAAGGCTGGGAGATGACTGCCCCAGCATTACTGGCTTCTCCCAGTACCTGGATATGCTCACGGTACTGCTGCTGGGCTTCGTACTCTCGCTGCTGGTTCTTCAGCCGCTCCTCCTTGATCTTCATGAAGTTCTCAAAGTCCCCACGGTACGTGTCCAGCCGCTGTGAGTGCAGGTGGATGATGTCCGTGGCCACCGCATTCAGGAAGTTCCTGTCGTGGGACACCACGAGGATGGTCGACTGCCAGGTCTGGAAGAGACAGCGAGAGGGCGGCCTGAGCCCCAGCACCACCACGCCAGAGCGCAGGGCTTGGTCCCACCACCCAGCGAGGCGAGACACCAGCCTGGAGGACATCTCCACCCCTTGTCCTCGCTCTACCCCCGGGCCTCCCGCCACCCTCTACCTGCAGGTAGGTCTCCAGCCACAAAATGGCCCTCACGTCCAGCATGTTCGTTGGCTCTGAGGGAAGGGAAAGAGGCACCGAGGTCAGGAGGGATGAGGACGGCTGGATTACGCTTTTTTTACACAGGAAAGGCCAGCGATCAGCACCACGGAGGAAGAGACCCCGCATGGGGACCTGCCTCCGCAGCTCAGGAGGCTCAGACACGTGGGGTGTGCTGTGACGGGTGGGCACGGCGGGCCCAGGCTCAGCCAGGGATGCTCCCCCACTCCATACCGGTACCCGGACCCTGATGCCCGGCAGCAGCACCTCACCCAGATCCCCCACCCGAGGTGGGCACCTCCCTGCGGAGCCGGCCCAGCCCCAGAGTGAGCCCCTGTGGGGAAGGGACCCCCCCCAGAACGGCCCATCACAGGGCCCGGTGAGGGTGAGGCGCTGCCTGGGGCACACCGACACGCGGCTCTGCCGGCTGGGGCACGGGGCAGAGCAATGCTGAGTGCAGCGAGAGCGGCCCCCCAGCAGACTTCCCCGCAGCACCCCGGCTCTGCCCGCCGTGCCAGGGGAGCACCGGCAGCCCCGCCACGCAGGGCTATTTTGAGCAGGCAGCTAAAGGCCACGGCGCATTCCCAACCCCAGCAAGGGCACGGGCAGGCCCAGCAGCGGCGTCAGGAGGGACTCACAGTATCGACTTACCATCCAGCAGCAGGAGATCTGGCCTAGGAAAAACAAGACAGGAGTGTCAGAAGCAGAAACTGCCCAGGGTCAGCGCAGAGTGCGTTTCACCGCGCACACAGAGCTTCAATGGCTCTGACGCTCCCCACACCGAGAGTCCCAGTCAAGGGGACCCCCAGGCAGCACCCCGGCACCACACAGCATGGACAGCAAGGAGGGTTCACCCCACGGCATGAAGGCCTGGACACCAACCTGGCAAAGAGGGCTCTGGCTAAGGCCAGTCTCATTCTCCAGCCTCCGGAAAACTCTCTGAGGAGGTAAGAGGTTGCAGAGAGGGGTTACTGTTTGACACAGACCCTCACCCTCCCACAGGGCTCCCCTCCCTGACAGCCACAGCAGTGCCTGGGGGCTCGCTAGCAGCACTGTCTCCCCAGAGCCATCTCTGTCTTGATGCCCAGAAACCTGCAGACTTACTTGGTCGTCTGTTGTTGCATCTTTGCATTAAAGCCCAGCCCAGCGAGAATGACGGACGCCCTGGGGAAAAGCGGAGAGAACTGGAACCCAGCTGCAGAATCCAGCCGCAGAGCACAGTCTGAGGTCCTGGACCCACGGTCATCGTGGGGACCCTGCTGCGTGGTTTAAGTTCATTCTGGCACAGGAAAACCTCCCTGCAGGCCCAAGAGCAGCGCTTGGCTGGGAAACACAGCCCAAGAGGGCACAGCATCCCAGGAGATGGGCAAGAAGCTTTTGCGTCTTTGGCCAGGAAGAGAATCACTACCACCACCATCCCACAGAAGTTCCCCAGACCGCCAGGAACCTGAGAAGGATGGAGAGGAGCAGCAGCAACAACGCAAGCCATTTGGGGCCAAAAAAAATCCCTCCAGCCTTGGCGGGGGGGAAGCTTGACTACTCCTCACCCAGCAGAGCTGTGACAGAAGAAGAGACAAGAGCAGCAGCAGGGAGAGCCCCTTGTCCCCACATGCTGGATCCCAGGGCCACAGCATCACCCTTCCACGCCCCAAACCACCGCCCATGCCAACCAACAGTGGTGCCCGCAGGGCTGTCTCACCTTGCTGGGGCCTTGTCTGCCTCAATCTCCTCCAGCTTCGCGTAGATCTCCGATAGCCTGGCACCTTCTGTCCCTTCTCCCCTGGGGCAGGACAAAGAAGAGTGTGTGGGACTGATGGGGGTCAGGGTTTGAGTGCTGACTTTGGCTGATCTCCCCAAGCAGGACTAAGGTGGGCAGGACGCAGCCCAGCCCTGCCGGAGCCCTTCACGCGAAGGGAGAGACCTCAGAACGAGACCCCACAGTCAAGAGGCCATGGAAGGGCTGGAAACCCAGCGGCAACATCTCACCTGCCGGAATTAACCTTGGCCGTCAGACCCCTCTCCTCCCGCAGCAGACTCTCACGGGTGGTGTCGCACTCCAGCACACTCTGCAGCGCCGGCGTCTCGTCCCCCGCCACCTCCTGCTCCACGTGGAGGATACTGATGTGCGAGGGGATGCGAAGGCTCCGGCTGGCGATCATCTTCAGCAGCGTGGTCTTCCCCAGCCCGTTCCTGCCCACCAGCCCGTAGCGCCGGCCAAACGCCAGGTTCAGGTCTGCTCCTGCCAGTAGGACACTAAAGCAGGAGAAGAGGCAGGTACCTGGTCAGGTGCCCCACGGAGAGGGAGATAACCAGCAGTCACCTGCCCCAAGCGTATCTCAGGCTGTGCTGGGGCCAAGCAACCATCACAGACTTCTCCTGCCCAAAAGCCAACAGGGTGAGGTGCCCACCTTGCTTCCTGATTCTTCCCATGCCCTCTGTCCTTTCCCAACCATTCTCCAACCCAGACTCAATGACCCATCCTTCAAACCCCAGCCAAGATGTGTCCCACCTCCCCACCTGCACTCACCGCTCACCGAAGGACACATCGAAGTTCTCGATGCGCACGTCATACGACTTGTTCTTGCCTGAAGACTCCATGCGAGTCTCCTTCTTGCTGGCAGCTTGGCTGGCAGACGCCTCCTCAAGGACCCTGCGGGCAGGCAGAAGGAGGAGAAGGGGGCTCAACAGGAAAGCTCTGGTACAGAGTGGGATGGAGATGTTTGAGGCACCCTCCGTACTCACAGAGGGCCAGACGACTTCAGGGAATCCCGCTCCATCCTTTTGTCCTGCTTGGCTTTCAGCCTGGCTTCCGCCTTCTCCAGTTTCTTGGCATTCACCATCTGGGGCACAAAGCAGTGAGTTTAAAAAAGAGAGAGCATCTTCAGCAAAAGCCCCAAAAGCCCTGCTCCAGGAGAAACGAGATCAATTAACCCCTTGCGCCTGGAAGGAAGGGAAGGAGGGAGGCAGGACAGGGGAACTGGGACAGACTCAAGCACATCCTGAAATCACTTCAGGAATTAAGTCCTAAATCAACTGCTCATACACACAAGTTGTGCCTCAGCAAGGCAAAGGGTTTGGCTGACCCTGATGTACAGCCAGCTTCTCCAGCTCCAGGGACCTGGGTCAGCCAAGTCACTTCAGCAGCAGCAACCTGCTACCCCAGTGCTGCCTCCGCTACACCCTGCACCCACCCTCGTCCTGGCCCACGAGGCACGTTAAACTTTAGCCAGTTTGGCACAAATTCAGCTTATGCAGTGAATCAATCAAGACAGAGACAAAAAGAATTTAATTAAACCTGAAGGCAAGAAGGAGCCAAGCGTTTTAACCCAGCCTCTGGTCTTGGCCAGGCTCTCAGCCCGTTCCAGCTTATTCCTGCGTCAAGTCAAATACTTGTGGCTGACCAAGAACACTCCTAGATATTTCTAGGCACCTCTGCAGCCAGCGGAGCACGTTACGGGGCTGCACGCGAGACTGAAGAGCGTCTTGTTGCCGGAGCTGTGACCCCACACCGACAGGCAGATTGAGACACTCTGTAAACTATACTGAGCACCCTGAATCTCCCAGTAAGACATGTCCTCCAAAAACTGAGAGGCCTCCTGAGACCTTCTCTGAATCGCCTTCAATTTTTCTGAAGATCCTTTTTGAGTTGTGGACACGAGAGCCGGGGAGCAAACCCAGCAGCAACAACTCCAGTGCCAAAACCAGCAGCAGCCGCCAGCTTTCACTTAAGGCTCCCATTCAGACACGCGGGGCTGACGTCAGGTCTCAGCCTCCAAGCGAGGGGCTCTCCTCCTTGACACGTTACCCCCGGGAAGGGAGGGCTCTACAAGAGACCAGCCTAGTAGAGAGACCGCCCACCCTACACAGCAACTACTGTCCTTGCTTTGCAGATGCACAACCGCGCCCAGGCTTTGGCACATCCAACGCAGAGGGCAAGCCAGGTCGCTCCTCAGCAGCCACGCGTTCCATCGGCCAAGACTTCCCATTTCCTCCAGGTCACTGGAGCGTAACTGCTTCAGAACTTCTCCGCTCCTGCTCTTATCAAACCACGTCAACCCGCAGCCGTCTCTCAAGCTGGGCTTCCAACCTCCCCGCAGCAGCTCTCTGGAAGACAGCCGCTCCCTCTAACTCCCTGCCTGTAACATCCCGGCAGCAAGCCATTAGCCAGGATCTCCTCTCACTGAATACGGCAAGGTGTCACCCCGGCACACCCTAGTTTGTCAATCAAGGGCCTTGCTGTAGAAGTCAAAGGTCCTCGTGAAAGCCGGAGAAGCTGCACTCCAAGCACCACCGCTGCATCAACCACGCTTTGACGCTCGTTAAGAAATCACAGCAAAATGGATCTTGTCCAACAAATAAGCCGTTAACTCCCAGTGAGCCTCATTAGCAAGGCCGAGGTCAGGAGTCTCCCAAATTACACCGAACCTGACAGGAAGGAGCAGCACGCGCCGAGGCTGTGTCCCTAACCAGGATGGCTGCCCGTCCCGGCCGCTCTCCCAGGGCGAGGCGACGGCAGCAAGCAGGGCACCCGCGGTCCCACGCGTTAGTTGTTCCCACCGGATCTGCTGGCTTATGACCGAGGGCACGGCCCCCCCGACTCACCGAGGTCTGCCCTCTCTTCAGCAGCAGCCCTGGCAGCACGTCCACGCCGGCATCCGCTGCAACGAGACGGTCAGGTTGGCGAGTGCGGCCTGGGGGGGCTCCGCAAAGCACTGCTGGAAGGGCCGCCACGGCCGGACCCCTTCCCGCAGGACGAGGGGACCACCGCGCAGCAGCAGGAAGGGGTGCCCCTGCGAGGGGGGAGCCCGAGGTGCCCGGCAGCGGGGAAACTGCTAGCGCAGACGCGACGCCCCAAGCCTGCGCTCGCCGCGGGGGTGACGCGCGTGGCCGGGGGTCCCCCGCGGGCACTGCTCACCGTGTCCGTCGGCGATCTGGGAGAGCTGGATGGGGGTGTCCAGCAGCACCTGGCTGCAGCGCTGGGCCCGGCCCTCGTCCCTGCGGGAGAGGAGCGTGAGGGGGGAGGCGGCGGGCGCGGGTGCGGGGGCGAGGGCGGCCCTTACAGCTGCAGGGTGTTGAAGAGGCGCTGGCAGATCTCCCGGATGGCGCCGTCGTCCTTGGCGTCCTGCGACACCTCCCGCAGCAGCTCCCCCACCGCCTCCACCAGCTCGTCCACCGACTCGAAGTCCGCCCCGCCGCCGTGCAGGATCCCTG
>VWZZ01000068.1:11303-39317 GCA_013399095.1 Psophia crepitans
GGGGGGGCTCTTGCTGACTGCACTTTAGTTTCCCCGAGGACGAAGCCTGTTGGTATCCCAACAGAGCTCGGCTGACACGCGCTCCCTGGGACAGAGGGGCCACGTTTCCAATTTCTTTGGAAAGGAGAGACTGGCTGGAGCCAGCAGTGGGTGGGGGTAAGTGCTCTGAGGACCCGAAATGCTGTGCCACCCACATGCATACCAGCAAGAGTCTAAAACCTCTTCCTTTTTGGTCACAAACCTTCCCATGGCAGGACTCTATACTGACGACTTTGCAAGAAATATAGGGTGGTGGTGAGATCTGGTGAGCCCACCATCTCCTCTGGTGGAGGCCCCACACACTCACCACCCCAGGCATCTCAGACTGGCCAGCAACATCTACCACAACAGCAATAGCTAGTACAGAAGCCAGGGTAACTTCAATTCGATTTGTCCAGTCTATGTTTAGGGCTATTCTACGAGTACATATGCACAAGAACTTCAAAAATACTAGGATATGATGCAAGTAGTGAGACACCAACAGAAGAGGAGTTTAATGGTGGACGTTCCCTAGAAATATCACGAGAGGATGGGAGTTAGACTAGCCCTTCCCCACCCTGGGACGGGGAGCAGGAGGCTGACTGCACCCCTGCATACGACTGGGCTCTGAACTCCAGCTGCAGCCTGGGTGGTAACCGAGCACAGGCAGGCGAGTCCGCTCCCGAGGTGAGCCACAGGGTCTTTCAATCTCCGTAGAGGGGCCAGGCAGATGTTTTCTCTGAATGTAGTTGAAGACTGAGGAGAGGCAGAGGATGGCTTGGAGAAGAGGGAGCCTGCCAGCCTGCTGGGGCTAGCATCTGGTCTCGTAGATCCCGCTCCTGCCGATGTACCTCACCCATTTTATCACATCATGGTCACTGTAGTTCAGCTTTGGCTCAAAGACTTTCAGGTAGCGCACCTTCAGCCCAGAGGGCGCAAACGGGACCTATTGAGAAAGGGAAAGGCCACAGAGATTGGAAGAGTGGCAAGATGCTCTCCATACACAGGAGCCAGACAACCCCTTGGCTGCGCATCTAGAAATGGAAGCCAAGAGCCACCGTTCCCTTCCCGGCTCCCCTCAGGCATGGTGACAGACTCTAGTGGCTTCAAGGGCCATGTTCTTCCACCCGCTTTGCCACCTGGCTGGCCTCATATCGCAAAGAATCATGCGGCAGCTTGGGACAGGGAGCACTCAAACCTGTGTGGTTCCCTGGGGGGCAGGAGAGACTGGACTGACAAAGGTTCTCCCAAGGTTGGCAGCACCATGGAAGGCAGACAGGGACTCACCTCAAAGTTCATGGAGATCGGGGGCCGAGCCCACTTCTTCTTATCATTGGTGGGCAGCAGCTCGATCTCTGCACTGATCTGGGATTCCTTCATTCCAGCCATACGTTTTATCCTAGCAGGGAAAGCCCAGAAGTGAGGAGGTGCTCGATTTCATTTTCCCCTTCACTACAGGTGCTCAGGGCAGTGCATCAAACAGACACTGTGTCCTCAAGCCCTGCCCTTGCAGCACCACGACACGTTCACTTACTTCCAGACAATGGCGTTCTCACTGGCCTTGTATTTGGCCTTCCCTTTCATGCAGATGACTTGCACTCCACTGGTATTAAGGGGTGTCGGGATCCGGACCTGGAAGGCAGCAGAGTCTGGTGAGCAGGGGCAAGTAGAGCACAGCCCAGGCAGTCTCAGGGGAAGACCCTTCCTCCCAGGAGGGCACAGCTCTGTCCTGGACCCCTTGGCCTCCTCCCTCCATCTCAGGGCCCAAAGAACATCAGCCACCACAAGGCATCCTAGGCTTGCCCTCGGAGTAAAGGCTCAAACACGCTTTCAGAATCCACAACAGTCAGTGAGGAACAGGGCAGAGCTCTCCAGTTTGGACTGCAGGAAACCTGGGCAGTGTCAGGCAGATGAGCTCAGGCAGGACACCAAGCTGGCCAGGGAGGTCTGGCTGCGCCAGGCTCTGGAGAGCCTTGCTTTGCAGCAATAAGCCTTTCCCAGAAAGGGACTAAGCTGCAAAGCCACCCTCAGTCTGTCTTACACAGCTCACAGCTTGCTGCCTATCTGATGTACCACCAGATCACACAGACAGAAAAACATGAACTTTTCACAGTGGCCAAGACAAAACGCACAGTCGCTGCAGGAAGCGAGGCCTCTGCAGAGATGGCTGTGCAACAAAAAATGACTTCCACCTCCCTACTCTACAGCAGTTCCCTTCCACAGCACAGCAGTAGCACCACATATCTGTGGGGCCTTCAGTTCTCTTCTAGCCCTGTACAAGCTTGAGGACTCATCTGTGAGGACTCCATAGCAGGGGACAAAGTAGAGGCATGATTCACCATAGGTTTGTATTCTCCTACCTCTATCTTCTGGGCCAGCAAGGAAGGTTTGAAGTTTGATTTGATCACCACCTTCACTTCCAGCTTGGTCCGACCCACCTCCCGCACCAGGGGAATCACACGGAAGGGAAGGATGATGTCCTTAGTGGTTCGGTATCTGCAGGGGTGGAAGCAACAGTGAACTCTGAGGAGTTAATGCCCTTAGGGTGTCAAATTGTACCACTCTCCAGAAGAAAAAGCCTCTGAACAGGGAACAGCTTAGAAGCACCAGCCAGAAGTGGAACCATCCCAGAAGGAACGAACAGTAAAATCTCTGCTGCCCCGGGGCAGTGATGGTTTATCGAGTCCCAAGTTTTAGATCTGGTTCCTGCCAATGACCCTTTCAAGGACACCAGTTTTAAGCACTAAAAAAACCCACACACAGATACAGCAAGCTAAAGGATACAGAAACCCACATCCAACACTATGGTCTGGCAAAGAAAGCCATGCAGCTGGGCTTCTACCATTTTTGTACAAAAGGATTTGTGGGACGCCCTACAGATTCCTCTCTGAAAAGAAAGGAGGTAAGTGCGCTTTTGTTAGGTGCTCAAGGGCTGCAAGTCTGCCTGAGAGCAGCAACACTACCACAGCAGCAAGCACATCTCAACACCAGCCTGTTCTTCCCCCACCACCATACCTCATGAGCTCAAACTCTCCATCTGGTGGAATGAAGCTGATGCTCCTCTCGGAATCAAACTTGCTGAGCCTCACGCACTGGTGGAAAGTGCAGTCGTCGATGGCGATTGACTGTTTGCCACTAAAAACACAAGACGGTTAAACAAGCGCAAGCTGCAGCCCTGGTATCTCGGTGCAGTCGGTCTGTGCAGGCAGAAACTACTCTACAGAGCAAGTTGCCATCACATGTGTCCAGGAAATGGGGAGGCAGAGAGAGATTTAGGGGACAGCAGCCTTTTGGCTCTGACTTTCCTTGTTTTACCACCCCAAAAATCATATTTCAGGAAGCTTTGCTTGAAAGAATTCTCTCCCCCCTCTCCCCAAAGAGGAGAGGCTAGAGGAGCAGCCTTCTGTCATAGCCAGCAACACAAGGCTTGGGTCTCCTGCCAGCAGCACCTCATTACTGCAAAGGCGACTCTGCTAGCCCAAGTCTTCTCACAGCACAGCTCAAAGGAGAGAAAACACTTTCCTGTCCACAAAGCTATCCCACTGCCACACAGCCAGGAGATGCCAGGTTCAGGGTCTTCCTGTTCAGAAATCTCTTCTCAGCTGTTGTTTCCACACTGCCAGCAGGGGGTTTGATTCTGAACCAATTTGCCAGAGACCACAATATTATGCCCAAGAAGTTTATTTCTCCAACTTACAAAAATCTACACAGCTACCATCTGTCCTTCTCTGCGCACCAGCCTATCCTGCCAGCACCGAACTTGTGCTGGGTTCTAATAACTGAGAGCATCTCCCTTGTTACAGGAACAGGTCAGCCAAGAACCCTCACCTTCTGAGGGGGACCAAAAAATAAGACTGCAGTAGCAACAGAAGAGGCAGTGATGTAGCACTGTGGTATCTAGGCTGCCTTAACTGCTGAGAGCGACAGAACCACCATCCAAGTGTGCCAAGACAGCACAAGCACTACAGGCAGGTTTAGCTGTCCTAAGAACCATGTTACCTGCACAAACGGAAGCAGACTGACCCCAGGCTGACTGGCTGTTCAGTTACACAACCCTGTGGTGTCATTTGTGTTTCCTAAGTGGGAGTTTGTCTTTCCTAATCTGTGGCCCCAAAGACAGCCAGCATGCACTGACCAGTTCCTGCTCCTTTGGAACACTGCTGGGAAAGCCCTGCTGCTTACCACCGCTCCAGGTCCCAGGCTGCATCACTGAGGGTTTGGTGTCGCTACATGCTAGATGCCAAAAAGCCATGGCAGCAGTTGTCTCTTCTGGTTACCTCATAACTAAAGGTTTCTGGACAGTGACATCTCTAAGCCCTTGCCCACCAGAGAACTACCCAGCAAGAGTACCTGTCCATCTTGCTTCTGTAACTCAAGAAAATACCCCATCTACAGGCAAAGGCACCCACAGCACAGAAGCTTCTGGACAGTGTTATGGACTCTTCAGAGGCCCACCCAGATGACATTTTCACTAGAGTATATCCCGACTGGGCAGCCACCTGAGGCTCATCCACTTTTCTAACTAGATTCAGGTACAGGAAAAATGGCTTAAAGGTGACAGTGAAGTGATAGCTCTTGGCTTGGTTCTGGGAGAAAAGGCAAATAGCAGCTCAGCTCCATTTACAGGAACCATCATGGAAAGTGTCTGAGATCAGAGTTGCATGCACAAGTCAAACGAAGCAAGAGACAAGGGGAGAGCAGACAGCACACACAGCCGAAGCAGATTATCTACCTTCCCAATTCACTGTGGGTCAGCAAAAATAAAAAACAAAACAAAAAACGCAAACAAATAACCAAGAGAAACACAGTTGAGTCACAAGTGGTTAGTGAGGGAAAAGTGGCAGTCCCTTTGCTTTTATCTTTTTTCCCCCAAGCAGGAAGGCTGGTAAAGGCGTAAGACCTCTTTTCACTTCAATGTGAGTGCTGGCTGAGGTGCAGCTGAAAGAAAGGTGCTGGGCTCCCAGAAGGGATGAGCCTCCAACCCACACGGCCACTGACCACCTGTATGTCAGCCAGGAGGGGCTCACCCAGCACATGTCAGCTGTTCCAGTTTGTGGGAACAGCCTAGGTAGAGCAGGCTATGGTCAGAGGGGTTCCTCCACTGTTCCGTGGGAGCACTACTACTACATCCTATGAGTAAGAGTCTCTGCACTGACTAGAACTGCTAGAGACACAAGCTCTGGGAGAATTCACCTTGGGGAAACATTTCTATCTCCAAGAACTCCACATTTAACACTGTGTTTGAATCTTAATACTTGAAGAGCTCCTGGCACTCGCCCACGTACAGCTGTGAAGTCAGACACCAAAGGCAACATCCCACCTGCCCACATTAGCCCTGCTGCAGAGCTCTCTGTATTGAGGCCCTCGGGCTGGTAGCCTGCATGACAACTGACCTACCCAGAGAAAAGTGAGCAGTAATAGGTGAAGGGAAGAAGAGATGAGCTTTGTCTGTCAGATCGGAAGAGCTGCTAATTGCCACCCTTTTATAAGAATGCCTGCTGGCAAGTGACTTTTACCCCAGTGCCTCTTACCTTTTCCCCGTTTCATCCGCAGTCCCTTTGCCCTGTTTTTCAATGACAATCTTGTCATTCATGCCAAACTTGCACTCTGGCATTCCACTCAGGTAACTCTTCATCACCACTCTGCCAGAGACATGGGCACTCAAAACCTGACCTGATGTAGAGAAGAGCGCAGTTCAGAACACTGACACAGGTCCCCACTCACCAACCTTGAAAGGGAGAAGGACATCAGCTCTACATCTCCTACTTACCCTGCGGGGACATCAAGAGATTCACGCTCTCCAGCACATCCAGAAACAGTTCATTGCGACGGTATTTGATCCCTTCACGTCTCCATCCAATCTGTCCAGTCACCTGGCTGGTGATCTGGGACTGCTCTTCCTTAGTCTGAAGGGAAGAAATGACATCTTAGACCTCTAGATAAGTCAAAGACTAAGAAAGCTTCCTCAATCTTAAGAGTGAGCGCTTGCCATTTATTACACACAACTGCTTTTGACGCTTATATATGGGCGCTGTCACACACCCCATGATTTGGTCATTCTCCCCTCAATACAGCAAGTCCTATGCCTAACTAAAAATTGGTCATAACAGCAGGAAAGGTTCTTCCATTTTGTTAGGCAGTCCAAGAGGATACAACTAGGCGCAGGGAAGCATGGGCTCCAATGACATTCAAATCATGTGTCTGTCACATCAACCCATGTTAAGCAGAGAAGCAGGTGACAGCCAGTTCACATCCTTACCCAACATAAACTCCTACGGCCATGAGACAGCTGGTCCCCAAGGACTGCTTCATTAGAGTTACACACCAAGAGTAACCTCATGCACATCTAACAGCATCCAGGCTCTAAGACTCTTAAGAGCTCTAAGGATTGCATTGAGAGGCACGGGGAGGTTTCCTACCTGATGCTACAGGCGGGGTCCAGTCACACGCAGAAAGTCAAGAAGTAGATGTATAGCAGCAAGTGTGGTGCACACAGGGTTAACAGGCAAGCGGGTCAATAGCAAGAAAAGGGAGGAAGGGAGAAAGAGGAAGGTTAGGCTTAAGGCTACCTCAGGCCAGGAACAAAGCAGGCCAGCTCATCATTAATTAGGTAGCTAATTAGCACAAACAAGATGAGGGTCTTTGACCTTTAGTGCCCCTCAGGAAACCCAGCACTCCTAGCAATGAAATGGCTTTTCAAGCTTGGCCCGTTATGCACCACACAAACACAAGGTAGAGTGGAGGGAGTGACAGAGGGACCAAATACCACTCCCAGTAAGGTTCTGTCACAGAGCAGACTCCTCACCTTGCCATTCCTAAAGCAAGCCCTGGATGTTTACCATGGCGCTGGTGCCCAGACTAGGAGAAGCACAAAGCACCCAGCACTGGAGGCACCTTAAGTCCGGGTCCTGTACAAAGTTATATCCTTAATTCTGCACCAGAATGACCGCAGAAGTGGGTCCTGCCCCAGCAGCCTTGCACTGGGCCCACAGGGTGGCAGTACGCGATCTCAGCTTTACACCAGCAGTGCTTTGGTTTCACACATGCTTTTGCCACAGGCATGGTGGCTCCTTGAGCAAGCAGAGCCATTACTGTAACATCTAAGCAGCAGAGAGTTTTACCTCAGCAGCTCCCACAGGAATGTAAGTGCTCAATGCAGTACAAAGTACCTCCCTTGTCTGCCCCACAAAAAAAAAAAAAGAGAGCCTCCTTATCTGCCTTGTTCAATGTTTTGTTTAGACTTAAGAGGAACGAGGTGTACATGTAGATATAATACCCAGTTCTTCAGCTTCCAGGGGACACATCACATGCTGATATTCCTATCTCCTGCAACAACATCAGTGCCATGAACCTCTACTGGTTGCTACAGAAAGTGACTAGATGGATCTGGAAGCAGATGCCTGGGGAGTACTGAAGCTGAGATAACGCAGCAGCGGGAGTGCTCCCTAAGGGAGGGACTGAAGGCAACTGGGTCTGAACTTTCTCAGGACTGGGAGCTTCCCTGAGCTGGACAAGTAAGTCAGCTAAAATGGGACAAGAATATCCAGCTAGGTGTACTCGGTTGACAGCACATTGACTAGGTTAAAGGCATAGCTACCAGCAGGTTTCCTGGGCTCTGGCAGCTAGTGGCAGCCCCTTCCATTTTTTAAAAGTGCCACTAGCATTTCAGCACTACAGTATGTCTGATGTTTGGGGTAACACCAAGAATTGACCAACTCACACTTTCAGAAAGCACTTGGAGAGGAAGAAAATTACAATATTCAGCTGGTAAATGAAGTCTGGGCAGACACAGGCAGGATCTGAAGAGCAAGAACTGATCAAAGCTCCACCTCGAGGTGTAAGAGCAGGTTTAGCCTCTGCTGAGGAAGACATCTGTGTCAATACCTGCATCAGTTCTGACACAGGACATCAGCATGGACTCCAGTCCTGCTATTTGAGTACGGAGTTACTTTGTGGGTAGGGACTAAAAATTAAACCACATTCCATACCAGCACCTTTTAAAAAAAAAAAATAATCTGTGTGCTACACCACCCCATTCCCAGAGCACAGGGGTACTTCCCTTGGCAAGCACTGCAGCAGTATCAGACCCACATAAACAAAAAGGTGGATCTTCGAATACAAGATCACCAGCCCTGCAATCACTCAGCCACACAGGGTGGGCACTCCAGAGGGCAGCAGCTCAATAAGCCTCAAATCTTTGAGAACAAAGTAAAAAAGTTGAGTTTGGAAAGTCTGCCATAACTTTGGACTTTGCTGCTTAAATTTAGCAGGACACCGGCCTCAGGAAAGAATCATGACGAACTAAGCAGGGATAAAGGAACACAGATGATGGATCAGCCAGTCCCAGATTTTGGCTCAATGTACTGCCTGTAAGTAAAGGAAGAAGTTAGATGTACGAGAAACTCTACAAGAGTAGAGAGCAGATAAGGGAACATGGCAAGTACTGTTACCGTTGTTGTCCCTGCCGTACTGTGCCCGGAAAGGATTATTTCTGCTTTTTGAACTGGGCTGCACAAACTTCCAGCACAGAGCAGAATAACTGCTTGGTTATGCAAAGCTGAAGTCCTAACTCCTCTTTGTAAGGCAAGGACTAAACCTACTGTTGAATGAAGCAAGATGCTGTGACAGTGGTTTGCACACAAACAGCATTAATAGTTTGTTAAAACAGACAAAAGCAAAAAAAGAGCTAGGGAAGGAAGTGAGGGTGGTTGTTAGTTTTGAGTTTTCCTAGGAACAGGAGCTGACTCTGCTATCTTGAGTGCTGACTGCCCAAAACCGTCAGACTGCAGAAGGCCAGAGTGATTTACACTAGGGCTCAGGATGGGGGACTGTGACCGGATGCACTCACATCTGGCCACTGATATAGGCACGTCCTCTTGCAAAACACCATGTGCTGTTCCAGCAGGAAATATATTGCTCAGGGGAGCTTCTATCTCACCTCCTTCTTGAGTAGTGTTGCTACTAGTAGATTAAAAGGGAGTTCTTAGGAAGTGAGTGATGATGAACAGAGCCTCCAGAGACTTGGACCTCTGCTTATCCTAAACAAGAACAATTGGCAAGCAAGCTCTTGTTTAGCTCTGTGCTTCTGTTTGTACCTTGGGGCTGAAGCTTCACCCAGATCTCTGCTGCAGACAGCTTCAGTATGAACTGACTCCCAGCTTTCTTCCTGACTCACCTGCTACACAGCCTAAGACACAGCCCTCTCCCCTAAGTCCTCATTAGGAGTTGTGTAGCTGGACAAAGTGAGCAATATTCCTTGGGGACAGGAGAAACAGTGATTGTAACAGTCCTTTGGTTTCAGAGGTTGAGCATGAGCTGTCCAAGATGGGAAGCCTAGTTTTGAGGACTGTAGCCTGGAGTAGGATTAGAGCTAGTTTAAAAACACATCCCCAAGAACAGTCCAATTTAAGTGTCCTTTTTCCTCTACCTCCATGTAAACTTTGTTGCAAGGGTTAATACTGTGCCAAATACGCTGCAGAGATTCTTGTCTCTAACATGAGAAAGCTCAGACTGTACTGATGCTGATCTGCAATGTTGTTACAGGCAGCGACAGAATAACATCATCAGCTTCCTGACTGACAGCCAGCCTCACAAGGCTGAGGAATACTTCATTACAAGGCAGGCATGAAAGCCCGACAGTTTAAAGCACAGAAGACTGGTGGAGAACAGACCTGCTCAGCGAGAGTCACACACCGAAGAGCTATTTCTGGTTCAGCAGGTAGATTTGTTTATCCTCTGTCAGAGAGCACAACCTGAAGCCAGCAATCATTTACATGCAAGGGACAGGCATTGACCTAGCTCAATCCCTCCTGCATCTTACCACATGACAGGGAACACGAGGTCACACAAGCGCAGAGACACCCAGAATGAGATGCCACTGAGCTACATCCCTGCCAGAGTGTTCTCAATCTACTCAGGCACCTCCACTCAGCACACGTCACATGGTTAGTTGCTAAATAAGACTGCACTTTCTTGGACAGGCTTCCAGAAAATTTACCGGTAGAGCAGCACCGTACCCCAAATTCCCCTGGTTACCTGACTCTTGATGCCTTGCTGAGTGATGAAGGTCTTCAGGGCCCCTGTTTCAGAGTTCTGAGGATAGCCAAAGTCCAGGATTTCTACAGAAGGGTAAAAGAAAGTTAGTTCAGAGCTGCAAGGTATAAACACGCAAACCATTCCTGTAAGGAGAGCGCCAATTAGTGCACACACACTGCTTACACATTAAGTTTCTGGATAACTTGCTGAAGCATTCCTTACCCTTGCTAAATTGACTTCCCAGTGCAGTATTTTGGAGAGGAGGAGTAATGGAAAGCTGTCCAACTGATAAATTTGCTGGTTTTTAACTACAACCGCACTTCAAGATTAAATATAAACTAGTCTAGCCATGTGCACAGGGCACACTGAGGAGTTTTTAGAGAAACCTCCCAGGGACAATAACGAGGGTTTATCCAACAGCAGAACAAACTATCTTTGCAGCATTTTCTTTAGGTTTTGATATTCTTAAGACGTAATAAAAATCAAAACCTAAAAACACAACAGCAGAGTAGTGGCACTGGAGGATGATCAGCGCAGGAGAGAAACAGATGTTAACTACAGACAGCTAGTGTACTTAACACCCACTCCCCTCAAAGACAAAGGGAACAACCCACAAGAGAAGAGGGCAGAGAAGACCGCTACCATGAATACTGAGTAACCACACTGGCAGGTTTTGACCTCACTGCGCCAACTAGGAGACAGCAGTGACTGACCAAAGCAGAGAAACCACCATTTCTTGATCTGCCCAGAGGGAACAGAGAAACCATCAGTAACCATGACCCTTGGCTAAGAATCCCAATCCCAGGACACACAGACATCATGCCTCGTCTGGAAAACAAACTGAAGCATAACAAATACAAAGTGTTCATGTTATACAAAACAGGAACAGCTCAAGGGCAACTGCTGCAAACCAGCTGATATCATGAGCAGCTGAAGGGACACTGTATTTTTGTTCTGTGGTAAAATTTGGAGCTGTATCACTGGGGGAGGTAGGGCTGGGACAGAGCAGGTTGGGTTTTATCTATTTACTGTCTCAGAACTGCCCCCAAGAGGCAAACGAAGAGCGGCAACCAACTGTAGCCAAGGGTGACTGCTGCCATAGAGCGCTGGAGCCACCTGAGCACTAGCTGGGATGGCTGGCCTTAGAGGTGCTAACGATAGCTCTTTATATCCCTCAGTGTAAACATAGCCCCCCATCTACACAGGACCCACTCAGAAGCTGGGGTCAAGTACCAGCTGCCCCATTTATACAAGTGCACAGATCCAACACTTGAACAAAGCGAGCCACAACCAACACAAGGCTACGGCCTTGAGATACATTATCCACACTTCAAGTACAGGTTGCATTTAGAAAGCAAAAGTAGTAATTGGAACTATGTGACAGGTTAAAAATACTTCAAGGATTATTACTACATCAAACTAAGCTAAGGGGTTTAGAATGACCAAGCGCAATATTGCATAACAGATAAGGGAAGCTTCTCACCATCCAGCAGCTCATAGATCAGTACAAAGTTGTTCTTTATGTTCTCCTCACTGATCTTCCCAAAGTAGGCAGTCATCACGTCACACATCTTGTAAAGAAACTCAAATACCATGGCAGCGTTGACATTCTGCTTGGTGACAGCAGCCAGCCAGATGTTGGAACGCTTGACATGGAAGAAACTTGTGCGGGCGATGTTGGTGACAGGCGAGCGTACCTGCTGCCGTGCGTGGATGACATTGACGCGGAAGGCGTCGACGGCATTCCGCCTACGAGATTATCAAAGATAAGTTAGCACAGCGTACGTGAAAACAAGCTGGCTGCACAGTTCTGCTTATGCGATTACAGTCAGACACTGAACTACGTACACCAAGCCCACTTAGGAAGGGTGCCTGGGGATGTCTCCAAAAAGGAGAAGTGAAGGCTCTGAGCAGAGTTAGACATTAAATTCTGCACAAACAAAAGGAGAGACCGAGCACTACTGGTCTCTAAGGAGCTTTGGAGTACAGTGCAACTGTAGTCACAAGAAGCTAACCTCCATCTGGAGTCAGATTGCAAAGGAACATTCCCTTCAATTAATTTTGCTAGCGCTCCCAACTGACCGCCGTAGCTGGGAACACAGTATCAGCTTATGGCTCAAAAGAGCCTGGTTTTGACCAAATGCCTTGTTGCTGTCTACTCTGCATGCCCAGGCCTTCACACTCTTGCCCCAAAGCAAGCCCAAGGTATTTGTCTCCCAAGATATTTGTCGATGGTATTTCTTCCCAGACATACCACTGAGGAAAAAACAGCAAAACCTGCCTAGGTCTGACAGAAGTCAATGCCTAGGTACACCAAAGGGAGCTATAGTTCTCAGATCCACCTCACCTCCATACGAAGCACCATGGAGGGCAGGCTCAAAGCAGCAAGCAGGATTAGGAACATTTTCAGCTTTCCAGTTACACGTGTCCTCTCAAGCTTGCTAGGCTTCAGAACAGGTCTCTTGCACATGAACTTAAGAGTCCCCACAGTGCAACATGCTGGCAGCAGTGCCTTACGCACACTGGATAGTCCAGTACTGCACGGTGCTGAAAAGGTGCTGTGCAAGCTTCCCCTAGGTGCTGCTATCTCTAATCCAAACTGTCTATACACCAGTGACAGAGAACAAATCCTTCCCAGGTAAACAGGGGTGTCTGAATGGCATTCTGGATGCCAGCTCTTCCACACAAGAGTTTCCTTATCCTGTAGCTCCAGGTCAGGATAAACTCCCCCAAAGTAAAGCCCATCAATGCTAAGAATACAGGAAGGAAGCCTGAGTGCCTTATATGACAAGACCGAGACTTAAAGCAGTAATCCACACACCAAGCCAAGACTCATCTAGTTGTCCTTTATTACTCATACTCTTAGAGACTATGTAAAACAGGGGGTCTTCTGACTGCAGCATTGAGGCCATGTCTGATCATGCAGACAGTAAAATCCTTGCAGCAAGGATACAGGTGTACAAATGCTTGTAAGCACTGAGGGTTGTCAGAAATCCAGCAGACAGTTCCAAGTTCAAAAACAAAGGATATTCAAAAGAACATATGCTACCACAGCAGGTGTTTGGCTCCTTGAAGGTCTGTGTATATATGTAGAACCTTCATCAGTAAACATGCATCCCCATAAGCAAAATTCTGGCCTTCAAATACTTCTCAGGTTTTATCACTCCAGAAGGTTTCCAAGTTTGAGTTAAATTAACATTGTTTCTACCTTATTTTTTTTTTCCGTAAGAAACGAACTTAATCTACTAAAAAATAACAGTACCTGAAAACCCCATTCCTCCCCTTCAGTAAGCCTTGCAAGGAAAGTTCAGCTTGTTCTGGAGTATTAGCCCTCCCAGCCTCAAGTTCTAACCCACTAGAACTAGTATCAGAACCAGCAACCAGACCGGTGCACACAAGAGGAGAAGCCTCAGGTCGGTGAAGCTTTTCTAGCACACTAATCGCCCACTCTGCAGAGCTAGTCATGGCCTACCACGCGCCTCTTACCTATTGCTACAGCAGCCAATGAGATGGGATGGACAGAAATGGCGCCAGCGGAGAAAGGAGGAGTGACAGCAACAAGAGAAAGGGTTAGAAACACACACAAGGCACAATGAATCCAAAGAGATAAGGAGAGACCAAACAGCACCCCCTCCCCCTGCTCCTGGGCACAAAAGGCCAAGGTGGCATTGGATGGACAGTAACAAGCTGTGGCAGCAATGGAAGCCCTCACAAGGCACGACGCTGTCATGCCATGGTCAGGCTGCCAGCGTGGACAGACTTGCGTTTGGCTGAATTTTAGGGCTAACTGCATGTTTAGTCCAGATGAGCTGCATTTGTATCACATCAGTGATACCCACTCTTCTCTGCTAATATATGTAGCAGGCCTTGGAGGGGGAAAAACCCCAAAGCCTCAACCCGAGGCATCACCTGCAGACCACAGAGTATCAGGTATCTTCTTCCCAGTCTGCCTCAGAACAGGACTGCAAGTCTGAGCGGGCATTTCTGTGACAGTACTTCTCATTTGAAGCTGTTTGGATTGATGCTTTCTGGCTTGGTCCAGCCAACACGAAATACAGCAAGTTTGATAGAGCTGGAGCACATCTGGAGAGATACGGCACATCCTGCAGATTCGGACACTGCTCTATCCAGCTTGCACTTTTTCCTTAAGTATCAAGAGCCATGAAGCCAAAGTGATGTATTAGAAGCTCAGAAACCAAACGCCTATTAATGTTAAAGTGCATGCAGTTTGTCATGTAAGCTGCTCAGTTTCAAATAGCTCATTTTTATTAAATAGCTACATTCTTAAATACAGATAGGTTTCTCCAGTGACTATGTCACTGAAGAACAAGGCACTTGAAGATCACAGTAGAGCCCTCCATGGTATCCTGAATTAAATGCATAGTGATTTGCTTTTTTTTTTTTTTTAAAGAAGCTGCTTATGCATGCAGCTAGCTGCTGTATGGACAGATGCACTACATGCACTAAAGCCATTCTAAGTTGCAAGCAAAGAAAGTCCAAGTTTTGTAGTGCTTCTGCCTTTAACAAAGTCAAGGGAAGGGTTTCTTCATTGACCATCACTTTGCTCATTAAAATTTGAGCTAGCATGTGCTTATTTAGATCTTTACACTGTGCAAGGGGAGGGGTTCTCAGAACCACAGATAACCTTTAAACTCTCCCAACACACAGATTGAGGCTTCAGAATGCCAAAGGCAATGTGAAGACCAAGAAGTCTTAAGGGTCAATCACCCAGAGCCCACGTAAAGACAGACAGCAGCTATACTCACTTCCCATTCAACCTACCTCCCAAAAACTTGGGTTGGCTCAGCCCTCTGCACTTCAGATTTATCACTTGGGAATTAAAAACTGTCTAGCTCTCTACAAGTCTGTAACTTGGCTGTTTGGTTAGAAATAGAAGTCCTGCTCTAGTTCCAAGCTAGAGTATCATGACTATTCCTTTCCCTTCCTCCCTCTGAAGGTTAGGATACTAAGAAGTTTTAAGTAAGCCTGGTATTGATGCTAGTGTTCAGACTAAGAAGTGGTAGATATCCAACTCCATTTGCTTGCTATAGAGCTGCAGATTCTCAGTTACTTGATTACATCACAAGATGAGACATAGCCATTTGAAGACAACTTTAGGGTTACACATCTAAAAAAATTGTAAACTGGGTATCAAGGCCTGTTTCAGAGAGAATCCAACACCTCGGGGAGCAAGCTTGGTTAACAGCCAGCACCAGCTCCGCCTAAGTCACAAGACTGACACTTTCACAGGAACTGAATGGAGAGTTTCACTCCAAGGAACACTGATTCCTAAAGTCCCAGAGAAAAGAATTGAATCTTTTTGGCATCTCTTGCCAAATGAAAAAGTTAAGATAGAATCAGGCAGTAAATCCCATTTTCTAGTTTTGCCTGGCCAGCTGGCAAGAAGTACTTGATAAAGTACTGAACACAAGTCACTCACTTTACAAGAGGAATAAGCCACAATAAAAAGTAATAGAGAGATCACTACCTTAAAAATAACTACTTCCCTCTACAGTTTAAAGGGCATTCTAGCTGTGGAGATCTAAATTAAAAGGCCTTCTTGACAACACATCAGTTCAAGCATAATCCTCAGTGCTTTAAGTGTGCAAGCCACAGGAAAAAAAATAGTCTTACTGCCAGAAACTTCAGTAACAGTATCCCTAGCCCTGGACATAACGTTCTCAGAATTTGTCAATAATCCAGCCTGGCTTGTTTCAATCACTGTAATACTGATTAATTAGAACTTTACAAAGTCAGATCTGGCATATGAATTGCTCTGAAGAGCTTCAGCTAACAAACATTCAAGAATGAAAGGAGTTAGTACAGCAGGGGAGAGGTAAAACTTGGTAGCCAGTAGTTTTCTACTTCAGAAATACAAAGCTTCCTTGGCTCAGCTCTGTGTGGAAGATCTGGAGCAACTTAGCCAACCTTAGAACAGCTACTTTACTCTGCCTTAGCTGACTTAGAGCAAATCAGGAGATATTCAAAGCTCATTAGGTGAAACCTTATTACAGACACTGTGTTTGACTGCTACTCCATCAATGAAACAGTGCAAGCCTTGACTAGCTATGAGTTCTACCTCAATTTTTAACCTCTACCAGACCATTCATAACCAGAAGGGACACGCTCATCAGACTACAGCAGTCTGAAGGCAGACCAGCTTGACAGAGTTTTTTTATTTCGCAGCAACAAGTAATTTCACAGCACATCCTACCACCACTCATTGTGGAGACCTTGTAAAAATATTTTTTTCCTAAGTTGCGCAGAAGGATCTCTCTTGTTGGACTCTGAATTAACACCTACCACATCCCTGCCTCCATTAACTATGTTTTGACCCTGTTAAGTTCAATTACTAAGTTCCATCTAACGCCTAACACCAATGAAAGCCCACTAGAAAGAGTAGCGTTGTGCAAGAAAGCCACTTAAGTTTTTCAGTCCAAGCAACAGCATCACTTGGTATCAGGTTCCTTACAGCACTGTCCACTGCCTAGGACACCAAAGTTTTAGTAACGTCCCTTCGGGGAACTAACAGCCCAAGGATTGTACAGATCCAGTCTAAGCGAGCAACATCACACTTGTGTGAAGTGCAATGAGACACCTACAATCCACTGAAGGCTTTCAGCACTTCCCACAACTTTAATTACCCAATGAATATGAGCCTTTTACAAACAAAGCTGCCATACAAAGTTGGGGGACAGAATGCCAGCTTTCAGCGTACAGCTGTGGTTCCTACCGAGACTGCTTACAGACACAACTTTCCAAGCGCCAAAGACCATACAGTCTTCTGCATGCCTGTACTCGATGCTAGACATCTGCATTGGAAACTAATTCAGAGTCCTGGTAATAGCGCATGGCAGACAGCTCCCACATTACTGCTCCCGTAAAGTTTTAATGATTACAGTGAGGCTGGTAGACTCCTGCAGTGGCAGTCCATGTTGCTGAGGCATTTGGAGTAACTGCCAGATCTCTACCATCCAAAAACACAGTCCTAAATTTGCCTGCAGGCCATCCTTTTCTACCATCTGTAGGTGATGAGGGCTTAAACTAATTTTTTTTCCCCTGAACTAAGCCTAGAGCAGCAAGTTGAGTTGCAGTCTTACATGCATGCACAGCTAATGCATAACAAAGCAGCTCTGGGTAGTTGTCTGCACCAAGATGAGACAGGAATGCAAAGATCAGGGATGCAACAGAAGCACTTACCCAATGTCATCCCGGTAGACTCGAGAGATTAGAACCTCTCCTTTGTGATTATAGATGAATAAGCCTCCGATCATGATGGAACTTTAGTCTTCTCTTCCCATGTTGCTTAAGACCTAAAGTAAGAGATGGCACATATTACTAGGCTGCATGGCAACAAAGACAGAAAAAAGAGACACAGGCCTGGAACTACAAGGAAATCAAAGACCCTTTATTTCTTCTATAAAGCATCTATCTCCCCCATGATCAAGACATAAATCAGACTCAATTCTTACTTAGCCTTTTTACACACAGCCCACTCAAGTATTTGAGATGTCACCAAGCATATCACTGTATGGCAGGGGGTTCTTAGCAGCAAGTACACCTTGGTTTATTACTGCTTTTTATGAAAGCCTAAGACAACTGCTGAACTTTGAGACCATGACATCACAGTAGCAGCCATTGATCTAGTTGCTTCAGTAATTCAACCTTTCCAACCATTATGTTTACAGATAAGGATTATTTAAGCATCATCTTGACAGAATTCAACACACATCTGCTTAGGATCACAGCTGCCTAGTAGTACAGGCTGCATTAATAACTAGACACAGTGAGCTAGATGTTGTCGTTAGCCAGGTAAGCTTTTTGGACAATAGCTTATTGAGAGTATTTCTTATCCACATACCAGCAACAGTGCAGCTGTGAGACCAAAAGCAGCTCGCTGGTTTAATAAAGCAACGGGTGATGGGGAACTGCTACAATACACATGGAGTCTACATATCACCATGTTTTAACTGCTTTCACAGCTTGGAATTAATGTCTTCAGTGAGACTCCTCAGACCTGATTTCTAGCACTTTGCATTCAAGATGTACGGATACTGCATAAATGGTAATTGGAGGAATGGGGTTATCTTAGTTATTTAAGCTAAGCTACTTTATCTTAGGCATCTGGAGTGCTTGTTCAAAGAATGATTTTTATGTAGCGACATTACACTCTGCAGACCCCTAGCAGCAGTAACACTTCCGAGTCCAAACTGAGAGCAGCCTGGCCACAAGGTGCCATTGGCCTGAGAGATCTCGACCATGAGCCACTTTAATTGGGGGCTACTGCCTCAGAAGTTGCCTTCTTAAACTGTTAATCTTCTTTCTTCAAAGGAAGATTGTTTTAAAGGAGAACTACAAAGCTGGTAGACATTACTGAGGCAGAGAATAGTTTGATTTTTTTTTAAATACATAGCTACTTTACCAGATCCCATCCCTGCAGTCATACACATTCCTGTTCACTTAGGTTTAAGTCTTAATACCCACTCTAACAACTATTTGGCTGGCTTAGTCCAGAGAATACTACAAATACAACAGGGCAAGCCTCATGACTAGGTTTTGGCATGATCACATAGGTATTTCTCAGCTTTGGCACTGCAGGGCATTAGATAACCCACTGTCTCCACATTGCTGTTAGGGTGGGTTAGCCTACACCCACTTGTCTGGGGTGGGTGGAAACGATACAGAAGCTAGTGACAGTGAACCAGTAGGTGTTTGTTCAGGAACACAGCAGAAATTAGGTTAAAATGACCTGGCACCAGATCATCCCAAAGGTCAGGAAAAAAAATACAAAAGCAATACACACAGGGGGACAAAAGGGTAGAAGCCTGGAGTACCGACAGCAACATACCCTCCAAAAGTTACATTCAAGAAACTGAAGCAGCTTCCTATTTGAAGGAACTACTGCAGACAGGAGTCTGTGCTAAACCAAGATTTATAGTGCAGGCAGTACTTTTAATTTCACACAAACAAGAAACTTTAAATTTCACAAGCCTTTACACCAACATTTTTAGCTACACCTAACGAGTCCTCAGAGAGTAACATTACATATATTTCTCTGCTATGGGTCTTCAGCTACCAGATGGCTGATTCTGCTCATTAAAAGGAAAAAGAACCTAACAGTCAGTTAAACGAAAAGAGGGAGAAACAGACAGACGAGCAGTTTTCCCAAAGCTCAATAGTGAGCTTCCTGGCTTTTACTCCCACATTCTGCTGGTTGAATGTCTCTGGCTATTAACAGTCAGTGGCTTTGTGTGGCACTGTCATCAACATTTTTTTGATGTCTGAGACTCCATCTACAACAGAAAAGGTTTTCAAATATGTTTTTCTTACATTCCCATTAGTGACACTTTATAACTTCAGGATACAAGTATTTCATTTACTTCCAGGGTAAGTTTCTAATCCAACCTAGTGAGAGGCAGTATGCAGTCCCAGATTCCCATGCAGTTACAGAGTGGGAAAAGCCTTTGGTAGCTGTTCACTGTCCCACGCAGAGGGACAGAGGCTACCTGGTGTAGCTGGCAGCAAGGCCAGCATCCCCATGCCAGAAGACAGAGACAATCCCGTTAGTGAACAGAACAAACCCAAGTTTTTCAATTTAAGGAAGCGGCTGTGCCACAGACTGCTGACTACTCACAAGACACGCACAGCCCTAACAGGCACGCAAGAGGCCACTAAAAGTTGACATGCAGGGCTAGAACCCAAAACATGGAGAACATCAGTTTCAATACAGTTGCCCAACAAGTCTGGCAGATGCTGAAGCTGTAATTCAGCAAACATTTGAAAGGTCACACAGGCCAAAATGATTATTTTTTTTTTTTTAAAAACCATTATGATAATGAAAGCAACGTCTTGCCTCCTCTAGGAAATTCTTTTCTAATTAGTATTTTTTCATTCCAGGTACGAGACAAGGATGTCTTTTCAGACTGCTACAGTGCTGGCTTCCATATTCAGATACAGACTATTGCTACCAAAGGTGAAGAAAAGTTCCTGCATCCTCTTTAAGACTTACATTGTATAGAACAGTTTCCTGGAAGCTTATGCAACTGGTCAAAGCTGGATCATATGAATCTCTCAAACCCCTTCCAGAAGATTCCTAGAAAGCACATCCTAGTCTTAAAAAAAATAATCTCCCTCTTCGGTTTTAATACTGCTTAAGTTATTTGTTCCACTATTTTTAGCATAAAGGAAACATCTGCTTTGATGAGTAACGGGATCAGACACACAGCATATACAAGACAAACTATCTTGCTAATATGACAAGCCAATCATTTTCTGAAAAAGCCTCAATTTGAATATTTACTACATTACAGTGAGACATGCAGAAGTCTACTGATCAAGCAAATTAAAAGCCTTCTCTTTGGAAGATCTAGAAATTTTAAACGTTGAAATAATGAGGCTATGTTTCCTCATATGTTAGGTTAGAATGTATTCTGTAACAGCTTAAGTTACAGGCAAAAATATCAGCATTTTTAATTGCACCACAGTACTAGGGAGAGTCAAGTGCATATCTTATGCGTTAGTAAAAACATGCTGGATGGAGATTAAATACAGCATGATTCAAGCGCTTCTTGTCTTTAAAAAAAATTTTGTCAATGCAAAGAAATGCTAGGCTTCCTCCTTACACACACATACTGGGAGCGGAGCTCAGGCTTCAAGCTTTCCATGCTCAGTTGGCTCCTAACCTAACCTTCAGTTGCACAATTAAGAACCACACTGGTTCATACTGCAGATCTGTTAGCTCAATATCTTGTCTCTGATACTGGTAACAAAGGGACAGCCAGAACAGTAAGGACAGGTCAAGGACACTCCTCAGGAGATGCCCCACAATGGCTTGTTTATTTAAGAATTCTCAATGATCTCCGAAGTACTTGCCCAGTTTTCTCCTAAATCTCTGCAGCAGCAGCCCACAGCAAAAGAAAAACCCACTCCACGGTTTTATAACCACTGTACAAAACCCCTTCCATTTTCTTTTAGGCCTGCTTTTTCTTCCTTCCTCAGTTCTGTTTAATGGCCTCAAGTTCACATGCAGGAAGCAGCAATGAAGAACTAGGCCCCACACTATCTTCTCTGTCACCTTCAGTGCCCCCTTCCCAGAATGAGGTGTTCCCACCTTACTCAGTTGCTCTTCACAAGGAAACTGCTTGATGCTTTAGTCTTTCTCAGTGCCTTCCTTTAAACATTTTCCTTCTGAAAGCAAGCATGAAACTGCACAAGTTATTCAAGATATAAGCAAACCATGACGTAAACAATAATGTAATCATGCATACCGTCCTTTGATCTTTTCCTAGTGCTTCTCGATATTTGAAATCATTAGGCCTCTGTGGTAGTTGAAGGACACATGCAGTGTAAGCCTCTTGTTGCACTCCCACCTCGTGACATCAGGAACCAAAGAGGTCTCAAGTGCACAAGGCATAACACAATTATAAGCAGATTTTCCTTGTTTCTGCAGTCCAGCACCTTGAAGAGTGCCAAGCATCACAAGCATAGATGGCACAAGAGCATCAACACAGCTTACAGTAAATGTTGTCTGGGGCAGTGCCGTTCTCTCAGCCACCCCTCACCAAGTTTGCTTCTGACAGAAGCTCAGGGAACACCGACATCATTCTAGTCTTCTGCTCAAGCCCTGCATTACACCCCTCCCCAGACACAACATCAGAGCAACCACAGTCCCTCCCCACTATGGAGTTACTTCCATCAACTAACGGGAGCATGTCCACCCAGCTGGAAACTCAAGAGGTGGAATGACTAGCCCAAAGATATATGAACAGATGAGAGGAAAGCTATACAAAGGGCAGCATGCAAGAGAAAGTTGCTTAAAGCTTAGCAAGAAGAATGGCTCTTTAAGATGACAATGGCTCTCCTTGAAGTGGCTGCAGTGAAAATAAGCCTGCTTTGTTTTGATCCTCATTTGTGTTTCCTACAAGTTTCACAGATACTCATTTCAACTATTTCAAGGTCACGCTGGTACAGTTCAGACTTGGTATGATCTTCTGCATGTTTTTAAATAATAATAGTTTTCTTTTTCAGATCAGCTTTGAAAGTGAAAGATCCTAGTGCTTGCAACAGTTAAGAACTGCAGGGAACAGGGCTCAAATTAATTTGAGTGACATTCAGTGACTCACGGCTGCTGGAATCAGAAGGCTCCAGAATAAGAAATCCACAACAGGAGATGGGTTCATCTGCTCGCTGTGCACAAGCAACATGACTCAGAAAGTTTCCCAGTAACAGCATTGCTCAATCAGCTTTCAATGACTCATTCTGCTCCTCTCCACAGTCAGCCTTTTCTAAGGAGCTTGCCCTACACTGTTTTTGAGTTTCCTCAGGCTAATAGCTCATTGCAAGATGCAGTTTAAGACCAAAGCCCATTACTTTTTCAACTGCTTATCACTAAGTGCCTGGAAACCAAGATGATTCTAGCTGAAGCCTTTGGGTTAATGGTCCATCAACTGCATTTTCAGAGCTTTGCAACTCCACTCCTTCTGTTTCACTAGCTTGAACATATGGCGACCTGCTTCACACTGCTAGCTACAGCCCTGTTTTCCAGTTATAGTATGGATGGATTTATTCTAGTTAAGGTACAGAGAAGATCCACATGTAAGTTGACTTCACACCAGCTGATGACTAATCACCTTAATTTAGGGAGAACAATCTTTTCCCTGCACACTCCCCATTCTTCAAGCAGTTAGCTACTGGGGTAGGAGTGAGATCTAATATCTCCACTAACATCTAGCATCTAACACAGCCCTGACAAATACCTAGGGCCAGTACGCTTTGTACTCTGCTGTCAAGTACTTGTATTCCCCTATACTTTATTTCAGCCCATAAATAGGAATGAAAAGGATTATGAAAAGCATCATAGACAGACCACACTTACAAACCCACTAGGAATTAAGGTTACAAGGAAATGCCTTTCCAGAATGCATCTTCGCTGAAGTGAAAGCGAGAGCATTAAGATACACCTTTATAGCAACTGTGGCAAAGTTGCAACATTAATACAGTCAGCTACAAAAAAAGAATACATATAAAAATGAAACGCTGGGATGCAGACTTGAATGCATTTCCGTAGTTACGTAACTGAAAAGCAGCAGGATTAGCTGGACCCACAGTGACTGTCTGGTAACCTGCACCTTCTAAAAAGAATCAAGCACACGCATCTCGAATCATGTCGCTGCTCATGCTGTGCAGGAGATGTGCATTAGAGAGCATCCCTCCCTCAAACCACCATGACGCATCAGACCGAGCCCCAGAAGCCAGCCTGCAGCACGTTAGCTGCAGACCATAATCAAGACAGTCCAGAGAAAGACAAGATGCAATAAGGCACAGTATCTCAAAACCTGCTTTTGCCCACTGATTCTATCATAGATGGAAAATGTCCTATTTATGAAGCTCTGACCTAAAGACCTGGCTCTTCTCCAAGACCCAGCCTTTGCCCTTTCAGACCTAAATTGTGCCATGCACGTGGAATGTGTGGGTGCAGTCCAGAGCACAGGCTCAGGCAGCAGATCCTGCTGCTGGGCAGTCAGTAGCTTCATACATTACAGAATGCAAGAAGGGGCTGAACTGGGAGCTACCTAGTGAGATCATGCAGTAAACCCGCATTTAGTAAGCGGGGTTTCAGCGATTCCCTCCTGCAGCATGTAAGAGCCCAGCCTTCCACCTCTCTTGCCTCTTCACGGATTCTGACCTAGAACAGCTGCAGAGAAATGAACAACATCGAACAGGCAGCTTGCCTAGACTAAAGGCAGCAGACATAAGGAAGGGACTGATGGGCATAGCTTGTTTCCTCCGTGGCAGTTTGTATCTGCAACACCACAGCAAACAGGCTGAAGAATTGGTACTTTGTCCAGCACATTCGCCTCCTGTGGTCTCTCCTCTTGAGAGGCCAGAGCATCACACCAGCAACAAAATACCACTTTAGTAGGGCAGTCATCTGCTCATTAGGGTATGAAGGACAAAGTTGAATTCTAGCCTAAATCCCAGACACACAGACATTCAAACAAGTGACTTTCTGTAATACATTTGTCCCATAACCTCAAGTCTTTCAGGTGACATCACACAGACATTAATCCTTCTCCATACCAGCAACCTATACAACAATCCTTCAAACACAGTTGTTTGCCTTTTGCAACTGTATCTGCACAAAGAGAACAAAAAAAAACAAACCCCACCCCACACCCTGATCTGCTCAAATTCATCGCTCAGGAAAAACAGCAAATAGTTGGTTTTCTGCAGCGGCACGAGGCAACATGGCTGCAGTAACTGCAGCTCCACATCCAAGCAAGAGATGCTTGTTCTAGCCCTGAAAGAATGCTAATGACATGTTTCCTTCAGACAGTACCTCAATGTGTCTATAGCCTAACAGTACTACAGCCACCATAAACCTTGAGCATATTTTGGTATTTTTGTCTCAGGAAGGAGCCAATGCAGTTGTCTATCCTCCCACCCCAGTTTCTGTAAGGTCACTGCAGGCAGAAGCAGCTGAACTCTTGAGCCAGGCCTGGCCTACCATGGCAGGTCCACTCAGCAAACCCTCTATGTTCTCTCTGCAGGGGGGCAGTGGTAACAAGCAGCTGAAGAACAAACACTCAAGAGCAGTCTGACAGCAGGGGCAGGAGCTTGTACGCTGCATGTAACAATGTAACTACAGTTTCACATTGCCTGTCAAGCACCAAGGGCCTCAGGGTTTGGCGAGCGCAGGGTCTGCCAGTTACCCTCAACCCAGAGCAAGCCACCAAGGCTGGATCAGCAGAGCTGAGGGGACTCCTGCTCACCTGCAAAGCTATTTCGGCCACAGCTCCACTGTGAGACAAGCTGTTAACCTCATCGAGTTCCCTGTGCCATCAAGTACAGGGTACAAATAAACACAAGATGATCAGTAGTGAGCCTAACACCCAGCTCCTCTGGGCTCTGTCCCCTCCATTAAAGGGGTTGAAGTTTCCCACAGCACAGATATCACTCAGTTTGAATGAAAACAGGAACGCTTATTTCTCTAATCTACACAGCACATCTAGGAAACAGCAATCACAAGCCAGTTAATAAGCTGGTGTAAAGCAACCAACCCATTTAGCAGTCTATTAAAAGAAAGTTTGGGTTCTGACTTAACAGTAAGTAAGACTTCTGTGCATTAATGAGCTTATCTAACTAAGCAGTTCAAGGTACATTAGCTGCTAGAGTTCTCATCCAGGAAGAAGCCAGAAAACGTATTGCAGCTCTCACCCAGAGGGCTGAGGGTAAATCACCAACTGTAACAGTTTCTGCATTCCAGAAATCAGTATGATCTTGGACAAGTGACAGCAGTTGAAGCAGGAGGGGGGGTCAGTCAGGCTGCTCTGGAAAACTGGAGTTATTCAGAAAACCTGTCCCTGCAGGCTAGCACTAGCCATTATCAAACCAAAAGGCTTAAGGCTTAAAACGATGTCCTCACCCCACCAGCTAATCCAAGCATCTTAAGCTTTGCTTAGAGGGCTGCATTAGCCACTTTCCAGGAGGCCATGGGCCACACTTGGTTTTAAACAAAAGTAGCTCAAATCACTTCATCCTGGGGAAGACAGGCTGCATAATTTAATTAAGAGGCATACCGTGAGCTAAAGAGCTACTGACATAAGCCCATCAGTTTCAGAGAAACCACTCCTATTTTAAACCCAATCCCATAAATCCCCATAACCAGTGGGCAGGAAGAGGAGCACGTTCAACTCTCACCAGGCTCTCCTCCCACGGTCTACTTCTGCATGTCTTACTGCACACAGCCAGTCTAAAGAGTAACAAGAGATAAATACTGACACAGGAAAACACGAGATGCTTTCCTCACTCCGGTAAAACATCACAGGAAGAGCATTCACTACACCTCTCCACCTTGAGACCAACCTTATCTGAAAAGCCTCAATGCCTTCTTCCATTTCAACCAGCTCTTCCAAGGCAGTATTAAAGTCAGTCTGGAGCAGCTACTTGCTTTTCACTCTTGAGCTAGAAACCCGAACAGTGACTTGCATTCTATTCATCTTCTACCCAAAGAGGTTAGAGACATGGACTGCAGTTTGAGTAAGAGCTTATATTCTGCAGACCAGTAATGGCCTAGGTGCCCTGACTTGCCAGTTTTTCTCTCTCTACTATTACTGTGGAGCAGACAACTGCACTGCACAGCCTGTGCCTCTGCTTGCAAGCTTTTAGCTGAGCTGCCAACCTCCTGCTGAGATCAAAATAATGTATGGCTTGATAGTAACTTTTGAGTCTATAGGTCATTCACTAAAGGAGAGGAGTTGACTCTACCATACAGACCAATTATATTTTGGCACTCCAGGCTGTACTTTGGTCCATCCTCCAGTTAACCCTAAGAACAGCCTTTAAATACTCTCTCTAATGGTCTTTAGTAGCACAAGCTTAGAAAAACAGTGCAAAATGTTGTGCTGCAAAAGACAGTCTTAGCTTTATCACTTCTTGATGTAGGGATGAGACAAGAAAAGTTTAACTAGGGTCACAGGAAGCTTCTTTACAAAGCCCATTTTGTTTAGTAATTTTTCCCATTCCATTAAAGAAATAAAAAGATACTATCAAGCCAGGGTGTATTTCCAGTCATCCGTGCTTCAAAGAACTCAAGATGTCACCCTTCACAGCCGCAAGACTCAACTCTTCAAAGGCCAGAATTGTGCTCTCTCAGGAGGAGGAAGCAGTCGGCCATAAAACCCTTCAAGGATCTCTCAAATGCTCTCCCTGAAAGAAAACACAACCAGTTTGCAGCCCAAAGAATGCCAGGTAGCTTTGTCACTAGATGTCAGTAACATGGCACTTCCCACAGAGGAAAAAAGATGCCTCCCTTCTGACAGGGAAAATATGGAAGCAGGCAGTTTGGTAGCATCTCGTCAGATGAGATTGTCCCTGCAAGCAAAACTCAAAGGGACAAGTGCAGCTTTTACTACAGGAAAAAAAATATCAGCTACAGCTCTGATAGCATTCAGGCAAACATTGCTCAACAAGACACCACATAAGCCTGTACACAGTTAGAAACCTGTAATACCTAGACTTGTGAGCTGCAGAAGCCATCCAGACTCACCTGTCTGGGAAAGTTCCAGGCTCAGATTTTGGCAGCCTGAGGCTAAAACTTGATAGCAGCTTTGTCATACTAAAGCAAGCAGAAAACAGATCATGGAATCACACAGCTTATAGGGAGAAGACTAGATCAAAAGCGAGTCATTTCCTATTGGGGAGAGAAGTCAACTGCACTGGATGATAAACACAGACTGCATTTCCTGCAGCTTTACTGAATCCAAAAACCTAGCCAGGGAAGAGTGGAAGTGGAAACGCATCTACCTAGAAGAGCCCTTGGATAACAGCCCATTTTAAGCCTCAGAACAAGCACAGTTTAGCATCAGCAGCACTATGTTCTGCCTCAGCAGGTTTTCCAGGGAGGAAGCTAGAGGGTGCAAGCCATGACCTAGCTAATTCACGTTTGTATCAGTAGTACAGGCAAATAATTTTAGGGGAAGTTCCTGACCGATCCGGCTCCAAGACCTTTGCTCAGGCTGACCTAGCACACCGGTGCAGGCCGTCCCCAGGCGTCCTGTGCCAGAGAGCTCGGCTCTGTCCCCTACCCTCACCCGGTTCAGCACCGCGGGGCTCCCGCTCCTGATATTCCAGGTGAATAGCTAACTAACACAAGCAATTAATAACCTCCCTTACCCCTAAGCGACATGCAGGCGGATGAGGCAGCTCCGACGGGACTGGGGTCGCCCAGCAGCCCTACACCGGGGGCTGAGGGAAAGCCCTCCCGGAGCACCCCGCTTCCCTCCCACACAGCTCCGCAAGGCGCAGCCCGGCTCCGGCGGACACCCCCGCGCCTCTCCTCAAGGGCAGCCGGCGGGCGACCTCGCCCCGCGAGAGGGTCCCCCCAGGCCTGTCAGGGCCGCGCCGCGCCCCGGGGGTAGGCCTGCGGACCCCCACCCCCGGCGGGCGCCGAGCGAGCCACCA
>VWZZ01000068.1:39920-73656 GCA_013399095.1 Psophia crepitans
CCGGGGCAGGCCCCGCAGCGGCAGGCCGGGCCCCCCCGGGAGGCAGGCGTGGGGCCGAGGCACGGGGCGCCCCCGTCCCGCGGCGATCTCGCTGCAGAGCGAAAGGCAGGAGGACGGGAAAGAAGGCTGGAAAAATAAACCACCCCAACAAACCAAACCAACACGAGGCAGGAGTCCAATAAAACTATGTTTATAAATAAAAACAAGGAGATTGGTTTTGTTTTTATAAAACCCCGCGGGCAGGGCAGGGGCGCGAGCAGTGGCCGGGGAGGCGGCTGGGTGGCACCAGGAGGGCGGCCGGGCGGCAGCTCCCCGGTGCCGAGACGGGGGCCGGAGGGTGGCGGAGAGCAGCACCGGGCGAGCTGGCTCCAGAGGGCAAGGGGAGGCCTTGGGGAGGCACGGGGAGCCGAACCGATGGCACATGACAGCTGGCAGAGGGCTCGTGGGGGCAACAGAGACCCCGGACGAGGGAAACACATTTCATCTCTGAAGTATAAAAACTGCAAACGCAAGACAGACGACAGGAGGCAACGCTCGCAGGGAAAGCCACGGCGCGGCAGCAGGAGGGTGCCTGGGCACCAGCACCGACTGCAGCAGGGTCAGGCGTGTCTGTACCGTACAGAACTCGGCCCTGGGAAGGGGGTGCCCCCACCCCAGGCACGTCTCTGAGCACCCAGGAAAGGAAGGGAAAAGGGCAGGGAGCACGGGAACAGACTCGAATATCCCGGCACATCCGCAGGCACCGAGCCCAGAGGCCACAGTTGAGGCTGCAGCCACCCTCCCCTCGGAGCTCGTGGCACTGCCAGGCGCTGTTTGCCGCCCCGAGGGACTGGGGTCATCCCAGCTCCGTCCCAGAGCCTCGTCCCTTGCAGCAGCCAGCCAGCAGCACCCATAGCACTGGGCAGAGTGGGAAGCAGACTCAGTCCCCTCACAGGGCAAATACAAGAGACCTCCATGTTTCCCCAAAGCGTGAAAGCAAACCGCTCTCACCTTCCAACTCTGTCCAGGCCCGTAGAGATGTCACACTGCTGAGCAGCAGCGCGACAGCAGGAGGGAGGAGGACACAGCTGCCACCGCCAGCCCCAGGCAGGGGACAGTCCATACAAACGGGACAAGCAGCAGCATCTCGCAGGCCGGAGGGAGCAGAACTCTGCCCTTACATCCCCCCAAGTACCCAAGGGCAAGTTCAGGGCCCCAAGTCGCACAAGACCGCGTGCGGGCACCTGCCGCCACTCCGGGCTGAAGGCAGAGGTACAGCCACAGCCCCAAACCTCACGGCCCAGGCAGGGTGGAGGAGGGTCCTGCCATGGGGCAGTGCCAGGCTCAGACCTGGCCCTATGCACGGGCAAGAGGAAGGAGGCAAGAGGGAAGTGGCAGCATCTCTCCACTCCCCGGAGGCGCTGAAGCCCTGGAACATTCATGCATTAGCCAAAAGGCAACTACAATGGGATTTAAAACGCGTATCTAAGGCTGGTCCCTGCTCCCCTCTCAGGGCTGTGGGAAGGGCAGGGTGTCTTCCGCGAGGGGGAGGAAAGAAGCCATCTTCAGCGCCACGCATGCCCAGCGCCCTTGGAGCTCCGTGTCCTCCTGTCGGGCCACGCCACGCTCCAGCTCTCCCCCCCACAGGCGGCAGGCTCAGAGAAAGTCAAACACCCCGTAATTCTTTGCTGCTTGATAGAAGAAACACAAAAGGGTGAAAAGAAAGAAAAGATGTTTAGGGCGGAAAAGACCGAGGCAGCAGCGACACACGGGCAAGCAGCACAGGGCGCCGGGACGGATGCAGATTAATGGGGTTAGAGAGGACGGCAGGAGGGAATTACCACCGGCAATACACAAGTCTGGTGGCGGGAGGGGCTGGCAGCGCCCAGCAAGCCTGCCAGGCCCGTCCACCCCGCTCGAGGAGGGATTAGAATCAAGGTTTAGTTCCATTTATTATTTTTTTCCCTTTTTTTTTCTTTTCGTTATCAAGACCAAAAAAAAAAATAATAATAAAAACAAAACCAAAAACAAAACCCAAAAAACAAGGGGTGAAGCCAGGGCTGTTCCTAGGAGACAAACGACGGGGATGGAGGGGGGAAGGAGGGGTGGCAGACAGACAGGGGACGGGCGCTTCACATTACATCCACAAAGAACTCACTGGGGTTGCCCATGGCCATTCGGAAGGACTGTCTACTGGCTGTCAGTTCGGGGGGCACAGAGGCCAGGTCACGGCCTGGCGGCGCCCCGGGGGGCCCCATGGCTGAAGGCGGCGGAGGCATCAGCAACATGGGGGGGCTGAAGAGAGGGGGGAGGCCGGGCGGCCCGTACGACTGCTGGCTGTGGTGGCTGCGGATGCTATGAGCCAGAGAGTGTTGGCTACGCTGGCTGTGCTGGCTGGCCGGCACCGAGCGCTCACTGGCCGCGCGCTCACGCCGCATGCTGCTCCTCGTGGTGTGGTCCGACTCACTCCCGCTGCCGCCTGACTTGGACTCCCCGGTCTTCTCTCTCTCCTTCCTCCTCTCACTGCCACTGCGATTGGAACCGCTGCTCCGGCTCCCTGCGAAGCGCATGAGGCAAGGTTAGGTGACAGCTCAGATGAGCCAGGAAGAAAGGATCCTCCGCTAGCCAAGAGAGGACTACAGCACGCTGCAGCACAACTATCCGCCTGCGGAGTCCGTGTTCTCTGTCTTCTTCCAACTCGGAGTCCCACAGCCCTTCTGGGACACGCCTGCCCGAAGGTTTTTGACTTGGCTGCCCCCATGCAAAGGGCCTTGCCCAAGCAGTTTTTTCCTGCTCCTCCCCTGTACTGAACGGGGCACCTGCCCCCCCGCAGGCACGTTTCAGTCTTTTTTACTCACCTTCACTGTGCTGACTGCCTGCACTGCCCCCTCCGTAGCTGTAGCCTGGGTCAGGGAAGCCGGGGTGGGGGTTGTATGGATGAGGCGGCGGATACTGATACGGGAAAGCCATAGGCCAGGGTGCAGCTCCTGGGTGGGGGAGCGGAGCCAAAGTGTCCTGATCAGAGGCACCGCTGGAGCCATCGTGATCATGAAGAGACAGATTAGCCATGTCTGCAAGAAAGCAGAGAAGAGGGGTTAATCCAAGCGGAAAGACAACCACGTGTGACGAAGAAACTCCAGGTCCACCCCCGCGGATGGACAAGGACAGGGTACGCAAGGAAATGCAAGAAGCTGGCACTCTCCCTGCTAGTCAATACAACCATTTGTGCTTCCTGGCTGGACGATAGCCAGGCTGTGTGAGTCAGAGCTGCCACTCTAACACAGAGACCATCTCGGTGGGAAAGGACCACATCAGAGCTGCGGCTCACCCTGCCAATTACTTCCTCCGTCCCTCTTATTTGAGCAGAACCCAGTTGTCTGAGCACCACCCCTTTGCCAGCCCCTTGGAAGTTCAGAGCCTGGAGATGAAGTGAGTAAAGACTAAGACTCTGCTATGGCTGCTTAGGACAAAAGATCACATAGTAGGTGACAGTGTCATCTTCCAACTTCACCACCCCAGCAGCACAAGGGAGCTGGGCTATTCTTCCTCACTCTCTAACAGGGTCTTTAGAGCAAGGGGCCCAGCCTGATGGCAATGGTGGTAGCTATGTCCCCATGGTGTCAGCAGGGCTCTGCAGGACCTCTACTCCTCCATCCTCTCCCTCCCACCCACGCCAAGTGCCTTACTTCCACAGAGGTCCCCGAAGATGTAATAGCACTGCTCCGAGAAGGTGATCTTGTTCACGGTGTGTCGGATGTAGCCAGCCTTCAGCAGGTTGCTGGCATATTTGCGGGATTCACGACGGTCTGTAAAGCCCTCCACGTGGTGATAGAGCCAATCCACCACATCTGAACCTGCCACCAAATGTCAGAGTTAAATACAGCAACGGAGAGGAAGATGGCATCCCTTGAGGCAGTGGGTCACACTGGAGCCAAGACAAAGTGGGCCAAAAAGTGAAAAGGGACTGCACAGCCACAGGTTCAATGTGACCCCGGCCTGGTCAACAGTTTGTGGTGACAGAGATGCTCCCTTGGGCATCTGCTTGGAAAGCAGGCCACCCATTCCCCACTCCCTGTCTCTGCTGAAGGCAGCAGTCTCTTACCAATGAAGGCATTGGGGATGGTGATCTTCAGCCACATGCGGTCACGCACCTCCAGGCCTGACTCTGGTGAGGCCATGGCTTTGACAATGGTGGCCATGTCGCTGTGGATGGACAGGTGAAAGTCATCGAGGCCTGTGGTGTGGACGAAGGGGAGGGAGGCAGAGATGAGAGGGGACAGAAAAGACAATAGGGCTACATGGAAGCATCACACGCGGGAGGAATGGGCCAGGGAACAATACATCGCAGACAGCCTTGGGGCGCATGCTGTGTATCCTCCCTTCCAACGTTATCCTTTCCGTGTCAGCCATTTCACCCTGTGCAAAACCCAGCCCAGGCTAGAGTCTCCTTCCTTCCAACCAGTTCCAAACAGCTGAGATCCAAAAGCTGCCAGCTGAGCCCACACAGCCCAGCAAGGGAATTCTCTGCTCCTCACAAACTTGCAACAAACTCCTGGCTTTTTGCCCCAGCTGAACTCTGTAGACCCTTGCTTCAGGGCTCGGTATACTAGAATCACCCAAAACCTTCAGAAGACAACCAAAAGCGCCCTGTGCTCAGCAGGACCCTGTCCCACTGCAAGGCTCTTTGCTCCCAGCTGCCTCCATCTCTGTCTGGGAGGGCAATTGCTCCAGGACCAAGCTGACTTCCCCTGGCCCCGCAGTCTGAGCCAGTAACCCCTGACTGCTCTGAGCCTTTCCTCTGCACCTGCCACAGCTCCTGGATGGCACCCAGGCTCTTTGACTCTCCTTAGGTATAAGGCTGAAAAAGGTGGTATTAATTCAGCCAGCCATAGCTCTCACCAATCCAAGCACCTGCCCAGCGAGAGCTGCCTCCCTCTCGGTCCCCTGGCAGGGCAGACTTTGCCCATCCCGCTGTCCCCAAGCAGATGTATTGCTCCCCTTACAGCACAGTGAAGGCGAGGAAGCTGTGCAGTGGGTGGCGCACGGAGGCACAAGGACTTACGTTCGGTCTCTGGGATGGAGCTGGTGATGGAGGAGCTGGTGGAAGTGATTGTGCTCATGGATGGACTCATACCGTACGCTGGGTAGGTGCCCGTCATCGCTGCCGTGTGAGACACCCAGGCTGCCGGGTCGATGGGCCGGATGGGCTCACCTGCAGTGAAGAAAGAGTCAGTCAGTAGCTATAAGAAATTATCCCCTCATCAAATCAACCTCTGGGGAGGGACAGGGACTCAGCACAGCCCATTCCGTCCCCAGCATCTGCCGGGACTCACCCGGATCGGAGCATGGAGAGTCTGGCCCAGCCCAGATCCGCTGGGGAGCAACTGGGAGAGAAAGAAGAGAGGGAGGGTCAGCAGGAGAGGTGCAGAGGGAGAGATCCCCCTATGGCTCAAGGGGGGGTTTCTCTTTCCTCTGGCGCCCCGAGCAAGTGACCCCCCTGCCCCAGTGAAACGCGTCCCCAGCGTGATGTGGGAAGGAGGGCTGGGCTTATGGGCATTTTGGCCTGGGAATAGGACATAGCAGCCTCCTAACAGGAGAGCTGAAACCCCATCAAACCCCAATTCAGTGCTACATGGAGTCACACACACAGGGGATGAACAAGACAACAACCAAGTAAGTGCTTAAGGCAGGGCTCTCACATGAGCTGGGCACCAGCGTTAAGGGTGGGTCAGCTATCCACTTACTCCTGGGTAACGAGAAGCAGCCCCGGGGGCTGGGGTCCCAGCACTTCGCCACCGTCAGGGTGATGGGCCTGCAACAAAAAGGGGAGAGTCAGAACAACAGCCCAGTGGCACAAACCCCTGCATGATGGGCGGATGCTGTATACTGGCTCTCTCCTGCGAGACAGGGAGAAGCTGCCGGTAAAGTGCCCCTGTCCTCCTCCATCTATGGATTTCCCTAGTGACATGGACAAAACGATGTGACCCTGTTGAGGGTTGCTGATGACCCTGATGACAGGGCATCCCCACAAAAAAGGGGGCACAGACCCCAGTTCACCACCATTCTGTTGGCTACAATTCTTGGTTTGGGCACGAAAACCCAGGAATCAAAGCAACACCAAAACCAAAAGTTCTGAGCTTCTGTAAAGGCACTGGCAGAGGTGGCTGGAAGGCACAACTCACACCCCAAGCACAGACCATGCAGCTGCCCAGAGGTAAGGAACAACCAGAGTACTTACCCCGGCTTGTGCACAATCTCCCTCAGCACCCGCACAGCATCATCGTTGCTCATGTTCTCAAAGTTGATGTCATTTACCTGCAAACAACGCAAAGAGGTGAGTCCCAGAGATGTGACCAGAGGCTGAGCTCCCCACTCAGCTCAGCAGTGACTCAGCTCCCTCCTCCAAGCACAGCTTCCTGGGTTTAGCCTGCCAAAGTGCGTAGGGAGGCTTCTGGGTCTTTTCTTACTGCTCTCCCAGGCCCAAAGATGGAGGTATGTGGGTGTGAAGTACCTGCAAGAGCATGTCTCCTGGCTCAATCCTGCCATCAGCTGCCACAGCGCCGCCCTTCATGATAGAGCCAATATAAATGCCTCCATCCCCACGCTCATTGCTCTGTCCCACAATGGAAATGCCCAGGAAGTTGTATTTCTCTGCAGGGATGGACATTAGAAAGAAATTAATTACTGTGAAGGTGGTGAGGCCCTGGCACAGGTTGCCCAGAGAAGCTGTGGAGGCCCCATCCCTGGCAGTGTTCAAGGCCAGGCTGGATGGGGCTTTGGGCAGCCTGGTCTAGTGTAGGGTGTCCCTGCCCATGGCAGGGGGGTTGGAACTAGATGATCCTTGTGGTCCCTTCCAACCCAAACCACTCTGTGATTCGATAAGTAGGATATCATAAAGCAGCAGGCATAAGCAGCCCTAACCTCAGACAAACCACGTGCTAATGACGGTTGCTTGTACCCCTATCCCAGGGAGATGTCCTGGGATACAGAAAAAGTCTCAAGACACCAGTGCTTCAAGACAAGCCACTCTCCTATGGAATCCATCTCCTCACCCCTCCCCGTACGTGTTCTCTTTGTCCCCCCTCCGCCACCTGATCTCACTCTGGAAGGACCGCAGACCCCACGCACAGCCCCCACTCACCCATGTTCAGCGTGACTGTGATGATGTTCAAGGACATGGTGGAGTCTGTGATGCTGCTGAAGGATGATGACTGCAACATAAGTGAAACACGAGATGTCTTCCTGTGCCTCAGTAACATTCCCAGCCCTGGCTCCCTCCATCTCTGCTCCCTGCCACTTCCTGTGGCACCACAGCCACCACCCGCAACTCCAGCCTTATGCTGGGAGCTCTGCAGAGCCAGGGGACATCAGCCACAGTCCTTATGACATCTCAACAGCCATGACAAGGCCTGTGGTCCCAGTTCTTGAGGCTACATTGGCTTTGGAAGGGTATACAGCGCTTTATGAAGTCTCAGCACTTGGATACCACCCGTTTCTCGCTGTGCCCACAGCAAACACAGTCCCGGAGAGACTAAGTGGAGAGATCCTCCAGGCAGCCCACTCTGCTCTGCACTGCCCTCCCCAGGACACCCAGCCCCTGGGTACCCGCTCAATGCGTGGAGCCTTCTGTTTCCGCCGGCGTCGCTTGTGCCTCCTCATTAGACGGGAAGCACTGCTTTGCTCTGTCGAACTGCTAAACCTAGAGGCAAAAGTGAGAGTCAGCTCTGCTGCTGCCGCTGCCAGGGTGGTGGCTCTGGCTGCAAGGGAGCCACAGAAACAGCACAGGGAATGCAGGGTTGCAGAGGCAGATGGGCAGAACGTGTGCATGGGGGACAGACAATAGCAGAGGCGGCTGCTGGGTGAGACTTGAGAGAAAGGCAGGTCTGAGCAAGGACCCTGTCGCCCAGGATTACTGTGCCCCGCAAAGGCATCTCTCTCTGCTGGGACGCAGGGGAAAGCTAGTGTTCCTCCAGGACCTAAGCTCTCCTACCTGCTGGTGGAGTCATCTTCATCTGAATCGAAGAAGCTGGTGGTCTCCAGCTCACTGCTCATGAGCGTGGAGGAGCTCTCGTACCCGCCCAGGTCTCGGCGCCGCTCTCCCTTCACTGTCCCATTCACCCTGGGTGCTATGAAAAGACAAAGAATTGGTGTATTTGAGACAGGCCACGGGGAAACAACTCCTTCCCCTATGCAGGGCTCACAGCAACCTTCTCACAATGAATCTGGCCATCAGAAAATCCTGTCTAGCACCAGCCAGATTTGAGTCCACCCTGGGATCAGGTCCATCTTCTGTGGGACACCTCTTCTATCACTACAGGATGGGGAAGAGGCTGATGGGGCACTAGGAACAATGCTGCTAACATCATGGAAGACTTGCAGCTGGTTCCTTGGCAGAGCAAGGAGCGGCATGGAATGGCAAAGCTACAGCACGCTCTGCTTTTCAGCTAAGAGGGACTGAGGCACTGCTGTCTCCTGCTCTAGAGGCTTCTACGGGAGACATCTCCTTTGCCCCCAAAGGTTTCAATACCAAGCTCTGCTGCAACACATATGTTGCTCCTGCCTCTAATGTGAGGCTGTGGCCTCAGATCACTGAACAGCCTTTCTAAGCTGGGAGGGTTCTGCAGAACAGACAGCACTGCCTTGTGTCTGGAGATGGTGCCCCCACCATGCCCCAGTCATGCCCTGCAGAGCTCTTGCCATGTTACCAACACTCACCATGCTCTGGCCCATCTTTCCGACGAGGTCGTTCCCTTTGCGACGACACCACCGAATCCGTCTCTGTCTCATTGTCCAAGTTTTCCCGACTTCCTCCAGTATTAGGACTGCGATAAAAGGAACAAGAATGTCCAAGAGGGAACAACTGAAGCAGGCTGTCTCTACCCCTGTGCTAACCAGCACGAGCTTCCAGCCATCAGCTGTCTCCTTCTTGAGGGACAGGAGCAGAGGCAGTGGAGAACAACCACAGCACATCTGTGTGCAGGGCAAGGGACTGGGGCAAGCCGTGCCAGCTCTTTGCCAGCTTCCCTGCACTAATTTCAGCATGCCCTTGCTTGTTGAATAATGGAGCTCCACTTCAAATCTGCTCCCAGCCCCATCCTCCTCCCCTCTACCTGGCTGTGATCCCTGCTAATTTGTGTAGGAGTGTCCCAGTCCCTCGTCTGGATTTACAGCAAAATCACCGTGGGTCCCTCAGAAACCAGGATAGGCATCCAGGTAACTTACTGGAAAGAGGGGGGCCTGGAGTCTCCAATTCCTCCCGTGCGCTCCATGGAGGGTGGCAGCTCTGTTTGGTTATCGGCACAGACCGAGCCAGCATCTGAATGGGAACCCTCTGCAGACACCAGCTGGAGGGATGACAGACAGAGAATTAAATGTCTGAGGCACTGAGAAAACGTTTACAAGAGTGGCCAAACGAGCTGGCCAAAAGCCTGCCTGGCCCAGGATCTCATCTCTGATGGTGGACAACAGCAGATGCCCAGGAGCGGGTATGGAACAGGCCAAGCATGTAGCAACATTCCCCTCAGCGCCTTCCCAGACACCGGCTATTTGGGGCTCAGTAATTCCTGACCAGGCAGTGAAGTCAGGGTGGCTGACAGCCCCACTTGGAGGCTCTGACATCATCTGCACACCCACACTGCACCATTTTTACACTCAGGTAACCTTTAGCACATGTCCTGTAGCAAGGAGTGGATTCCCCTCGTTGTTCCTACATCAGAAGAGGCAGCTACCAGTCATTCCTTTTCTCAGCTTTACCAGCCTCTACACCTCTGCCTTCAAGCCGTGGGACCCAGCAGGACTTCCACCCTCCCAGCCCTCAGGAGCTGGAGGTAACAGAGCTCAGGGTTGATGCTGGCTTTCAAATAGACTCCAACGTTGCTATTTTTCTGGCTTCCACGTACTTTGTAAACTTTCAGCTTGTGCCCAGCTCATTGCCTTGGGCACAACCTCCAGCCAAGCTCCAGGAGGCTCAACTGTTTCCCCAGCACAGAAATTCAAGAAAGGGTCCAAGCCCAGGAACTCTTTATACCAGCCACGCTTGGGGCAGCCCTGGCACACCTATGTCTGTGCCTCTGGCTCTAAGATAAACCACCAATTTCAGGGCTCAGGGAATGAGGTGGAACCTCTCCCAGGAGGAAGGGGCTCACCAGTGTGATGAAGCAGAGGACAGCTCAAATGAGCTCAGTGGAAAGTGTTTTCCCCAGCATCGCTCCCTATCCAGTTTGCACTCTCCACACTTTCAAGCTGCACTGCGCGGGGCTAATCCCAATAGGGCTGGGCAGGAAAGCAACAAAAAGCCTTTTCCTTCAAGAGACACTCAGGGACTCCCAAAGCAGAGGTGACAGGGCCCAGAAAAGAGCCCCCCTTTGGCCAAGGAGCAAGTGCCCAAGGACAGACTAAAGCTCACAAGCAAAGGAAGATCGATTTCCATTTCTAAGGACCTTGTTAATGTGCTTTTTACACCTGACCCACGCCTGTTCCCTGCGTGGCGTGGGCAAGCAGGGGGTTTGGCTCTCCCCCAGTGTCAGGGAGGGACGGCAGGGCCTTGGTCTGCCCCAGGCAAAACAAGCTGCGGGTCAGCCTGGAGCCAGGACAGGGGTGAGGCCCAGTTATCTGAACCAACTGACAAGCCACCAGCCATCACAGGGGAGGTTTGGTCTAACAGAGGTTGGGGATGCCCCACTGTGGGTCTGGATAGAAAGATCACAAAACACGGGCTGGAAAGGAGCTGATCGCTGCTGCCAAAACCATAACACCCAGTGTAAATGCAGAGGCAGCTCTACTGCTTGCTGGTGAGGGGACCACAGCTGCATGGAAGCAGGAGCAGATGCCACCTCAGGTGCTAGAGGCACAGCCCATTTACACAGGTCCTGAGCACACCACTGATGAAAGAGATGTGTCCTGCCCACCTTCAAGAACTGGGGAAACCATGCTAAAGGGAGGATGGACTCCACAGATCATCGCTAGGGCAGGAGGAAGAGTGGCCTGCTGCCAGAGAGGCACTGGGAACAGAGACAGGGATGCAGCTGGGACAAGGAAGACAGGGCAGCCCTGAAAAAGCTGCAGCCAAGGCAGCAGACAGGGCAGAGAGCACCCTGGGGTGCCAAAAGCTGCAGAGCTCGTCCCACAAGCCCCAGGACAAGCCCAACGGCTCCTGCTTTTGCAACTGTCTAACCAGCTCTTGTCTCGCACCCTGCTCAGCTTCCCTCCCTCCAGCAAGCCCCAGGCACATGCCCGGCTCTGCTCCCGGCACCTTCCCCGTGACTTGTCTTCCCAGGACACATCCCACTCCCCAAGGGCCACATCCCTGCTCTGGCAGCCACTGCTTGGGAGCACATGGGAGAAGAGATGCTGGAAGTGGCCAGCACGGCCTAGGGAAGCATCATATAATGCTCTATGCTTGAAGATCTCAAGGCAAGACCGGGCAAATAGATCTGGACAGAGGCAAGTAGCCACAGGCAGCTGTCAAACAGCAGTGAGGAGAAGAGGAGAGGGGGTGTTCCCAAGCAGGGGGCACTGATGGTGCCTTCCTCTAACACTCCCAGGGGCTGGGATTTCCTCCAAGGAAGGTTTTGATAACCACCCCGCACTTTTCCTGCCCCTTGTACTGTCAGGAAATATTCACTTGGATCCAAGTCCCTGTCTTTCCCTCTAGCTAAAATTAGTACCCCGTTCCTAAAATAGCCTCATCCCACCCTATCTGGCAGAAGCAGCAAAGCAAGTGCTCCCCTCACCAGCCCCCAAATCACCCATGGGCAAGCAGAGATAGAAAAAGGGATCATCAGCTGCGCGTAAAGGTCTCCGAGACCACCATCGCCCTTCGTGCACAAGAGCTGGTAGCAGCGCTAACTCCAGGCACAAGTTCCCCACGAGGAGCCAGCACACCAGAGCAGCAGCACGGTGCTCTGGTCAGATCAGATGGAGCTGCACCAAATCCATGCCATTCACAATGAGCAACCAGAAAGCCCCTCCAGGGAAAGCCAGCGGCTGCACGGATGCGTGGGCCATGAGGAAAAGCACGCCAGGTAAAAAAAAAAAAGCAACGGAAAGGGCTCAGAGCCTCTGGCAGTCCCCGCAGGGCAGGTGAAAACAAAAGGCAGCTAGAAGGGGAGGGGTGAGGAGACGTCTCGGGGCAGACGCAGCAGCAGCAGCGGGGATGGTGGCCAAGAGCCGGACAGGCTGTTTTCCGACGGGCCTGCTAACCGCTAGAGGGAGGACAGCAGGCGCCCGGCCGCTGGCTCTTTGTGTGGGAGCCCAGCGCACACCCGCCTCCTGGTGCGGGGCGCAGGCAGCACCCCACCCTGCACACTGCTCCCCTGGCCAGCACCCCAGCAGGAGCCAGCCTGGCAGCAGGGCGCCCGCCCGGTCCTGTCACCCCCAGCCTCCCTCCCAAAAGGCAGTCGCTTCATGGCCCCCCAGCCGAGGCCCAGCTGTTTGGTGCAGGGATGGAAGAAGCATTAGGTCTGACCTAGCTTGATTTGCTGAGGATTTTCACTGTTTAGGGGCTATCAGGTGGCATCTGGAAAAAGGCACCTGGGTCTTGGTTCTGCTCCTGGCGTAGAACCACACCCCCTCATCAGCCCAAACTGCAGCTCATCAGAGGGGAAAAAGAGACAAGGGGCTATGGAGACTGAATACCTTCCCTCCCCCCACCAAAAAGGAAAAAAAAAAAAAAAAGCAAGTCCCCTTGGGGGCAGAGGGAAGCATGCAGGCAGGGGACAGAGCATGTGCATGGCATGGCACAGAGGGAGAAGCTTGTCCTGCAGCTGCCCAGGCAGTACCTTTAATCTTCAGGGCAGTCAAATCCAGTCCACTTCACCAGCACTAAAGTCACTTAAGTCCTTTGCGCCAGTCACCGGAGCAGGACTTTCCTTGGAAAGCTGACCCTGCCATAGGGGCACATGGGTTACGCTGCGGATGGGCTGGGACCATCACCTCTGCCAGGCACCAGTGATCGCAAGCTCTCCGTAGAGGCATCCCACATCTTCCCCGGCATGGGGGACCCAGCACCACGCAGCCCTCTCTCCAACTGAGGGACTGGAGCATGGTCATCAAGCTCATCAGCTTCGTTAGCAGCCAGCACTTTGACAGTACGGAGCAGTTCCCGTGCCTTACTTGGCACTATGCAACCAAACGGTGGTTTTCAGAGAGAGCAGAAACAGGCAGCGGGATACTGAAGCAAGGGGCTTGCTTACCCACGACACCACCCGGCCGTTGAAGCAGGGAAGCTTGGCATTGTCGTCCGAGATTTCTTCTTTCACCACCCTGCAAAGGGGAGAGGATGCAGTCAGAGCTGGGTCCAGCACTTGAGAGGAAAAGGAGACTTTCTGAGGCGGGTGTTTGCACCCAGCACCAGGCAGCCCAGGCCCAGGCTTGGTGATGGGGCAGGGAGAGGACCGGCAGCTCCCTCCTGCTGCAAGGCTATAGCTTCCTATGTCCATGGCCATGAGTGGCAGGCTGGAGGGAAGACAAGGGCAGAACAGGCTCTCCTGTGTGCATCCAGCTGTTTTATCCCGATTCACATTTCAATCAGTTAAAAAAAAGAAAATCAGATGCCTATTTCCACCAGTTCGCTTATTTCTAAAGAAATACATAATTTAAACCACTTTATAACGATCTGAAAGAATCACAACCTATGCCAGAGATTTCTAATAGATGAAAGTGAAATGCATTAAACATGCTGCCTCTCAAATGTTACTGCTGCTTTTTAATTACGTACAATATTTCAACATCACTTCAAGCTTTATAGTTGTGCCACAACGTCATGTTCCCACATTACACAAACAGCTACAGTATTATCAGTCTTCACAGTGGAGGGAGCACTGATAGTTTTTTTCCCCAACACTAAAAACATCAGTTTTCTTTGGAGAGAAAATGTCTTCTTTCTGTTTTAAGTATCACCAGGCAGATAAATCCTTTTTCCACAGTGAGTCTGCAATCAAAACAACTTGTCAATTCACCAGGTTCAATTAATACCATCTTTGATGAATCAAATTTAATGGCAAAACAGGTTTTAACAAGCTCATTTTCTTTTTCTGCTCAACGACATTTTAAGCACTCTTATTTAATACAAAGACATCTTACAAGTAGTTTGTGATACTAACTTCCCCTCCCAAACTATATCTAAGGTAGCTTGAGGCGTATGCACTTAAAAAAAATAACATAGTGACTAAACAGTGACTCAATTATGTTTGGGGGAAAAAGAATCCAACAGAAAAAGAATTAAGCACAAATGTGAAACCAAGGGAAATTATGCATTAAAAAGATGTAGTTTACAAGTAACTAGAACAGAATACAGATAGGTGGGATCCCATCAGCAGCTCTGAACGGTCCCAAGCCAGTCCCCAACTCACGCAGAATCGACGAGGATGCCAGCGTGGGACGCGGAGCTGTGACCCATTGCCCCAGACTGTCGCCAGCCCAGGCACTGCCACCGAGAGGCACGGGGCTCGGAGAAACAGGTACTCCCTGGTGCGACGGCAGCTGCCCAAGTGTCACTGAAAACAGGATGGCAAAGCTCGCCAGCGCGCGCGAGGCATCAGCAAAAGGCAAATGAAGAGCGCTGGAAGACCAAAACCCGGGGAGCAGGCTCGCTCCACCCTGCCAGCCGCGCTGGTTGCTCCGGTGTCACGCACGCTCAAAGGGCTGTCTCATGGACGTCTTTGCTGGTAGGTGGCACTCACCATCCCTGCCCAAACTGGAGAGCCAGCAAAGGGACTGGGCAAACGCTACCCGTCCCCGGAAGGCACAGATGCGGAGGTCACGGTTTGAGCAGTCTAATCAGCTCCCAAGATGTGTGTTAATTCCTCTTGCACAGATGGAGAAGGAGGAAAACGCAGGAAAGGAGCAGTGAGGATGGATTAAAACCCTGCTGGCTTAATGCTTCTTCAGCATGCTCTATGCCAGCCTCTGCCCAAAGCTCCCCGAGCCCAGGATGAGTATCAAACGCAGGCAGTCTTCCCCAGGACCCATTCTCTTCAGCGCCCACACCAACCCTTTCCAACGCAGGCAAGTTGTTGTCCTCTAACCTCCAAGCGCGCACACACACGCGCACCCTGGCCTGGCTGCGCTAGCATCCATTCATGCTGTCGCCAGCAGCCTGGCCTTCATCCAATTCCTAGAGAGAACTTCAGGCAGAGCCAATTTTCAGCGCTGCGTGCTGCCTGCTCAGGGACACAGAGCCCTGCCTGTGGGTGAAGGGACAGGGTGATATATTTCCAGGGTCAAGGTGACCAACCGCTAAGCACAAATGAACTATTCCACTTCAGCAGGGACAGACGAAACCAACTCCCAAAAGTTCCCCGCCCCAACTGCAACGCTGGATCGAGAACAAGCTCCCTCTGTCCTGAGAGCTGGTCCCTCATCGCTCCTACCACCCCGCTGCTGCCCCAGACATCCCAGGGGTCAGCTCCACCCCGCAGCAGTTTTCTCCCTCCTTCCCCAGCCACTACACTATTTATCCCTATTTATCACCCAGATGCCAGAGCACAATGGATTATATATTTAGACTCTACAGAGCAAAAAACTGATAGCTCTGGAGTCAGGCACATGCCAAGCAGGAATATCTCTGCAGTCCTGCTCACGTCTGTCACCGCTCACGCTGTCCCAGCTATTCATGCCCCACATTCCTCCCCAGCCTCAGTCCTGAGCTGTAGCCTTTCTCCCCCCCAACTCTCACCACTCTCTTCAAGTCACACTTTTCACACGAACAAGACCGCAGGTTCACGTCAGAAGCCACCAGCCGAGCAACCTCTGGGGGAGCTGTGAGCGGTGCCACGTTTCTCCACCGCGGCCGCATGGGCAGGCGGCCATGAGATGAAGCAGTCTTGTGGATGTGCTGGGAGGGAAAACCATGCCATGGCTGTGCGGGAAGAGCCCCCAGCTGATAAGGTCTGAGCCTGGGAATCCTGAAAGAGCAGACCCAGAAGGAGCCCAGGCTCTCTCTTGGTTCTCTAGAAGCCTTTCCTTTTGGCAGCAGCCCCCACAGCCCCGGGAAAACAAATTGCCCAAGGCTGATTTCAAAGGGACTGCTTTTAGTTTATCATCCATCAGGGCAGCCTGGTTTCAGATTTTCCCGTGTTTAAAGTCCTGTTGGGGGCTGGACACAACGTGGCTGAGAACGGTGGCCAGGGAAACCCCTTTGCTAGGGGGAGGCAGCCTGAGTCTTGCCTAGGCGAGCGTGGGTCCAGCCCCCCGGTGCTGCTGCTCTGCACTGAGAACTGCCCAGGCAGAGCGCGCGCTCACGGCCCCCGTCCTGTCCCCAGGGCCAGCCGACGTGCTACAGCCAAGCTGCGTGCTCACCGCCTGGCCCGCAGCCCCAGTGCTCCCCGGCACTCATCTGCCTTGAATTTTCCAACAAAGAGACCTGCGGGAGGGAGGAAGGAGGGAGGATGGAGAGAGGGAGGGTTACAGGGGAGGCAGGCCGAGTGGGCGGATGATTCAACCGCCATCCCCAGCGACACGGGGCCAAGCCGGGGAGGAGGAGGAGGGGACGAGACTCTGGCTGCGGCAGGAGCTGGGCTGGGGTGTGCAGAGGGGCCTGCCAGGGCTGACACAAGCAGCACATCTGCTCCCATGCAGCTGGGGGAGGGGAAGGGGCAGCCCCGGCAGCAGGGAGGGAAAGCAGCGGAAACCCGGCTCCAGCCCGTGCTCCATCCTGATCCTCCCACTGGCTTCTACGGAAGAGCGAGCATCCCCTCTCTCTCCCCACGGCCTGGGAAGATGCCACGCTCCCAGCTTCCCTCCCGCTCCTTGCTGGCAGCCTGGAACGAGGATGCAGAGGCGGCCGAGGGACAGGCAGGCAGACACTGCCTTCTCCAGGGAGCCCCAGCCCGGCTCAGGAAATTAGAGGGTATTTTATATCACAGAGTCATGTCCTAGGAATGAAGGGAAAGCAGGGAACAAGCGAGCGTGCGCAGGAGAGAAAGGAGGCCATAAAACCCACGCCTCAGAGACGGCTGTGCCGTGTCAGGGACCCCGGGCTGCGCAGACGTTACCAGCGCAGCTGCTGCGCTCCCAGCCTCCCCGTTTCCCCTCGGTGGCCTCCAGCCCAGGCAAGGCTGCAGATACAAGGGAGTTCCAGCTTCAGCCAGCTCCAGTCTCTCCCGAGCAGGACCCGCTAACCACAGTGGGGTCCCAGCAAAGAACTCGGATGGAGTAATGTGAGCCCAGGGAAAGAAGAAATCCAAGAGGCACTGACAAAGGCTCTGGCAGGAGGGTTTGAACCTCAGATGTGGATGCAGGCTGGAGCTCAGCAGCCATCGCTACTCGTCTCTGGCAGTCCCATCCCCCAACTTGTCCATCTATGGGCTCACGATAGGGAGGATACTCAGGGAGAAGCAGCCACGGGATGCAGCAATCATCAGAAAAGCTGCATCAGGAGCCTGGGGGGTCAGGACCAAGAAGGGAGGTGAGGGAAGGGGACCCCTCAAGCATGTTAGCTCGATGGCCAGGATGAAAAAGGGGAGGTGCAAAGATTGACAAGACAACTGAGCAGAGACAATTTCACACTAAAAAGATGAAAAGCGAGTACAGCAGATAAAAAAACCCAACAACTCTTTTCCTTCATTTAGCTCAATTATTGAATGACCTTCACAGAACAAAAACAATTTTTCCAACATTGCAAAGTCCAGAAATTCAATGTTAAACTTAATTGTCTATTACAACCCCCCAAAAGTGCACAGATTAGGTAGGTCACTCCCCACCTCCGACAGCCCACGGAACCACGAAAAAAAAGAAGAAGAAAAAAAAAAAGAAACAAAAGCATCAGGAAATGTTTCTACCCAAGAGTTCAAGCTTCGGGGATTTAGACACCAGAAATGTGATCTCCTTTTCAAGACCTTTAGGACACACCCCCGAGGGCAGGGATGTCTTGTCTCCAAATGATTGTATAGATTAATAATGCCGCACAGGCAAAAGGAAACACCTTCACGTGCTACTATCCAAACGTGAGCACCTCCGAGCTCCGGAGCAAAATCCTCCTCCCTTCTGCAAGACCAAATGCTGGGGCCGCAGGAACGAGCTCTGCAGCCGTTTCACCAGAAGAGAAAATTGGACAGGGCAATTCTCTGACAGAGCTGAGATTTTGGATGGGAAATATTCACCTGTTAGACTAAGCCCAGACATGACACGTGTGCTTCCCGTGGGGATATTCCCCCCCAGGGGCTACAGGCCCAACCAAAGAGCACACACGTGTATTGGGAAGACCTTGGGCTTCGCAGGCAAACGGCACGCATCAAACAGGATTAGAGGATTTGAGTTGTCTGTCTCTGTAAGCCACAGCATTCTTTGGGTCTTCCTCACCATATTTTTACCTCCTGCGTGAGGTAGGGGTGAGGAGGAGGGCTTTCCGAGTGTAAAGAGAGGTCACCACTCTCCCATCTAATTTCCCTCCCAAGCACCCAGACAGGGAATTCTCCACTGCCCCTCTATGCTGTAGCACAGGGTAAAAAGGGAAACACAGATTTGTGGGTGGTTTAGCTCTGTCAGACCCTCCTGCCCAGAGAAGCTCTGTCCCTCCCCATCTGTCCCTGCACATGGTGGCAGTGTGAGCTCCCTTGCAGCACTGTCTTTACCTGGGCTCTTTTTTAAGAATCAAGAAACGCAACCCAGCCGTCCTGCTAACAAAACAGTAACACAGCTCTGCATCCGAGCAGGAGGTCACCTCTGGTCTCCTGACAAATCAAGGGAGCTCTACAAGGATTCCTCAGGGAGTAGGTCACCCCCTTTGAACCTACTACCTGCTCTCCTCAGGAGCAGGGACATCGTGCCCATGACGGAAAGCACGGGAACAGCTTCTTTCTGTTTCAGGCTGTAATCTTTACAGCCTCCCTCAACCATGCTCACCACTGCTGCCCCACAGCCTCCCCACACACCCCACAGCTTCCCATGGTCACTCAGGCAGGGGCCGAACAGACATCTAAGACAGCAACTGTTTTCACCAAGAACCTCTCATCAACACATTTGCAATCACTCCACTGGACATACACCAGGACAACCACAGCTTCCCTGCCCAGGAGATGCTTGGCTCCAGCTGGACCCATGCTCAGTACTGTAGGCATCACTGGGTGGAAGATGACAGAGGACAGAGCTCCTGTTCCTCTGGTCCAAAGGCTGGAAAAGGAATGGCATTTAGGAATGAGCGACCTGACCTCTTAGGCCTGCCCAGGAGCAGCGCTTATCAAAGCAAAGCTACAGACTTTGATTTCCAAGCAAGCCCAAGAGCCCTGGTGGCCCCTCCCGCCTTGATCTCTGGAGTGACCATCTGGCTGCAGCACTGCTCTGCAAACAAGCCCAACAGGCCTGTCCTCCGATGGGGAACAGGAAGCTGCACCAGGACTGCAGGAGGCACCTCCACACTAATTAATCCCGCCCTGCCCAAGCGATGCTTCCAACCCCCAGAAGGACATTTAGAGATACCATCAAAGGAAGCATTCTCCAGGCCCCTGAAGGTCCAGTGACACTTTCAGTCTCTTTGAATTGGAAATCAGGACAAATGGGAACTCCCAGCAGAAGCCCAGCCAGGTTCTTCACCGTGGTAGCCCAGTTTCGGCTCCTCAACAACTCAGAGCTTTCATGGCCCAACACAAGGATACAAGTGCAAGGACTCATTGTGAGAAGAGATTTGAGGTTAAAGATCTGCAGAAACGACCTTCAGGGAACCAAGACATCCACAGACACAGCAGTGACCAAAAGCTGGCCTTGTATTCAAGGCCTCAGACGGAGACAGGGTAAAATCCCGGTGCAATTGCTATCGTTCATATATATGTTGAGAGATGGCAAGCAACCGGGAGGAGGCTTGGTCTGCTGTGATGCTTCGCTCCGTCTGGATACAGACGGCGGGAAGAGCCCACAACGCAGAGCTGCAACACAGCAGCTTCTGCCAACAAAGAGAAATGGACTGTGCAGAGAGGTGGAGGGAGGCTTTACCCAGCTGCTGCAGGCAGCAACACACAAAGGGCGCAACAGCATCTGACCACAAAGTTTATCAAAGAGGTGTCTGGCCCCCACAGGGAATTCCGTGCAGTTCTCCACAGAAGTCGCTCAGCCCTTTCTACGCTGGCTAGAGAAGCACCAGGCTCTCTTGTCCAGGGACTTCACGCAGGTTAAGATGACAGTGAGGAGCTCGAAGTATAAATGGGTCCAAGGACTGCCGCGGGGATGTCAGCACATACGCAACAGGCAAGGGAGAGGGGCACGATGTCCGGGAAGGCTCTGCACGCACCGTGAGGAAGGCAGGACCAGGCCTTCCTTTTCTGGCCCTCAGCTGAGGGACGCCAAGTCAGTCCTGCTTTTTCTTAACAGCAGGCGAGGCTCCTGCCAAGAAAGCGCTGCTGCTGTGGAATGTGCTGGGCCAGCAGTACAGCTCATTCCTGGAAAAGCATCAACTCAGCGGGAGAGCAAGGAGAGGAGAAGAGGGGGGGAAACGGGAAGAGGGGGAGGGTGGGAAACAAAATCTGAAAGTTTGGACGTCCACACCTGGGGAAGCAGGGAGCTGCCACAGAGCGGTCTGCTCGCCAGCACCCCCTTGTCCCGGGCTGCCAGCACAGCAGCGCTCCCGAGCACCAGCTCTCTGCTCTTGGAGCACCTTTCTGCTGGCCTGCCACCTCCAGAGCAGGTCTGGTAACAAGGCAGATGTCTGTGGGGAGGAAGAGTGAGGTTTGCTTCCCCCATCATGTTAAAAATTAATTTGTATTTAATGCCAGATCACCAGGAGATGTTAAAGCAGCCACCATGTGTCCCACCCTCAAGACACTGACCACCTCACTTTACTCTCTCCTGGCACAAGCTTTGCAAGAATCTCCCACGGAACCCAGCCCAACCTTCTACCCGATGGGAAGGGGCCTTGACAGATAACAGTCTCTAGATGACTGCACCTACTCTTCGCATCCAGCTGGGCTACCATCAACATCATCTCTGCTAACTGCGTCCATAGGACGTACAGAGAACCGCTATAAAACCAAGAGGGAGTCAATAAAGCTCAAAACCAAGTTCCACCACAAAACATTTGCCAAAGACAATGAGGAGTCACGCAAAGAAGAGTCACAACAAAAAAGAGCCACAACAGCTGCATGGTAGCAAAGAACAAACTTTGTCCCTGATCTCAGGCTATTGCAGCACTCTGAAAAAAGGGCAAACAGTGACATTACATCCCTCTGGTCCTAAATTGCAGGAGGCAGCAGACAGTATAAGGGGTCTGAATGCTCATAAGAACCACTTCTGACCATCGCTAGGACAGGGATGCGTGTTCTTTTTCTTCCTCACCTTTAGGCCCTGGGTAATTTTTGGTGCAACCTGAAATGTTCACTTTTCTCAGGAAATTGTCAGCAAGCCAGGAAGAACTTGGAGAAAACCAAGGGTTTCAATGATCAGTTCCTACACAGGTCTACTAACAGACAAAACCAATCAAAGGTAGAGGAAGGCTAGCTGCTTCCACATGGTCTCTTGCTTTTGATGGTGTCAGTGCAGGGGCTGGTACAAGAAATTCCCTGTACAGAGAGACAGCAAACAGAGCACATTTTAGTCGCCTTTTACCTAGTTCATTTATTTCAGCTAATGCCAGTCATCTTCACCAAACTCTCTTCAAGGCACAGGGCCAAGCCCTTGAATACAGTGAGCAACCTCCTAACCAAGCATCCCTTACCCAGCCAGCCAACCTTGCCCTCCAGCCATCACCCAGCAAACGGGCAAACACTGTTCAACTGCTGGAAGGAAGAGACAAGAAAGATGCTCCAGTCCTAACCAAACCAAGCATGTGCTGGTACACAACTCACTCAACTAGAGGTCCAGAAAGTGGATGAGAGCCATAAAGCAGGAGCCAGTCAGTTACTGTAAATTAAAAGCAACCTGATTAGCTAAGACACAGGAAAATGTGAGCTGTCTCCACCATGCTGCTGGTTTACTCTCACCAGTGAAAATACTCACTTCTTTTTCCTTCCTTTACGAAAGCTCTGGCCCACAGGACTCCTCCTGAAACCTGATGGAAGTTCCACCGGACAAAGCAATATCCAGGCAGTCAGGAGACCGTCACCTGCCTAGAACTCCTCCAAAGGAGTGTCAGAGATTTACTGAAACAGGGCACAGGCCATGGTGTTGATCTGGAAGGAAGGTGTTTTCTGCTAGCAGCCAGGCTTTTCTGTTTCAGCTGCCCAGCTTTAAGCAGTGACTGACATTAGACCATAATCTGCGTGAGGTGTCAGGTACATAACTCAGTCCAGATCCTGCCAGGACTTGCCTCTCACGCATGGATCAGCAGCCTTTTCAACCAGAGGGCAAGTTTCTTCACAATTTAGGAGAGGACAGTACTTTGGATTACTACAGCAACATACCCCACCTCTGCAGGACCAAGTCCAACTCAAAGCTGCTGCTTTTCTTTGACGCTGTGAACTCCTGGGTCTGACCCTGCCATATACCATTCAAAACCTTCCCATCTGTCATGTCTGACAGGGGCAACACCAAAGTCTGACCTCCAGAAGTCACCATCACACTTGAGGTGAAATGTTCCTCCTGTGGTGGGTCTCAAAACCATAGCTGCCAACTCCCAGGTCCTTCAAGGATGAAGAAGTGCAGTGGAAGGCAGCACAACCTCTCTGGAGTCTGTAAACATTCCATGAGCTCGGTAACTGTGCTGAACTGGTCAATCTACACATTAGCTATTCCTCACAGCAGCCCAGAAATACTGGTCACACATTATTACGCAATAGGGCCATTTCCCATGCCTGTGGATCTGCTGATAAGTCAAGCTGCAGGACGACCCTGATTTTGAGTTTCCTAATTATCTGTGATACTGACATGAGATTCCCATGAAGCATCTCTCTTCTAGTCACAAGTAATGTCACCACAAACACTTTGTGCCAGCACCATGTCTTGACCGACATGGTCTGGTACCTGCAGATAACATGGCCAGACTCGGTCTCCACATCTCACTACACAGGAGACCACGTGGGCCATGCAGCTTACTATTACCAGGGCGCAGGTACCAACTGCACCAAAGGTAATGTCGTATGAAGACAGCACGATATTTTTAAAGTGTCCCACACTGGCAATATTAAAACAATAATAATAATAAAAAGACAACTGCTATAGTAGGCTCCCACATTTCTGCATTGGGGATTCAGAAGCACAGACACGTGCTGCGCGAGTCTGACCCAGCTCAGACACATCAGTCCCAACGTAGATGTTGCATATCTCTGCAGTAAGTCTGCAGGAACTGCCCCAAGGAAACCCAGACAGAGCATACCCTAAGCTGAAGCAGATGTTGCCACCACAAAACTCCTCTGCTGCTTCCAGGATGCCTGGACAGGGAAAAATCTTAAGAGTTTTCCCAAACTAACCCACCTTTTGGCCCCAGCTGAAATATTTTCACTCTGGGAGCAAAATCCATCTCACGGGAGCCCTTTCAGGACCTAAAGGTACATTTACCAGCTCCAGGTCTGAGACAACTGGGAGGTGTGCCACAAGGGACTCAGCTGTGCAGCTAGATCCATGAAAATCCGCCCTCCTCAGAGCTACAAAAGCCAGCAAGAAAAAATTCAGATGAACACAGTGCAATGGCAAGACCTACTGCATTAAGCCCCTACATGGGCTTTCAGTATAGCCCAGCCTCAGCTGAGCCCACAGGCAAACCTCTCTGTGAACAGCACTAAAATACTGGTTGAGCGAGGCAGGGCTGAATGAACTGGGACAGCTCGTTAGCCATATGCAAACAGAAGTACGGAGTTTGCATATCCATCACAGCTTCTGAAAAAAGCTTCAATTTCAGAAGCTGCTGCGCCCTGGGGCCAACCCAGCTAACAGCCATCAGCAGAGCAGCAGCCTTCTCCCTGCCCTGCCCATCACTCAGGCCACAAAGCCAGGTTTGTCAGCGAGCTGCTGACGCTGCTCTGGTTGTCAACAACGGCGGCGTGGCACGGTGCAGCATACAGGGGACGAGTTATTCGCTCACAGATGGTGAGACACAAAAGGACCATGAATCTCAAGCAGGTCAGAGCAGGTCAGAAGCCCAGCGAGTGGGCAGGCTAACGTGCTAGCACTAGCTTTCCCGCTATAATATACACAGAGACAGAGCTCCCAAAACACAGACCCCTCTTGCAGACCTCCAGTGTCCTCAGAACCAGCCTGTACGTGGCAGGAGCTGCCAGCCATCCACAAACAGGGCAAAGCCCACAGCCTCTGTTACACAGACCCTGAATTCCCAGCCTATCACAGAGACAGCTGCCAGCAATCAGAGGGGCCACGCAGCAAATAAATTCCTCTCCAAACCCTAGGGGCAGGTCAAAAACCAGCAGAGGAAAGACCTTCCCACACAGCGGCCGGTGCCAGCTCTCCCAGAAACGGATCTCTGCTCCAAGTCATGCGAGGAATCCTTCCCCCCTTCAGCTCACGTCTTCAGCCAGGACCAGAAGGATGGACTCCCACTGCAGCGATTCAGTCACTGCTCACTGTTACCTTCTTTCCTCCAGTCCTCCCATGATAAATTTTAGCCAGCTAGACACAAGGACAGGTGCCCCAGTGGGGGATAACCAAGGCAGAGGACTTAGTGGAGCAGGGTACCCAAATGCTGCTTCTGCTGCCTTCAATAGCTAGCTGTGGCTGGAAAAACAATGTCCCTGGCACGTCCCCTTTAATAAATAACCGATACAGCCACCACAACAGTCCCAACCCTCCGCTGCGATACAGGATTACATGGCACAGGAAGGTCAGCACAAGCATCTCTGACTGCCAAAACCTCCAGAGAATTCCTGGATGGGCTCAGTATTAGTGCTACAGCAGCAACAACACAGTAATGGAAATGAGTAAAACCAAGAGCTTCAGAGCAGGGGGTGGGGGAGATACTTCAGCTCTGCAAGCTAACGCTGTCCTTGGAGACAGTGATACTCACGGCCCCAGCGCTCACATACTCTCCTAAGGCCACCATGGCGTTACACAGATAAGCACACGGACAAAGCAGACAAAGTCACAGAGATTAGACTAATTCCCAGATTTGTACCTTACTTCAACGCTTTCCGAAAAGCCTTCACAAAAGGATTTAGTCCAAAAATTTCCAAGCCACCAGCCGCTACCGGTGGGATTAAGTTTTACTTAACTTGCCAGCTGCTGCCTAACAAGCCAGCACCACCGGGACAAACAGTAACACAGCCACATGGTGCCACATCCCCCTTCTGGAAAAGCACCATCCATCCAGCACAGGTCAGAAGGGCAGGCTCCGAATAACAAACAAGGGATGGAGAGAGGAGGAAATCAATAGGAAACACCAAAAACACACAGCCCTGACTGCTGCCTCATCAGATGTGCAGCATGATGCAAAGCTGGTGTGACAACATGAAGGCAATTTCCTGCGGGCGCAGTCTCTGCTGTGTTCCACAAGCCCAGCTCTCCTTCGTGGGCTTTTACACAGATCAAATATCCTAAACCACAACATTGTTATATCTATTTGGATGCAGTCAAGGGTGGAGGAGTAGCACTTCATTACTGCAGATACCCTCAGAACAGTTCAGCAACTGCCGTGCAGACACGCAAGAGGCTTCCCACCACTTTCAGTATCATGAGCTCAAAAAGGACTTGAGAAATTTTAACTATGCTCCCCACACCTCTACATATACAGCCTTCAAGTCTAGATGGAGGGCCTCATGCCCACCCTGAGAGAGCACCAAAGCCAAACACATCTGTGCAGCAGAAAATCTGCAGGGGGAAACTAGATTTTCTTTGCTTATAGTCACAGCACCCTTCTTCCCTGAGCATCCCCAAACACATGGTGGTGGGTAACTACCTTCACGAGTTCAGGCCGCAAAGCTGCAGATCCAGAGGTCTCTGCCTGCTGGGAGACCAGATGGGGAAATCACAGGTGAAGGAGCACACTGGAGAAGAGGGTCTTACTGAGGGTTCAGCGCTCCGAGCACACGGGCCTTGGGCTCGTGGGCCACCTGCCTCCGTCCCTACAAGCCAGCACCTTCCTTCTCAAACGCTGCCTCCCCAGCTGCCCGTCCTGCCCGCACCACAGCCACGTCGGAAGGAACATCACTCCTTACACCACCACCCACAAGGTCCAGCACCCACTCTGCAGGTGAGCCAAGGTCTGGGATTAGTTCTAGATGAAACTCTCAAAAGTTGTATTTCAGCAGGAGCGAGAAGACAGAGGAGCGAGGCCACTGCTATCATCCCACAACAACGAACAACACTCAGGTCAACCCAGATTACGGTGGTTTATGAGCCATTTTTAAAGGTGCTTGGCCTTGACCTCAGGGACTGAACCACGTTGGAGCACAGCTGCACCACAGCCAGCCAAGGCACACAGATTTACTTCATGACAATTGCTGAGATGTCGAGGTAGGTTTTTGCTCTGTGCAGGAATTTGGAGGACCAGAGTCCTCAAAATGCTTCCAAAACATAAAACTGCATCAAAACAGCTGCATTCTCACGGATGGGAAAAGGTTTCTTGACCTTTCTTTCTCTTTTTTTCAGAGATGACAAGAGAGGCTTAAAATTAAGAAACATTCCCATTGAAAACATAACTGGAAACAATACCTCTCCAAGAAAAATGCTGGCTTCAACACACCACCATATTTTGGGAGAAAATACATTCAGTCAAAAAAAATTTCTGACCAGCTCTAGTTGCAAACAAATTCAATAGCTGTTGTAAAGCTTCATTGTTTGCATGGTACAGACAAGACCTTAGGGAAATTGGTCTGCAGCCCGATTTGGCTAACTTGGCTTTCCGAACACCACCTCTGGGCAAAGAAACCAGGCTATGACTGCCATCCAACGTGGCCTTCGGAGCACAGCTCCAACCACAACAGACAAAGCCGGACACCTACAGAGTCAGTAATAGCTGGGTCTGAACAGCAGGACACACACTGCCAGGCGCAGACAATACAACCCAGGGAAGGAGCGAATACCATTGATCAACCCTCTCCATCTGCACCCCAGCGGCCCCCCACCACCACAACACTTGGAAACAGCCTCCAGCAGCAGCTACAGCCAGGATCAGCTCCAGTGTCGACGGGCCACCCCCCAGCACGGGCAGCATTACAGTTACAGAAACTTCCCACCACAAGCGCAGACAGTGGTTAGCAGCTCTCTGCCAAATCCTCGGCAGCCCAGGAGGCGGAGGCACAGGCTGCAGTAACCTACATGCAAAATGTCCAAAAATCACCTCCGGTGGAACCTAGCACACCAGGGTAGCATATTGCACGCGAGCATGCAGAGAAACACGTATCCTCCGGAGTGGGGAACACAAGAGATGGGGTGCTGTGGCCTCTCACATGGTTAAGTGCTGCCCTCAGCACAGAAAGGAGAGGGAATGCCCAGAAGGTGAATAAAAGTGACGGCCACCTCACAGCCAGGCCAAAGCAGTCACTCGAACAGCAGCACCACAAGGGACACGAGCATGCAAGGGAGCTGCACGCAGTTTCAGAGGCCCTTTTGTCAACCTCCTCCTGCATGAAATCCAGGCACCCTTCAGCAGAGGCATGGGACAGGCAGAGGTCTTCTGCAGCCAGCAGCATTTCCAGTTCAAAATTTGAAAAATAAAGGTCCAAAACAATGAAAATAAAACAACTCCCCCAACTCACGCTACGAAGCTGGCAGGAAAGGCAGAGGCACCACGCCAGCGGCTCACCACTGCTTAGGGACTGACACCGCTTATTAAGTTTAGGATTCTTTCCCTGACTCCAAACACTTCCAGCCAGGACAGTCACTGCTGGCATCAATTTCAAAAAGACCCTGCAATAAAAATAAATCACTCAGCCTTTCAGTGAGCATCAACGTGTTTCCCCATGCACATGTGCAGGAGATGAGGTCGCCAAATACCAACGGCATCTGACCCCTGCACTGGGAATTCCAGCAGCGCCCGCTTTGTTCTGCCTCCAGAGTGTTGCCCTAATCACTGCCTTGTACCCGGCTTTGGAGAGCAGGTGATAATTAAGCAGGTCTGGATTAGATACTGGGCTAGTGATTAGTTGGATACCAATTTTCACTTGACACTTGAGACCTAGGAATCACTCACCACAGCGCTGGAGTTAAAATTGGAACTGAGACCTGCAAGAGCAGGAAACCAGCAGTGGTGGGAGGATCAGCACCATCCCACCACCATACCCTGTATCACTGCTGTCCTCCCAGCAATGTAGAACAAGCAGGTGAGATGGGGAGGGAGGGATGGTCCCCTTGCAGGAGAAGCGGGCCTTTCTGCTCTCCAGCCTGGACGAGGAGAGGTGGCTGAGCACAGTGGAGAGAAGCAAAACGATCACCCAAGTGCCTTCTCCACATGCGGAAAAAAAGAGTGCCTGAAAGTCACTCCAGAATTTATGGAAAGGTGAGACAGAACTTCAGGCCAGGTGTTAAAGACTTACCTGGACACACAAATCACACTCCTTTAACTGAAACTGCTTTGCAAACTTTAATTTAAACTTTAGCACGCCCCTGTGGGAACACCTTTCGATTGATAGAAAACAAACGGTATCAATTACAAGAAAAAAAAAAAAAGTCAAAAGAAACCACATTTCAATTGGGGTAAGAATATCCTCACAGTTACACCAGTCACCTGGCCAGACAAAAAGTCGAACCTGCAGTTCAGCTGGGGCAGACACGCACACAACCTGGCTGGTGAGAAGGTTCATGCTGCCCACAGACAGGTACATTTCTCATGATGGACTCGGGCAGGAGGCAACACTTTACACCTCACCAAAGCCCATGAACCAGCAGGCTACAAACTACCACAAACCATCAGCATGATTGTTCCCTTCCCAAGTGAACAGGTCCCCAGGAGGATTTACAGTACTGTTCTGGTAGCACCTCTCTGGAACTGGGAGCTCTGTCATGCAAAGATCCACACAAATGTTTGCCCAAGAAACTCACAGCGTCAAGGAGACAAGGCACCAGAACACTGACAGAATTTCTGTTTTACAGATTAGAAACAAAAAAGACATAAATTAAAAAGTCTGTTCAAAACCCCATCACAAACCTGTGGGTGGCTTGAAGAACATGGATCTCACAAGTGGTTATAGCACTGCACTGATCTAAGGCGCTCTCCTGCTGACCAGCACACGGATCTTAACTGTAAACTGCTGGTTAAAGAGACTCAAGCTGTAGAAAAAAACCCCAAAACACGACCACCTTCCTTCTCTGCTGAGGGCAAGGTTAACGGGCTAAGGGTAGTTCCACACTTCACAGCGAGGCACATCCACACCAAGCATTTCAGGTCTAAGAAGAACGTACCACATCTCTGCACTGCCATATTTCCACCATCGGTCTGCTCAGTTCCTCCACGTGTCTCCAGTTCTGGGATTAGCAACACACAAAGCCAACAAAGGCACAAAATCTGCACCCTGCGTCACTGCTCCGCACCACCGAGCTCAGGCTGGATTCCCGGATTTCGGCTGCAGCCCACTACATGCGGGGCAGACCAGGCAACAAAACCTTCAGCCTTCCTGCTGCTCACAGCTCCTCTCCCCAGGATTGGGTGCATGAAATCTCATCTCTCCTCCTTCCCACCTAGAGGTGACATCATTCTGGGGTCTTCTTAATTTGGGGCCGAGCACTTTGACTAGGATTAGCTCCTGGCATAGCCTGACAACTCCGCAGCCACCCAGGGGAGCCTCAGTTCACATTTCCAAGGAGATATAAACACTGAAGCTGCTCCATCACCGCCCTGATTCTCAGAGCAAACAAATATTAACAAGATAAACAAAAGAATGAAAAATCCCACACACCAAGACTGCGGCTGTAATACTGCCTTGGGGATGGGGTGAGCTGAAGGGAATGCCAGGCTGGAGATCCACAGCCTGGAAAGAGGAGAAAGAGAGAGAAACAGATTCAGTCTGGGCAACAGAGGTGAGAGGAAATGTCGGACTACGTCTTGCTCCAGCTGACCCTGGAAGGTGAGTTGCCTCCATTCCCAACAACTGATGAGAGGGAAAGCTAGCCTTATGCCACAGGGATCCTGCAAAAGGTCCAATTGCTGACAAAACCCACGAGCCATTGGATCTGCAGGTCTCCTCCTCATCGCTCAGTTGCCATAAGGCCACTGGCTGTTAATAGCTCGTCTCCTTCACAAAGGGGCTTTACCCTGGGTACTACTTCTGGACACTGCCCAACTGACCAAAACCAGCCCAGAAACCATCAGCACAAGCGTGTTGGTTTCAGCTGGGATACAGTTAATCTTCGTCACAGTAGCTGGTGCAGGGCCGTGCTTTGGATTTGTGCTGAAACAGTGTGGATAATACAGAGATGTTTTCGTTCCTGCTGAGCAGGGCTTACACAGGGTCAAGGCCTTTTCTGCTTCTCACCCCACCAGCGAGTAGGTTGGGGGTGCACAAGGAGTTGGGAGGGGACAGACAGGACAGCTGACCCCACCTGACCAAAGGGACATCCCATACCGTATGGGGTCATGCTCTGCACGTAAAGCTGGGGGAAGGAGGAAGGGAGGACATTTGGAGTGATGGCATTTGTCTTCCCCAGTCACCAATATGTGTGATGGAGCCGTGGCTGAACACCTGCCTGCTGATGGGGAGTGGGAATGAATTCCTTGTCTTGCTTTGCTTGTGTGCGCGGCTTTTGCTTTACCTATTAAACTGTCTTTATCTCAAACCATGTGTTTTCTCACTTTTACCCTTCCAGCTGTCTCTCCAACCCCACCATGGGGGGAGAGAGCGAGTGGCTGCGTGAGCCTGAGCTGCCAGCCGGAGTTAAACCGCAAGAAGCCAGGCCCTCCCCCATGCTGTGCAGGGGGCATCTTGAGGGAAGGAGCCGAGAGGGACACACATGTGAGAGTACAACGCCCTTCCTTGGCACACAGCTTCTGAACACAGCCATCGTTAATCTCCTCATGGTTTTCACTAATTGCCCATACATTTACAGTCAAGTAGCTGTGGTGCCTCCTGCCCTTCCATCCCTGTCTCTCCCTGCAGACCAATGGCTGACTCTCTTGTGGACACCAGTTACCAAGGATTACACAATATTTCAGTCGGACTTGATGATCTTAAAGGTCTTCTCCAACCTAAATGATTCTACAGTTCTATTTCAAGCAGTGCCTGAGGCTTCAGAGCTTCTCAGAGACAAGGGTGCAGCTGGACTGCTCTGGCTGTTCCCCATCACGCTCTAGCCAACCACCACCAAGTTCTTCAGCTCTCTGGAAAGGAGCAAAGATGCTTTGCTGATGGGGGATCCGTGGTGGCACCGTGAGAGGCTTTCTCCCCTCTGTTCCACACAAGGCTCTGCCACGTGCTGCTCCAACTGCACAACTCATCACGCAGGACTTCGCCAAGGAACACGCTGTCTCCGACCCCTTGCAGCTGCCTCTGACCCCTCTCAGCTGCACCTTCCCTTCCAGAGAGGCTCATGCTTCCCAGAAGAATTAGCTGAATTGCTCCCAACAAAAATCTCATCCCATGCATTTCTGACTCAACTGCTGCATCTCCTCGAGCGATTTTCTCCTCTCCCTGCTAGCGTCCACAACTCCCTACGCTGCTTCACGGTTGAGTTTCATTAATCTACCATCTGCCTCCTCTTGCGGAGCCTTAAAGAAACAGAGGAGGATGAGAAGGCACAGCACAGAACTTTGCTGCTACCAGACCCCTCTTCCCAACATGAGACGCTGCTATTTATTACTAAACTTTGTTTATAGTTACGCAGACACTCTCCCACCCACATGGCAATGTTTCATTCAAGACAAGTTTGAATTCACTTCAAGAACAACATTTCAAAGGATCCCAAAGCATTTGTTTACAAACAGCATGCACAGAGAATTCGCTTCTCCCACCAATGAACGAGGTCCCCTCCGAGATGGGGAGAGGCAGCTGTTTTGTAGCACCCAACACTACTCAACAGCTGAGGGACAGGAAACGATCCACAGACAACTGATATTGCTGAGGAAATTTATGGAAAATGAGGGCTGGAGACTTCTATTTGCCTGGAGAGAACGGGGAAGCTTTTGAGCACTCAAGTTCTCCACTGGGTCAGGAGGAATTTAGGGAGGCAAAGCGTCCCAGACTGTGGTCAAAGGAGTGACTCCAAATTTCAAGCCTCATCTGAAAGCTGGCACCTCCCAAGTTAACGGGAACCTGGGCACTGGGATAATTTGGCTGCAGAGGGAAGAGCATCCCCTGCCGAGGCAGCCACACCGATTTCCATCCAAGCCCCGAACAGGCCCAGCCCTGTTCAACGTAGGGTACGAGCCAAGATCGCAGCCTAGGGAGGTATTTGGTGCAATAAGAAGACACTAGGAAGGCTATAAAACTAAAAGCTTTTTGCAGTCCCAGCCTTCATATACGAAACCTACTGTAAACACTAAATCTTCAGATGGGGAAAAACATCCAGAGGGAGGAGGATCGTGCAAGTCTTTCAAATACTCAAGTGCCAGGAACGGTACAGGGTCACGCGCCGTGGTAGCCAAGAGAAGCTACGTTCCCAGGATGGAAACGGAGATCCTCAAAAAGGCTAGAGGAGAGTCAGATGTAGGAACACTGGACAAAACAGGGCGGGGACAAAGGGTCTTACAGAGAGTTGGCTTCACGTGATACTTGCTCCTCAGGTCAGTCACTGACTTTGTAAAGGTAAGAGGCAGCAGAGGCTCCCCAGATCAGTCAGTACAACCATCCAAACAAGGGACAGAATATACCTCCTCACCCCCAAACAGCCACACGTGACGGAAGGAACCAAACGGTATCACAAAAGAAGTAATGAAAATATTGGTGTTGAAAGAGAGTTGTTCCCATCTTCTATGGGATGCGAGACAAGTCTATACCCCTCTTCTACACATCCCAGAGATCAGGAGCAGGACATCTTACACTGAGGATGGGACACGTAGGTGGGTACAGTAGGTCTGGTACACAACCCTTGCTCAGAGATGGGGACACATGGGGAGCTCTCACTTCCTGCTCCATGGAGGCAGGGGAAGCGAAAGCTGGTCCCCTTCACCCATTCTTCCCAAAAATGAGATGCGGAGGACAAAGCTGCCAAAATGGATGGCCCTCCCCAAAATGGATGGTATGAGAACAAAACTGTCCCCAGATCCACTCCCTGGGAAGGGCTGATGGACGGGGCACTGCCCCCGCACCCTCTTGGCAGTGGGAACAAGGGGCACACTCCCCAGGGAGGAACAGTGGGAGATGCCCAGGCCCTTTAGATGGGGAACGACAATCCTGAATAGGACACGCTGGGGGAGACTGGACCCCTACAGAGCCCCAGGGTGGGCTGCACTGGGAGGTACCCTCTCAGGCAAGGTGCTGCCCAAACATCGTGAGTGATGGTCTCCTCCAAGGTGCCTCAGGCAGGCACAGGGGTGCCACTGCATGGAGGGCATCACCAGCTCCCCGGCACAGCAGTTCGCAGGGGCAGCTCCCCCAGAACTAACCGGGGAGAATGGGGGAAGGGAGGATGGGGGCTGTCCCCAGAGGCAGCGCACAGGGACCATCGCCCCCTGAGAAGGTGGGTGGGGGCACCACCACCAGCCCCCTCCAGGGTGAGGCCCCTGGGGGTGCAGGCAAGGGGCCCCATCCCATCCCCTCCCAAGGCAAGGCAATAGGGGTGGCGGATGGATGTGTCCCCCACTTCCCAGCCCGGGCACGGGAGAGGCCGCCAGTCCCGAAGGGCACCACCCCAGCCCGGGGGTCTCAGCCCCGCTGCACCGGCGGGACCCTCCCGGGGGGAGGCAGCCCCAGCCCTGTGCTGGGGTGTCCCCAGCCGGGCCCACGCAGCCCCCCCCCAGCGCCCCAGGGGGGCCCACGCAGCCCGGGCCCCGCTCGGGGACAGGCGGGACTCCCCCCGC
>VWZZ01000068.1:74588-97175 GCA_013399095.1 Psophia crepitans
CCCCCGCCACATCTCTGCTGCACTGGGCCTTTCCCACACACTTCCCAGCCTTCCCCATGCTCCTCATAGAACTGCACACCGCTCGAGTACAGCTTCAGAACATGATGCGTACCCCGCTCTACCCTGTCCTCCCATGTCCAGACCCATTTGAACTCCCTGTACTCCATCTCTGATGGCCACCCCACACAAGGACTCTGCTGCACAGGAGGAGCACAGTACCTCCCACCCCAGCTCTGCCTTCCCTCCACACCCCTTGTCACCATCCAACTGCCATCCCTGAAGCTCAGGCACTGGACACCGCAGAGTCCCTTCAAGTTCCCCAGCCTCATTTCCTCACCAGACTCCCTCCTCTGCTCTTCATGAGCATCCTCCTTTCCACATACCGTGGCCTCTTCAGCTGTGCACATCTCAGCTCCAACCACCCCTTGGCTCTGTGGTTTCTTCCCCATCCTCTCTCTCCCCGGACCCTATCACTCTCTTACTTACAGTCTGTGACCCCAGCCCCTGGGACTCGCCTCTGTGCCGCGGCAGTCTTGGGCTGGCTGGCTTCTCCTCGGGACGCCTCACCAGCACCCAAGGGGCACTGAGGAACCGTCTCCATCAGCAGTTTCCTGGAACTGTGGCTGAGAGCAAAGCTGGGGTGGATGGAGCTTGGAAAACACCCATTACCAGGAAGGGCAAGAACCACCTTGCACTGTCTGGGATTAGAAGGAACAAATGCAGAGGGAGAACCACACCATGGGTGCGCATGGGGCGTGAGACTGGATCACCAGCCCCAGCACCAGGCTCACCTGCTGTGGGAAGAGCAGCCAGAGAGGTCTCATAGGGAACAGAGCCAGCTCCTTGGGCTGGCAGGCAGGCGTGAGTAAACAGTCTCCTCACCTATGAAAGAGTCCTATAGGTGTTGCTGGCAATCACCCTGGCAGCACTGCTAGGCTGGATGAAGAATCTGACATTAAATTAAAAAAAAAAAACCCCAAACAAAAGCTCAAGGGCAGACCTCAGGTAAGCAGAGGTGGTAAGAGGCGTGAGGCTCTCCCGTGTTTCCACATCAGCTCTTGGAAGATTGTCACTTCCTCATGCTCGGAGCTCTGTAGTAAAAGACGGCGTACCTGGAAAGAAGAATCCGGGTCAGGAATGGAAAAGTTTAGTTTGAGCTGCTTCTTACTGTGTCAACCCTGTCAGAGTTGCCTGACAGTCTTTTTGTCTTAACGTCTGTCTGCAGCACCCCCTGCCCCAGAAGCTGCGCCCACGTGAACGAATTACAGTCTTCCCCTGCCGGGGCGGCTCTCTTGCCCACCTCCCAGCAGAGCTGTGGCTGCGCCCTGGAGCCTGCCCGGCACACATTCGAGATGCGCCCTGGAGCCTGCCCAGCACACATTCGAGATGCGCCCTGGAGCCCGTACGGGATGCAAACCGCACCCTTCTTACCGAAAGGACAGTTTTCCGAAGTGCCGAGCTCCCACGGGAGCACCTGCAGCCGGAGGAGGGGTGCCAGCGGCTGCAGGGTGGAAGGAGATGAAGTCTCGTTGTTCCGGCTGCCTTTCCTTTTAGAACAGGCCGAGCGATTGAATAGACTCAATCGATGACTGATCAAACTGCTCGCAGAGGTCTTGTGAAGCGTGACTCGCTCGTAGCGCACGGAAGTTAAGAACACGGAGCCAAAGCAATTAGCAGTAGGGGACTGTGCTGAGCGCTCTCGGTCCGCAAGGACGGGTTTCTGCACGGCCTGTTGGCTTACGTCTGCATTTAAAGAGTGCAGCATTGATAGCGCTGCTCTCCTCACAGACTAAACAGGCTCCAGGCATTTTAGTGCATCTCGGAACAGCCCAGAGCAGAGGTGGATGTACTTGAATTCCATCACTTAGACCTTTAAGCAACACAGAACTCTTTTTCTAACAGGCGTGCTATTGTTAGCTGAAGTCGTGGGTTTGATATAGGAACACCAGGCGAGGTTCGTCCGTCCATCCATGTCAGGTGGGAAGTAAGACAAGATGACTGCTATGGCCTTAGAAAATAAAAACACTTACTACTTACATTGCTAAATTAAAAAAGATTGGTAGCGACCATTGCACAATCCAGGTTGCTCTCAAAAGCATTTCTAACCTTCCAGCTAAATAGAAATCTTGACTGGAAACAACAGAAAGCACCAAGCCCACCCTTTACTTAAGCAACGCAATTTTTGCTCCTTTAAAAAGCATGCACTTACCTGTCCATAAGGATGCTGCACCATGCCAGAACCCCACCTTGGAGAGCATCAAGCGTCCTATTTTGTCTCCTTTTTGCTACTTTATTCTCAGCACCTGTAAAGGCACCCCACCACGCACACCGCTGAGGCCCAAAGGGCGCCCGGCCATACAGCGACACTCTCCCTTTGGGCCTTAACCCCTGCGTAAGAAAGCAGCTCATGCCACGAAGTAGTTGGCTGCTACGGAGCAAAGGAAGGAGTGTGCGAAGTGGAATTGCTACTTGGCACAGAGAATCAAGAGCCTCTGGCAAAACTGAGACATTTACAGAACTACACGTTAAACCTATTTTTTTAAGCCATTTTTATATCATAAAAGGAAAAAAATACTTAAGATCATAGAAACACAGAATCTCCCGAGTTGGCAGGGACCCCTAAGGACCACCAGCCCAACTCCTGGCCCCACACAGGACCAGCCCAACCAGAGCAGATGGCTGAGAGCGTTGGCCAGATGCTGCTTGAACTCAGCCCAGCTCGGGGCGGTGACCACTGCCCTGGGGAGCCTGTGCCAGGGCCCCACCACCCTCTGGGGGAAGAACCTTCTCCTGATCCCCACCCTAACCCTCCCCTGGGGCAGCTCCATGCCGTTCCCTGGGGTTCTGTTGCTGGGCACCAGAGGGAGGAGATCAGCGCCTGACCCTTGGCTTCCCCTCAGGAGGAAGCTGTAGGCCCCATGAGCTCTGCCCTCAGCCTCCTCTTCTCCAGGCTGAACAAGCCCAGGGACTTCAGCCTCTCCTCATACGCCTTCCCTCCAGACCCTTCCCCACCTTTGTTGCCCTCCTCTGGACACTCCCCAATAGTTTTAGGTGCTTTTTGTACTGTGGCGCCCAAAACTGCACCCAGTACCCCAAGGAGATTTTAAAATGACTGTCTTGCAGCTGGTTTGTAACTGGTTTTACCAAGAGCTCTGTAGCTGTCCTTCCCCTCTCTGCCAGCTCCTGCGCCCCAACGTCAGGAGGGCACAGTGTGGGACCTAACAGCATTCCCATCAATTCTCATCGTGACAAAGGAGAACAGGTTTCATATGATTTAAGGTTCATCTTTGCAACATAATCCTGTACAAAACCAAACCTCACCCATTTTGGGATTCTAAGTTCAGGAGTTTTAATAAACTGTTCTCTAGTTGCAAACAGTGAGGTCATGCGTTATCACTGAACATTTATAGCAACTCAATGCTGTGCTCATTTCCTACCTGCCTATTATGTGCTTAAAATCTCTCCCTGCTCAGGCACCACAACTAGAGACACACAATTCAAACAAAGCAAACAAGCCGGTAACACCAGGATAGTTTTTATTTGCTCCCTGAATTAAATATTGGCAGATACAGAAAATTCAGATACCAACTATTTCTCCAACATTTACAAGGCTGAGTTTGCAATGTCAGAAAACAAGCACGTTTATGCACAATCCTGGCAACTGATAGTGTGAGTGCACAAGATAGCCCTGCCTGACCATTGGTTTTGAAGAGGCAGTATCCCTGGTCTCCAGCATCCAACACTGTCCCCTCACTGACAATCGTGGCACCACGGAACGGCCAAGTAAATAATCCTGAGTGGGCAGCTCCAGTGCGTTTCCCCCCTTGCAAAGGATTTATTCCACGCTCCTTCTGAAGGGGCAGAGGCAAGGTCAGCACATCCAACAAATAACCCACCTATGAACACAAGCCGACTCTCTCGCTGTGTCTTTTTTGCTCCATTCTTTGAGAGCAGGGAAGAACACAGCACAGTGACGCTCCCAAGGAAGCTGTTCCTAAAGGCTTTTTTGCTGCCACACGTTGTCCGTGCTGGCACCTAAGTGCCAGAGGCACGCTCATTCCCTGCTGCACGCCGAGCTGCTCAGCGGCTGCTGAACTTTGCAGTGGGTTTGCAGCACTTTCCCTGCTGTCTGAGGGAAGTTTTCAAATAAATAAAAAGGACATGAAGTAAATAAGTTTGTGTAACTGAAATCACGTGGAAACACAAAGCACGTGCTGTTGAAGGAAATACCATTTGCTCCTTTTCACACTGGAGCAAAACTTAGAAACTTGCATCCTCCTTAAAGCAGCTGCTGTGGTCAGTGCCCCCAGAGCAAAACCCCAGAGGAGTTGGTGCAGCAGGAGGAGCCAGGCACCTCCGCTCCCTTTTGATTAAAAAAAAAAACACAAAAAAACCCAAACACAAAACAGATACTTTTCTAGAATGTCTGCTAAGCTGGGGACGCACAGACGACAGCTCACATCTAAGACGTGCCCCATATAGCACTTCACTGGCCAGTGCACATCCACTGTTAGCCACTCCCCGCCGGGGGCACTGAGCACGTATCACCCCCTGTTCTCAGACGGGGAAAACACAGGGTTTAACCACCTCTACTGTGCAACCTCACGTTAGATCCTAGCGCGGCAGATGGCAAGAGATTTTCCCTTTTGGAAAGATCACAAAAGTGCCTTCTAGGCTGCAAAATGCCTTGGGCATCCTCAGACAACTGCATCTTCTCCAGGCACAGGAACTCCTGAATCTCAGTCCTGCACTCCAGATCCTAATCCACTCACCAACCTTGCCAGTGTCTCTTCAGCAGGAGTTCTCTTAGGTCCAGAAGCAACAATGACTCCAAATAACTTAGCTGTATGACCATTCTTCCACAACCCCAACGGTTAGATTTACAAGGGTGTTGTATGCGCTTGCATCTATTTGCTCCCTTTGTATTAGTAACAAGGACCTCCCAAAAGATAGCACATCACGTCCAGGCCCCAGTGGGATTCCAGGTACCATCACCTCCCGCTTTTCCCTTACGGTTTTTACACTGGGCTGCAACCATCCAACGTAAGGTGCCACTGGGCGAGTGAGGGAGGGAGGGAAGTGGCAAAGTTGGGAACACACAACTTTAATTAATGATGGGATTGTCAGTCACTTCGATGTCAGGCCCCACATCTACACACCATGCACTGGCATTGATCTTGCCCTGCCCACTCGGCCCAGGAAGGCAGTGAGAGTGCCTCTTCTCATGCCAAGCCACCGTGTCAGTCTTGGTCGCCGTCAGACGACTCTTCCTCTGCCTCCTCCAGCCACTGGATAAACTTCTGGAGCTGCAGAGAAAATGAAATGTAACTGGGTAACAAGTGACACCAAACAGATGCTGGGAACGCCCAACGACTAGGCTGTGTCCATGAGCACCACTGTGCCGTACAAGAAGGAGTGTTTCTAGGAGACACTGAAACAGGCGGATAGAGGGAGGGAGAGAGAGACAAAAGTTTAGATGCAAAACAACTGGGATGCTGTGGACAACCCCAGAACTCATTAGATTCCTGAGGGAGATTCCTCCAGTCAGCCAATCCCCACAACACTCAGCAAAAAGACAAAAGTTTGAGGGTTTTCCAGAGCTTGAGGGAGAAGAGATGACAGCTGCACCTTGGCTAAAACGTGTTAGGAAAACCCTGCTGGGAAAAGCCTACTCCCTGAGAAATTGCGGTAAAGAAGGCAGCTCATTTTACCTTTTAACTGGGCTCGAATAAGCAGCTGAAAGCACTGATGACCTATACTAAAAGCTGACTTTGCAAAGGTTTTAAACAAAGTTGGAGTTCTTCGGAGATGGCTTTTTAACCCTGCTCCTCTTCCAGATCCAGAGAGGAGGACTGGAACGGGGCTCAGCCAAACTGCAGCACAACACTCTGCCTGATGGAGGGGGGAAGGTTATACACTCCTTGCAACACAAGCCAAATGAAACTACTCAGCACAGCAAATGCTTAGAAATATATGTGAAGGGACTAGTGAGCCAGGAATGAAAGCTTCAAAGGAATTGCATGGGGCCAGCACACAGGGCATTGGCCTGAAGCCCATTTCAAACGGGTGTTGGCTTAGAGAAGCCTTGCTGCCACTCCAGAAAGCGCTGGCCTCGTGCTACAGAGAACCCACTAAAAACAAGCTCCCTGTCCTACTACCTCCATTCCTCATCCAAACAAGATGATTATGGCACAGAAACGCCTGTTCTGGAGAAGAAAGTTGTGTTGCTTAGTGTTCAACGCAGTGGTGCATTACTGGCCTAACATGTAAAGGCAGCTGCTCCACAGAAGGTGATGGTGGCACCAAACTCCACTCAAATTTTCTTTCAGCAGCTGTTCTCTCTCTCTCTTTCCACCCTCTTTAAACACCTTTGAGACTTACCCGCTGGTTTTTACGAAGCTGCTTTCCCTTGTCAGACGTGTCCCGCAAAGAGAACCAATTGAGAATTACATCTTCTTCCAAAATTTCCAGCTGGTAAAATGTCATCAACACCTGCATCGATTAGAAAAGAGCAACAGGGCTCTCTATAAACTCTTTTGGGGCTAGCTCATGTCCAAGCACAACGTTTACACGTAATCTAGGTCTCCCAGCTCCATCTTCAACAGAAGGCGCTCAGTCTACTTCACTGTGCTGTTATTGTTAAAAATAACTGTGCTTCTCCTACCAAGCCTTATGTTCCTGACAGTTAGATGCTGTGACACGAGTCAAAGTTCAGTCCCCGACAGCTTCAGCTCTGTGGGTGCAGGGTATGATTGAGAGCTGCGGGCAACAAAGGGCCGCAGAGGATGTCGGTTCAGACGTTACTTAAGTTCTCTTTTTCAAGCATCCCAAAACCCTTCCACACCGCAGATCTAACAAGCAACTCTTATGCAGGCACAACTGTGACCTGTGCAGAGAAGAGTACGAATCTATCCAGCCCTGCCCCAGGCTCCCTCCTCCTGCTAGTTCTGTCTTAAAAGTGCCTTATGGCAGGTGTCAAAGCAATTGGTCATTCATCAGCTCAAACTCCTGCCCGGTGCAGCGAGGGTACGATGCAGCCATGCTTTCTCAGGGTGCCTTTGTGCTCAGGCAGAGCAGGCACTTTGCAGTCGGTCTCCTTGTGGCAGAACGCTGACAAAGCTGGCTGCCAACTCCAAATATAAAGTGTCACTTCAATTCCCAGCCTCCAGGGAAACCCAGGCCCCTAGAACAATGGACACATGCCAAACAATTGCTGTAATTCAAGGACATTTTGGCTCACCAAACTGAAGGCTTTGGGCTCCAGTCCTAAGTGCTTTGCCATTAGCCAGAAGCACTGGTAGCAGAAGTTAGGACTACTCTTTCTTGAAGAACCAAGAGTTAAGCAGGGTCTAGGAAAGCTGTTCCAAAAAGAGACAGGCTTCCTGAGACACTGCTAAAGGGAAGACTTGTGATCCAAGGCAAATGCTCTCAGTGTGACAGTGCAGAAAGAACACAGGGACAAAATATTTGTGAAGGAGGGTGAGGAAGAATATACTGAAAAATCTCCAAAATGGGGAAGTAGGTAATAAGCCACATGTCAGCTCCCCTTTATTCCCAGTTTCATGACTAGCTCAGCCTGAATAAGAAATCCCACCCTTATTCCCAACTTTGCTTGTTTTGCAGTCTAAAATAGGATAAACCATTTGGCAGTTATATCCCAGGGAGCACAGAGAGCCGAACGAAGTAAAGCTCTTCCTAAAGCAAGCCTCTGGCCTCACCTCTTCCAGTGTCACACAACAGGGGCATCTAGGTTAGAAGCTGCAAAGTAATAGCTCTCCTCAGGCTGCATGCTGGTAATTAATACTCACCCTCAGCTGTGCTCCCTCAGAGGCAACAGGCAGACACAGAAGTGGGGTTTTTAAAAGCAATCATTATAGATGGATTTTCTGTACACCCTGTCCACTAAGACCCCAAAATTCTCTCCTCTAAAGCAGGCAAGCTGATGATACAAACAGGATGCATTTCACCACGAATCTAACAAAAACCAGGTCCTCAGAGTTGGGAGCGGATACTCACTTTAGCTATCAACATGCAGAGACCGTCATGTTCCAGGAAGAATTCCTCAATGGCACATAAGGCATTCAAGTGATCTGACGCCCGTTTTATGTAGTTCTTAAACAACGGGGTCCAGTTCTTCAACAGCTGCAGGGAAAAAGCACAGAGGAGTTCCTGAGCTGAGAGGGATGCGTATGTTCAGCCCTGTTTCGTGGCTGTGTTGCAGTAAGAAACTGACCCAGGGAACCATTCATCTGACCACTTAATATATTTGCCCCACTCTGTCCATGAAACAGATGCTATTAAGTCTGATAAGACCTGGTTTTACTAAGCAGCTTTGAGGATATCTGTTAGCTTTCTTGGCTTTGCCTCTTTGGATGGAATACTAGATTATCACAATAGATGTGTTTAGTGGAGTCTGGTACTCAAAGAAAATCACTTCACAATACGGAGAAGTACATACACACTACTCAAACCTTCCCCCCACAGAGCAGCTGACATTTCAGTGGAACTTCCCTTCAAAGCAGAAGAGCAAATAAGAAAAAAAAAGAGAAAAAGATATTGCCAGGAAAATTATCAGCTGAGTAGAAGCGGACAGTGCAAAACAGCCACCCCTGAAACAGGAATGCAGTGGAGCAGCCCTAAGTGCAAGTCACACGTCTGCTGTGTGTCTTACGGGCTTCTCTGGATCCTGCAGTCTGCTGCAGGGAACAGGTGGGAAGGATGAAGGGCAAGAGGTTGTTACACTATTAGCTGATCTCAGTTTTCTCCTCCAAGGCTTATTTTATGTCTCTAGTTTAATGATTTTGGTGCTGCCTCTTCAAACAGCATTTCTGTCTGAGTCCCACCCAGTTCTTTCACTTGTACATATCTGGAAAGCAAGCACCAGGGAAAGTTCTGCAAAGCAGCCCAGACCGACCTGAACCTGGAATAGCGGTAATAAAGATACTTAGTCCCCTATCCACAACAATTTTAAAAGGTATTGGAACTAGGATAAGACACAAAAATTCCTCACTGGCCACATCATGACCAGGCCATCTTACGAAAACATTCTAGGAAATTAAATCAGAGCTCCACATCTTCTAAATGGATTAATTCAACAGCAGGCACTCCTGAAACAGCCCTGGCAAGCCCGTACAGATACGCTGTTTTGCTGTGCCTTCAACAGCGTCTCCTTACAGAACATATATGGTCCATTTTGAAGGGAAGCAGGTAATTCACAGAGGCTTGAGGTGTGATGAACAGGCTCTGAGCCACCTGCATTCAGGGTTAATCAGCATTACTCTGTCCAGGACAATTGTTAACAGGCAGTAGCCCAGCCAGAGGGAGAGTTCCAGGTCACACAGCAGAGCTAGAACCCAGGCCAGCGTGGACTACCAAAGCCTGTACCAGGAAACGGTGCTCAGCTGCTCCACAGTACTACACTCCATCACCTCTTCAGACACATTTGCTATGAGACATGCAAATTCCAGCATGATTGCAAGTAAAACAAAGGGGATTAGTACAAACAAACTGATCTGTACAGTAGAACACCGACTGACTGCAGGAACAGCAGTAAAGCACAGAATGATCCTAATCATCACAGTATCACAACAAAAAGCTGAGGGTTGCATGGCATATTTCCAGAAAGTATTTTAGCCTTTAGCAAAATGCTTAGTCCTAAATACTCTTCTTCCCTCCACTACAGCCATCTCCTGCGTTTTTATATGCTTTGGAGTTCTTCACCTCAAATGTAGAAAAGCTACTAGCAAGTTCCTTCCAGGCTAGGAAATATTTTGTAATACCTTTCTGATAACGCCTTTAAATCATAAGCAGGCACAATTCTAACCAGAAGCTATTGAGCTTCTGAAAGCAAGTAATTTATAAAGAAAGCAGAGCTATAAACACTCACAACCCCAGGACTCGATCCCTATGCCTACTGCGAGGAAAGAAGAAAAAGCCATACCATCTCAAGTCGAGAACGTGCACTGTATTGTAACTGGTGCTACTGGGGAAAGCAGGGCTCAGCCCCACAGAGCCCTAAGCACGCACACGTCTACAAGCTTGTATGACCAGAGAGGTCGTTTTGGGAGTTTCATGAAAATCTGAACTGGGGAATTAGAAGCTTGCAATTATTTTAGATTGAATAAAAGACTGAAAAATGTGAAGAGATACCTGGCAAAGAGAGCTACAGACAATGTAACTGTCCAGGCTTTGACTCTACCTGGGTAACTCCTCAAAACAATCCACAGTCTGGAGAAAGCAATCAAATTCCTCTGACAGTTTTTCATCAGGTCTGGTCAGTGAAGCTGTTACGAACTTCAACTTCAGAAAGGTTTGTGATCCACTTTTTTTTGCCAGAAGGACAGTCTGGACACCAGGCCTGTTTTACCCCCACCTCCGGCACAGGACACCATCATGAAGTACGCACAAAGCGAAGGGACAAAGCCATAACCCAACCTGTTACACCGTAACGGCATCTGTGCTCATCACCATAAATGGCTTCAGTGAAAGCAGAGATCTGTTTGGTCCGTGAATAAGCGATCCCACATTGTGCTCACTTGTGTGACCTTACAAAAGTGAGGCTCCCTAACAGGAACCCGAAGAGGTGCGCCACACATGCTAGCTGCTGGGCAGCAGCGCAGGCACTGGCCAGGTCAGCAAACTGAACTGCTATATTGCCTCCCCCAGGCCCCTTCGGACATCCTCACCTACATAACCTTGTTTGAGGCCGCTTCAGTGACAACAGAAGCACAGCCTTCAGTTTACCAGCAGCTTCGGTCACGTTTGCTCAAGTCACGTCTGCAGGAAAGGTCTGGTTTTCTGTACCATCTCTGCTTTACAACTTGTACAGGAGCCAAACAAGATCCCTGACGTACATCGAGCTGGGTAACTCTTTCTCAAGCCTCCATGTTTCATCTGAAAAATACCCACAGGCATATCCTTTACCGGATGCTTGTTTCCTAAAATTGCTGCAACACTTGAGGGCTTCATGCTCGGAGGCCAGCGCTTCGGAGAGCATACTGTGGTTTCAAGTCAAACCATACATCATGACTATGGCATTTCCACAATTTCCCCTCCTGAGCTGTCTGGGACCGCTCTACCATCACTCTCACACAAGCAACCCATCTTCCTTCAGCACCTCTCAGTCAGATTTGAGCTACAAAGAGACCAAGAGACATAAAACAGTTCTGTAAAGTTCAGTGGGCTTCTGATATTCACCACTCTCAGAATGCAAGTATCCCCACCTCACACTAAATAAGACTTCACCATGTGTAAAGCATCGTAAGCAGATCTCAGCCTAACACCCCTACTGACTGACGCGGTTACAGCTGCGTCGCTACACACTTCAGCTACACGCTTTCGCTATGTACTAAGCTAATGCTTGGGATTCTCAGCGTGTAAGTAAGTATTAGTAAATTAATGAAGTGTACTTCTTGTCAATTAGGGAACCACAAATTTCTTGCTGCAGAAAAGCCACTGTTTCAGATGCTGTACTAACATGCACATTCTGCCTGAAGAACTGGTCTCTTCACAGCACTGGTCTCTCTTAGTTTAAACCCATTGTCTTATTGTCTTAGGACCCTTGTCCTATCACTCCTTGCCCTGTAACCAGCCCCTCTCCCCTCTCCAGCTTTCCTGTAGCCCCTTTAGGTACAGGAAGGCCGCAATTAGGTCTCCCTGGAGCCTTCTCTTCTCCAGGCTTAACAACCCCAACTCTCTCAGCCTGGACCCACAGGAATGGTGCTCCAGCCCTCTGATCAACTTTGTGGCCTCCTCTGGGGAGGAGAAATGGCCACACACAACTCTCTGCCTAGAGAAATTCCACTTGTCCATGACATGGGGTATAGTCACTCTGAATACTACATTTAGATTATTATGGCTTCTCACTAAAGGTGATTTGCTCTCTCTGCTGCTAAACATGAGCATCAGCTTTCCTATGATGAAATATATATGGACAAAGTTACTCAGAGGTAAACCCTTCAAATACTTCCATTGTCTTTAGCCTCTAAGGGGTCTTGGGGGTACACAAAACATTACGCATTTATACAGTATCCTTTATCCCAGACTAGAGCCTGTTCTCACTGGGCACTGCAGTGAGGTTCTGTCCTACTCATGCTACACTAGAAGCCCAACCTGGAAAACAGAGATGCCATATCCCAGCAGGTAAAAAAGAAAAAACCCAAACCAAACCAACCCATCCTATGCAGCTACCAACCCCACACAACCTGTTGCCTAGATGTACTGGTTTCCACTTAGAGTCTAACACCTGCTCTAACATTCTCTTCAGTACTTCTTCAGTTCTCTTTTCCAGGACGAGAAAAAAGAAAAGTCTGGAAAACTGAACAAAAGCAATCGGAATTTAAAGAGAGTGAACAGCGACATCTCACTAAGCCATCTGATGAACAGATCAATTCACAGGGATGTTTCTTACAGAAGGCATCTCCACTCTCCAGGAGATTAATTAAGTGCCATGCTTACAACCTACATAAAGAAGAATTAGTTTTCCACCCCTTCCCATCAATTGAAAGCACACACTTCCTCAGAGAAAGGATGATGAGGATGTCTAGCGTTCCTCTTTAGCTCCATCTCCTAAAAAACCTAAACTAGTCCTTCCCAAACAAGTGTCAGGCCCATTCATTCTGAAAGAACACCTTCGTAACCTGTAGAGTCTGCAAACTCAAATACACAAATGGGCTATAGCAAAGAGACAAAAACACTACAACAGCTTCAGCTTGGATCACCAAAACCATGCAGATAAGACCGTCTGCTTTTTGCAGCAGGCTTTATCTTATTTTGTCTTCCTTAAGTCAGGAAATAGAAATTGTTCTCACCCAATTATATCACCCCCCGTCTCTTTAGAGACACAACAGAACTCTGTCTTTGTTCAAAGACAACAACAACATCATCGTCCTTTTGCATTTGGCTGGGAAAAAATTGGCACCAATTACAGCATGCAGACAAGAAAGGCCTTGGGAAGGATCCCACTGGGGCAGGAGCGCTCCCTGCTGCCCCAGAGACAGGGCTTATGATGGATTGGAACCGTGTCCCTGGAAAGCAAACCTGTAAAGACATCTCTAACAGTCCCTCTCTTTTCCCTTCGGGAAGGGATGCACTTCTGTCACACTCAGGAAATGGAAACAACTGTAGGTACTGAAGTAGAGCTCCCCACACCTACAGTCTCACCCAGCTGAGTTCTGTCAAGCAGGGATGATAGTTCCCATCCAATTTTACTTCTATAGAAGACAAAGAGGCTCATGAACTCCAGGAGTTCAGGTGGCTTCAGGCTTTACTGAAGAGACTTCTCAGCCTGAAAGTACCTGGGACATGCAGAGAAACACCTATGCACTAGGAGACAAGCCCAAAGAAAAGTCAAACAGAGCAGCACTCACAGGAAGTAACACTGCGAAATAGTTTTGGGAGTCCGGGTTTGTATCCAGCTGCTGCAGTGGGAACTCCAGGATCACTTTACTGAGCACCTGAATCATCTCCTTCAGGCTAACGTTATACGCATACCTGCAAGGAAAAAGGCAAAACCCCACAATGTTTCCCACCATCTGATGTCTGCAGACTGTGGCTCTTCACAGAGATACAGCAGAAAATTTGATTATCTTCTTCCAGACTTTTTGGTTGGTTGGTTGGTTTTCCCAAACATTCAGGCAATAAAAGCACCTTGCACTGCATCAGGCCACAGGTCCTGAAAATCAGCTATCACAGCAGAACAAGCTGCTGCAGGGACAGCAGCCTCACATTCACCAGAGTGCTGTAGGAATACTGTTGTGCAAAAGAAGGGAAACAGGTTTGTATTTCAGAAACACTAGGTAAAAGGCACTCTTATTATGTGTTCCAGGCTTGCTGCTGCCAAAACAGAGTGGACAAGCCACCCCACTGCACAGCCCCAGCTGCAGGCAGCTGGCTGAGTGTTGCAATGCAGCGAGCAGCAGCCCCTGCACGCACTCACAGGCAGCCTGCGCCAAGAACTGGCTTGCCCTCTTCAGTCCACAGCTACTTAATAGCAATTCAATCTCTTGCTACAGAATCGGGGCAGGAAAAGCCTAACCACTGAGGATCCTATAGATGCAGCCGGTGCTCTCCATCAGCTCCTGCTGTGATTCAGTCATGATCTCTAATCTGCATTTCTCATGTTATATACTGATAAAAGGGATGTTTCACAATCAAACATGGGTATTCACATGGTTTCTCCTCTTCTTTCTAGATTCGCTGACAAACCCAACTGCTCAGCATAATGGACAGCATCCCTAAGGGAACACTCACTTAAGGGAGTTGATTTCCAGGACCAGGTTGTCACAGGAGATATTTTCTTCTTCACCCCTTTGTAACGTGCCCACAACCTCATTCTGGAAAACTAATGGAAGAACAGACAGGTAGTTAGCCACGAGAGGGAAAAGCACAGTTTCTTCAAACTGTTTATTACTGACAAAACAAAGGAAGCATTCTGACAGACGTCTGCTTGTTCTCTGCAAGTTGACACAAACCCACATCAACTATACTTATAGGTAGTGGAATATAATTCAAATAAAGGAGACCACCTATTAAATATCATTGATCTATCCACACAAACCAGTACAAAGTTATTTATCTCTTCAACCTGTTAAAGCAGAGTTTCTACTATACTTTCACAGTCTAGCCTTTCCTATTCGGGCGAACCTCACCTTCTCCTAACTACAGATGTGAATTCAAACATAAATTTTATTGGTTTAATTTCCTTTGGGGACATATTTTAATGTGAAAAAGGACTTTTTTTTTTTCCCATTTGGCTTGAACCCCTTTCAAATCCAGATAAGCTTAACACAACAAAACAGAAACCCAAAACATATCTGCCAGAAGAGGCAGCCACTACAAGGACGTTTAACTCTCCAGTATGATTACAGCAGTAAGCTGTCTGCACAGGGAAACTCTGCTGGACCTTCACACAACCTCCGAGTTTAGGCAATGACGCTGCCACTCAAACAGACAACTCAGGGAGGTCACTTTCATGAAGGCCCAGTGATCAGGAGTGAGAAAGATGGAGGATCTTTGCCTAACTTCTCAACCTTGGCTGCCTTGGGCTAACACACCACCACCACAGGAAATATTGAAGAACTCTGTAGAAAATGCAGGAAGTGAGGTCAGCAAACAAACATACTGTAGACATCCACAAATTTTCCAATATACCTAGAGAAAGCTGCACAAATCTCACATCTGCTGCATTATCTGCGGACTCACCATACTTCTTAACAGCCCACCTCTCACCTTTGACATCATCGAGCTGAGGGGATGCTGCCCGACTGTCTGGCTCCTCAGAGCCCATGCTCACGTCTGTGTCTGACTCGCTCTCTTCCTCTGAATGCATAGCTGGGCCTGATGAAGAAGAGAAGACGCAGCATTCAACACTCAAAAGCCGCAGCTGTCACATGCACGAGGAACCAGGTGTCCCAGAGACTTCCCAACCAAGTCACCAACTATTTGTCCTTGCAAGGAAGCTTCTACTTTCAGGTCTGGATGACTAGATTCGCTGCAGAGGGAACGCTACAGCTGGCACTAGCAGAATTGGACGTTTTTTTAAGCATCTGCAGGCAGACAAGAAAGGACAGGGACAGAAGCAAAAGCATTTTGCGCAGACTGCTGACTCATGACGGAGCAGTGTCAGCAGATGCTGTCACTAGCGGGAAGAAAGCCAGCAGTACCCGGAACAGCCAAAGCATATTCCCTCGGAGGGAGGGCCTGGTATCCCATGGTGCGCCATTCACAGCACAGACAGCTGCGCGTGTGAGTGTAGTGTCCCAGTCAGCCAGTTTCCCTGACACAGGTCGGTCTGTCCATCCCCCGGTGACTACACTAAACCCTTCCTCACCCCACAGGCTTTGTCTCTGCTCTTCTTCATCCTCTTCATTCTTGTCATCTGCTTTCCAGAGATAACCTCTGCCCTCTGAACCTACATCCTTCTTATCGTAACCTGAAAAAGAAACAGCGATTAGCGGGTAGATGGACTGGTTCTGCTTACCAGTCTGTTTCAGGCTTGCTGGTATAACCTGCATATTACTGCCCCTAAACATCCTTCATCAAGAGAGAGCTGGGACTCCTGCAAATGCATATGGATTTCAGCTTTTATCTTCTCACCTGCCTTGACAACTGACCCACTTACCCCTCCCGACAGCAGCAACATTCAGCTGACCATGTTTAGATCCCTCAACAAACCCCACTTGGTAGAAACAGTATTTCACAAGGACAAAGTCCTTGGACATGGTTCAGGTATAAGGACACAGACCTGGCAACCTGCCCTGAACTGAACATCTCTTTCAACTTCAGCTTATCGTCTCCTACAAGGTTCCTACTCTAAGAAAAATGGAAAATAGCTGAACCTCCAAAGATTTTAATAAGGGGGTATTAAGGCACATCCCGCTGTCCAACCGGAGTCAAATATCCTTGCTTGCCCCACTGAAAACACACATGTTCCAAGCTGGACGCAGCACTAAGCTCCAGCCTGGTACTGCAGAGTCTACAATGGAGGAGCGAAAGACCCCAAAAGATCAGGAAATGCTGAGCCACTGGTGTAGCCTAAGTGCACGGAGCCAGAGACTCTCATACCTTTTGGTTTCACTTTGCTTTCTTCCTTGTTCACGCCAGAATCATCACTGAACTGGTCATCATCCTCTTCCTCCTCATCTGGTGAGTGCAGAGAGATCACTGTGCCCTCAGAAAGAGTGATGCCAGGACCTACTACTACCTGCAAGTATACACAACATATCTTAAGGAAGAAATTCCCTAATTGCTCCCTTGTACCTTCACCAGCAGGGACAACAGCTGCTCCAGACAAGCTGTACACTAACGAGTATAACCGCTGACATCAGTGCTGCTTGGTCACATACCATGTGAGCCACACAAAAGGAAGAAAAAGGCAGGAGCAGTAACAGATCCTCCACCTCTGCAAAAAGGTCTGGAGCAGCCCTGCATGCTGGTATGGTCTAGTTAAGTCTAGTAACCTGCCAAGAAAGGCAGAAAGCAGAACAGACATAAACGCAGCTCACCCGAGAAGAGAGGACACAGCGGGGCTTTAGCTTTACTTTCTCCTTCACTTCAGCTTCATCGCAGATAACAGAATGGCAGATCTCCACGTTATCTGCTATGCATACTCTGTCCCAGAGAAAGGCTCCGTCCAAAATGACTTTATCACCTGTTATACATCACCAAGCACAAATATGTTAAGCAAGGCAGTTTGCTGCTCCCCCACACTGCTGAGTCCACTAGAAAGCATCTTGCTGAATCCCAATGCCCTTGATGGATGTCAGACGAAAGGTAAAAATTGGCCTTAGAGGCCTATGGCCACTTCTTACTCAAAAGCTGAAAGGTGAGTTTGCTCTCTACAGAGACTTCACAAGTTGACAGTAACAACTGATATCTTAGTTTTGCACAAATACAGTCAAATGACAAAAAAATTTCCAGCGAAGTTTAGGAAGAAGGAGCATCAGGCAGCTCACAAACACAGGGACAGACGTGCCTCATTTGCACGATGTTGGTGGGTGATAACTCTACATCAGTAAAGTTCATGTGTTCCCTGCTGCTGAAACAACTTATTTGCATCAAGTGCCTTCCACCTTTCAGCATCATTATGATCACCCTGAAAACTTTAATCTATTTCCCCTGCTGGAAACTCAAGCTTTTCTTCTTTCTTCCCATTAAAAGTCAATCAGCACCCACCTATCCTCTCTCAGAGCCAAACACCCTTTAAAAATTAAGTCCCAACAACCTGCGTCCTTGCCTGGCAAGGCCCACACGTCCCTCACCCTTGTACTCACCTATCCTACAGTCCTGCCCAATAATGCTGTTCGTTATGGAGCAGTCGCTGCCAATGACCGTTCCCTGCCCAATGAGTACGTTCTCTTCCAGCACGCTGCCGTGGCCGAGGCTAACATCCACTCCCCGGTAAATGTTGTGTTTAGAATGGGTGTAACTCTGATTCTTGTCATCAGTGAAGTTCATTTCTGGAGTCAACGGATAAACCCAGCGCCGGATGATGTCAGAGCACACAGCTTCGTACATTAGCAGGTTGCATATGTGGGCACCATACTCCTCTGTTGTTACATGCGTATGGATCTGGTTTCCCAGGACCTGGGGGACAGGCAGGAGCACATCAGAGGATTCTCTAATGTAAGGTAACAGGATCTCCCTTGTAACAACCTTCTCACAGAATCACAGAATGGTTTGGATTGGAAGGAACCTCAAAGATCATCTAGTTCCAACCCCCTGCCATGGGCAGGGACACCCTACACTAGACCAGGCTGCCCAAAGCCCCATCCAGCCTGGCCTTGAACACTGCCAGGGATGGGGCATCCACAGCTTCTCTGGGCAACCTGTGCCAGGGCCTCACCACCTTCACAGGGAAGAATTTCTTCCCAATATCTAATCTAAATCTCCCCGCTCCTTACCTCCTCATTCACCAACAGACCACGCACAAAGTCATCCCGTGTCTGGTAGTCAAAATTGTCTGTGAACAGCTCAGCCACCTGCCAGGAATAAAATATAAGGAAATAATATAGGTAGCAGAAAACGTTGCCAGGGAAGCCAGAGAATTAATGGCTGTTCAGCAGGTCTCAGAGAGCCAAGTTATACACTACAGGAAAGTGATGCTCTTGCCTAGAATAAAGCTTTCATTTCTTCTGCTAGGAGCATCAACCTTCCCATCTCTTCCTTCCAGCAGAGACTACGAACAGATTCTGGTGTTCTGAAGGGGCAAAATACTACCTCAGTATTTCCAAACAATCCACCCAGCTTTACTTTGAAACTTCACTCTCAAAGGAAGGCTGTAGACGAGATTTTTCAGATGTGGAAGAGATGTTAGCGAGTCCAGGCTGGAATAACCCTGAATGTTACCCTAACATGGTACCAGCTTGCAAGTACTGACACTTTTCCGTTGCAGAGCCATCACCTCTGCTCCACAGATGTTACTGTACTTGAAGTGAAATCACTTATTTTCCAGACAGTTCCATCCTGTGCCAAACCAGCCAGTCTACCGATGCATCCACTGTCCAGTTCTGCCTGGGCTTGAGCAGTGGATGCCAGATACAGACTGAGCACTCGTACAGTCTGCAGAGCGGTGCCACGGCTCTCAGCTCAGGCTCTCAGCTCATGGAGCACAGCTGAGAGTTCTGGCTTCCAAACAGAGCACACTCAGGCCACATGCACTGCCTGCACACCAGCAGAACAACACAGACTGAATTTTGGAGGCTGAGAAGGGCAGAGCTCACCTGCGGAGAGCAGATGCTGATATGACAATCCAGCAAGTCATGGCGCACCTCGACATTCTCAATTGAAGTCTGGAACAGACTCTGAAAGAGGAAAAAAAAAATCAGATGATCTGAGTGTCTCATCCAGTTCCGAGTCCCAAAAGCTTTCTATAAGCCCAGGGCAGTATTGATTCAATTATTAAACTAGAGCTGAAGTTCTGAAGATCAGAGAAATCTACGATCTACACTGAGACACAAGCTTAGCGGGCACAGCCTGGTCACACACAGAGCAGCGTGCTGGTCAGCAGAGACTGCCCTCGTCCTTACGCAGCACAGCTCGCCAAGAAACAGCTTGAACTTCAAACAATCACTTCTCCTCCAGGAGGCTCCTTACCTTAGTTGCTGGGAGCTATGGATGTACAAAGAACATTAATAAATCAAAACACAATATTCAGAGCTTCCATACCCCCTGTGGATTTTTACAGTTGTGGGTTGTTTTTTTGCAGTTGTTCTTTGTTTGATTTGGTCTTTTCCTTTTTGGTTTCATACAGTGATTTGTGCTATCATTTGAAGGTAAAAAATAACATATTGATTACTGATTTGGAGACGAAAATGCCATATAATCACAGTCTTAGTTCCAAGATGAAAAAAAAGTCCATGTATCTCACTGGATAAAAAAATGCTTCCACAGACATTTACAGAGCATTTACTACATCATTAGCAGAGCCCACAACCTTTTTAGGTGAATAGTACAGGCAGAGGTAATAGGAGGTACTACCCCTTGCACTGCTGTTATGCCACTCCCTGTGCCAGGCTCGCTGCTGCTTCAGAATGGTTTGTGCACGACAGCAGTATATGCACCCCAGCCTGGGAACTTCTGTGACAGCACACATCATCATCCACCTCCCTTGTTTCAGACGCAGAAAAGGAGTCAAATAAATGCAAACATTGAATTGTGAGAAGTACGTCTGCCTCATCTTCAAACTCTGAAATGAGTCCCAACCATGTGTGTCCCAGCACAATTTCACCAAGCCTCAAATAAAGGTTAAAGGAAAAAAAAGTCAGTTTACCACAAGTTACTTCCTATCATCTGCTCCTCCAAAAGAAGCAGCAAGCACAGTTCCCCAGCCCTCTCTCAAGGAGGAGCTCCTGGGGTGGCCTGCTTCACTACCGCGGCCCTTTTCCACCCGTCAGGTTCCTGACGCACCATAGGAAAGCGGAAGCGTTTCAGCCCCTGGGTTCTCTGGTAGTGAAGGATGCGGTTTGTGGCACTGTCCATAGCAATGACGATGTCATCCTCTTTGCACCTGGCATGGTGACCAGGTGAGGACTCCTTGAATATCATCGTCATCACAGAAACATTCTTTTCCATCTTACGACGCAACCTGAAAAAAGAAGGGCAGAACTTTAAAATCCCTCTTCAGAGAACTAAAGCCCAGTCCCAGCACGCCAGGTAAGCGCACGCTTCTTTCAACACCTACTTGTGCTCTTCCAGGGCTTTGGATATATTGAAATTGGACACCACATCTCCAGTGACGAGAATGAAGTCGGAACGAACAAGGGACTTGGCATCAACGTCTCGTAGCACGTCACCAAGGGAGCGGTACAGGCCAGAAGTCACAAAGTGCACCGTGTTGGGAGAGGTGCGGCGGCACCACTTGGATTTTCTGGAAGGAGAAAAGCTCATCAGGGAGGCATAAAGAGGATGTTCCGATAAGAGAATATACTAGGACACGGTACCCCAGTGCATGTCACATCCATAAGTGAATGTGAGGAGAATCCTGTTACAACGAGCTACCAACAGACTTAGGTGTGCTCATCTGCACCCAGCAGGCGAACTGAAGAGGGCTAGACTCTGAGATTCATGGAAACTTAGGAAACCTGACTTCACTGTGAGCCACGGTCTGACAAAGGAGAAGGAAAAGTCACACACAACCCAAGCTTTTTTCTCGGAAAGCAGTACCTCAGGCAGGGAAAAGACTACGTGCTTCTCTTTAGCTTGCAAACATGCAGAGGCAAAGGTGCCGAGAGAGCTGTTTCCGTACACTGCACGGCACATCAAGGCAGGGCGTAACGCAAAAGGTGGTACCCTAATTCACACGGCTACCCACAAGAAACACCTGCTTCTAGACAAGAAAAGTTAAATTCCAATGTAAATGCAGTGCCAAAATAGCCAACCCTTTTTACACTGCACAGCCACAGCCCTTCGCAGGGGGAACGGTCTTTTTTGAGATGACCTGGGGGACAATTGTTGGCAGGGAATCTCTTGCATGCAGTTTTCATCAGAAGGATCAGCAGGACCTTTGAGGCTTGTGGGAGGACACAAGAATCCTTCCCATGACAAAGTTAAAAACAAGGAAAGATTCTTACTGTAAATGCTCTTTTATCTCAGCTGACTTCCAACAGCAGAAAACAAAGGTTTCTTCCACTCCAGTTGCTGTTAGGAACTCCAGGGTATAGTCGATCATGGCCACATTTGCCATCGGTAAAAGAGCCTAAAAAAACCCCACCCCCATAACAAAAAAAAACATAAATAGCTGAACAAACACTCTGTACCTCAACATCAGCAACAGTCCCTTGCAACTTTAGGACATAATATCATCAGTAGTACCAGGAAAATAACATGAGTAATTGCTCCACCACCTTTTGCCAAAAAACTTTTATAGGGTTGATCCGAACAGTAAGAGCGAGTTTCTGGGCAGATCCTCAGTTTAGAGAGGAAGGCATAAAAAAAAGTGAGGTTATCACATACAAAACTCTCTGAGAATCCTCAGATAAATGAAAGAGGCTGGGAAAAAAACCAACCAAAAACCAAACAAAAAACTCCCAGCGTGCTGACTCCCTGACTCAGGCTTTAACTGTTTCAAGAAAAACCTGTCAGACATGAACGATGAAGCCACAGGAATACGAGCATCCAAAATTAAACAAGGGGGGAAAAAGACCCAACCCCAAGTCAGTATTCTCTTGAGATTCACGCCACGCTTTTAAACCAAGTTCCTGAGTCACGCTTGAGTGATCTCATACTATTCTTTAATTCATTTTTGGTGACGTTTTGTCTAAGGCCTGAGCTCGCGTGTATAATTATGACCACCACAAACATTTAATCAGCAAACGAGGTAAGGTAATTGTTCAGACCTAAATTCTCCAGAAGCTCTTCTTTCCTTAAACATGCTCCCTTTTCCCATCTGGATAATTAAAGTGCTTTCCCCAACCATTTTCCTGGCCATACTCTTTCACCCATTGCTGCTGGTGAGGACAAAGATTTTGCTTTTCCCCTCGATCGGACTCCAGCCCGCCCACGCCCGCGGCCGCCCCCGCTCCGGATGAAAAGTGAACGGGGCAGTTCCCCCTACGGAAAAGCGCACGGCTGCCGGGAGAGCCTCGCTGC
>VWZZ01000068.1:97629-116642 GCA_013399095.1 Psophia crepitans
AGCGGCCCCGGTCCCCGCCCTTGCGGCCCCGGCCGCGGGGTTCAGCGAAGCCCAGCCCCGGGCAGCGGGGCCCTGGCAGGGCCTGCCCCGCTCCCCGAGCATGAGCCAGCCTGGCAGAACGCAGGGCCCGCGCAGGGCAGCCTCAGGAGGGGAGCCGGAGCTCCTCGCTGCCTCCCCGGCTTCTCGCCCCGTCCGTGAGCTCCGGAGTGGGGAGAATCCACCATGGCCGGGTGGCTCTTCCTCAGGCAGGGCTGTGGGAGCGAGTGGCTCGCCCCGGCCGGGAGCAGGAGACAGGCGTCTCCACCCGCGTCCCCCGAGCAGGGGAAGGACGGAGGGCAGAGCAGCGCTCCCCGCCATCACGGGGCACGGCCGGGCCCCAGCGCACGCCAGGGGAAGGCTGGAACGTCACAGAATCGCAGAGTCGTAGAGGCTGGAAGGGACCTCGAAAGATCGTCCAGTCCAACCTCCTTGCCAAGGCAGGGCCACCTAGAGCACATCACTCAGGAACACGTCCAGTCGGGTTTTGAATGTCTCCATAGAAGGAGACTCCACAACCTCTCTGGGCAGCCTGTTCCAGTGCTCTGTCACCCTCACGGTGAAAAAGTTTTTCCTCATGTTAACCCAGAACCTCCTATGCTCCGGCTTGCACCCGTTGGCCCTTGTCCTGTCGCTTAATGAGACCGAGAAGAGCCTGGCTCCATCTTCCTGACACTCACCCTTAACATATTTATAAACATTGATGAGGTCACCCCTCAGCCTTCCCTTCTCCAAGCTAAAGAGACCCAGCTCCCTCAGCCTTTCCTCATAAGGTAGATGTTCCACTCCCTTGATCATCTTCGTGGCTCTGCGCTGGACTCTCTCCAGCAGTTCCCTGTCCTTGAACTGAGGGGCCCAGAACTGGACACAACACTCCAGATGTGGCCTCACCAAGGCCCATACGCAGACGCTGCCCAGGTGACCCCGGGGGTGTGAAGTAACTTTGGTGCAACTCTGGGGATTTCCAGTTTAGGGAAATGTCGAATTTTCTTGATACGCTTCCTAGCTGTGATGTGCTTGTGCTGCATTTCCAGATGCCCAGCCGCTGTTTCTGCAAAGGCCAGCCTTGCCGTGAGCCAGCCCTTCAGCACTCACACCTTCCATCAAGGAGTGACCCCCAAAATCCACAGGTCCTGAGGGACCGCTCGGAGCCCACCCAGAAACACATCCAGAGAGCAGGAGAGGAAAGAAGATGTGGTTTCTGAGGGTGGCACTTATCTTCCCCTCAGTTTGTGTGCTGCAGATGACAGTGCCTGATGTGCCCTCTGCTCAGACAGGGTCAGCTTCATGCATCCCCATCTCCCCGGCCACCGCTGCTGCAGCCTGGGCTCTGCCCTCACGCACGTCTGGTTGTCCCTCCCGATGCGTTTCAGTATTGGCCTGGCCCTCAGAAGGGGATCGGCCACCTACAGTCCTTGGCACAGAAAGCCCACCTGCGCTGAGTCCCTCCTTTGCTGCCAGGCACAGTGCTGCAGTCCCTCCTGCCTCAGAGCTCACACCGCTCCGCTGCCTGCTCGTTTTTCAGCAAGAGAGAACTGTGTGATAACCCCTGCGTTCAGACCCAGGGAAACTGGCTGAGAGACGTCCCCAGGGAGCTCCTAGCAGGCTGGTGGCAGGAGTGCTGCAGAGAGCCCCGAGCCTGGCAGCAGGACAGCCCTTACCAGCCCCGGGTGCTGCAGGACCTGGTGCTTCTGCCCTGCCCCGTTTCCACACTTCTGCCCCTCTCCACGCGGGACAGGTGTTGGCAGCCCCTGCTCGGTCTCCTCACCAGCCGCTCTTGGATTCTGGTTCTCCCTCACCCCCCCATAAACTGTCCTGCTGCGACACCCTGCGCAGTTCAGCTGCGACCTGAGAAAGAAACGCAGGGCGCTTGCACGCCAGGGCGGAAGGTGGCACGCCCAAGGCACGCAGTGTGGCCTTCCCATCCTGGTGACTGGGGAAATTGAGGGAGGCACAACTCAGCCATAGACCCACAGTTGTCCCAGTACTGCGGGCAGCCCGTCAGCCCCCGCCGCAGTGCTGAGGGGTCTTTGCTGGGTTGTGAGCAGGAGAAGAGTGTAATGTGCAACATGCAGCATCCCTTTTCATCGGCTGAATCGCAGGTTCTGTACTGACTTAGTAGAAAACAACTCTGCTCTGTCTCCTGAAGGACTCTGCAGTATTGGATATTCCCTGAAATTTCCCTTACCAGTTAAAATGCTCAGGCATCGCTCCCGCGGTGCCATCTGCACCCAGTAACTTGTGATTGAGCCCTTGCTGTGCCGCACCTTGTAGCTGAGTTGCTTGACCTTAGCTGGTGGTTTGGAATAAAGCAGCAAGGATGGACACGGTGAGAAAATAGAAATGAGCTGCCTTAGGGAAATAAATCATCCCCATCCTTTTCAAAAATAGGTATCCGCATACCCTTGGGAATCCTGTTGCCTCGGCAAAGAAGCTAACCCCGGAACAAAGGCTCCCAGATGGTTTCAGCCCAGGGGTTACAGCTTGAGGAACGATCCAAGAGGTGGATTTGTCATTGCCTGAGGGCAGGACAGCATCTTCCTTCCTGCCTGCATAGCACTAAGTGCATAAACAGCCCCAGAAATCAGGTCTGATCCAGCCTGCACAGCCACTGCCCATGTAGAGACCGGGCACACAGAGCTCGACAGGAGAATCAGCAGATTATCTGGCTAATTACATCCTGTTCTTTCCAAACGAGGCGAGTTTCCAAGACGTTGCCCTGGTAAATTGGCAGGAGCAGGAGAAGACAAATCAAGGTAATTGCTAATGAACTGAACTCAAAATCAGCCTGATAAATATTCCTCGGGCTTTGCACGCACATTTCCCTTTGGTTTCACTGGGGACTCACAAGCCAGTCGCACCCAGGCCAAACATTTTCTCAGAGTGACATAATTCCAGGGGAGCTTTTCAGATTGAAATTAGCTCCCAAAAATTGAAATGAGGCTGGACTGGGTTAGGCTGGAGGCCCATCAATCCCAGCACAGTGGCTGGGCAGGGGCGTGGGAAGACCCATAGACTGTGGGGGTTTTTCTGACTCCCTCACCCATGGATATCCCTGGACAGAGCAGCACTGTGGGGCATCCACCAGCTCTGGGAGTGATCAGAGTGGTGGCATGCGCTGCTGTCTGGGGCATCCTGCCAGTCCCTGTTCCTACGTGTTTAACCCTTCTTTCTTTTCTATTTGCTGTCCTCTCAGAGCATTGGGTCACTCCCTGGCTTTTCCTTTTGCATAGATGATGGCCCATGAGGCACTGCTAAGCCTTGGCAGGAAGCTCCAGATCTGGTCCTGTTTTAGACATCTTTTGGGCTCTACATTCATCAGGGCTGAGTGGGACCTGTGTCCTGGGGTCCCTGGGGTGCTGAGACTTACAATGGGGAGGATCACAGGAGGTCTGCGTGGAGGAACCACGTACCTAGCACGAGGCTGATTTCCCTTCACACGTCCTGCCTGGTGACCAGCAGCTCTGAAGCCCTTGGAGCATCCTTGGGTGCCTCAGCAGAGCTATGGGGCGTGTGTGATCTCAACTCCATGTCAGGGATGCAATTAGTGCCTAAACTCAGCTCTTTCTGGCCCATTCCAGCTTGGCAGGGAGCCTGGTTTGGTTGGGGCTATAGCCACACTGTGTCAGAGGTGACAAGGGCAGGCCATGAACCCTGGCACAGGCTGTCTGGGCTCTGGGGGCTGTCCTGAGCTTACCCAGGATGGCTGATGCTCACTTGCTGGGTGTAGAGGGGGGTCTGCCTGCCCCAAGCACCCTTGGAGCAGCTCCTGCCCTTGGGAGAAGGGGTAGGTAACAACCAGGATGTGCTTGTGTTGTCGAGCCCTCCGCTACACCCGAACAGCTCTGTGCCTGACACAAGATTTACCTGAGCACCAAACCAAGTCCTGCAGGCACAAAGATAACTGCAGGTCACAAGTCAGCCAGCAAATGTGAAAGTCCAGTCGGACTCTGCATCCCGACCCTTCCTCCTCACACCTTCCCTCCCACGCCCTGGGCTCCAGCCAAGCTGACAGCAGGGACACTGACTCACAGGCTAGTCCTCCGCTCTTCGCTCTCTCCTGCGCCTCTCAGCAGTGGGTTTCTGCCAGATGAACTGCTGGGTTTTCTCCACTCTCGGTGTCCTGATGCCTTTTGGTCGGCAGCCTTGAGAAGAGAAGCCAAAGACACGAAGCCACCCTGTCTGCGTCCCCCTGGGTTTCCACCTGCCTTGGGGTGCTGCTCGCAGAACTCCCTGGTGGCCCTTTCCACCAGTGAGATGCTGAGCACAGCGTCACTCACCTGCTAGCAGGGAGGACGCATTACTGCTGCCTGAGCTCTGGGCTGCCCCAGCTCCCCCGTAGCTCAGCTGCCCCATGTTTCCTGTCGCTCCCGTGCAATGAGACAGGCGGCTGCCGCACCGGCACCTCCCCAGCTGCCAGAATACGGAGATGGGGCTGGGGGTCCCGTTGCAAGGAGCAGAGCGTTCGTGGTGAGCAGTGTGCAGCAGGGGGGTGCTGCTGGTGGATGCCCATCCTGTGCCGCTGGGTACCACGCAGGTATGCCAAGCTGAGCAGGTTCCCCATGGGTGGCACAGGTCTCCCTGGAGGGACGGGACAGCAGAAGTGCCCCACTGCTTAGAGAAGGGACACGCATGTGACAGCCTGTCTGCCACTGACCAGCCCTGCCTGGAGCTCAGTAACTGAAACGAGAGGAGAGGCAGGGAGAGCACAGCTAAGCCCCAGAGTAAACTCTCTAATTTACTTCTGCCTTGGGGCTTTTCCTGGTCCCAGGCTTTCCCCTCACAGACACAGACCGGGCCATCTGCTACATTGCCATGGATATTTTAGCTGAGTTTCCAGCCCTTTATGAGCCTCACTCCAGTTTCTCCCCCTTTGCTTTCTCCCCATGTCCTGAGCAAGAAACAACTACTTCCCGACTCTTTATGTAGCTCTCGGATGAAGTCTGTGTGATGGAATACCCTGCCCCATCTTCCAGGACACTGTTTCCATCATCCCTCACCTGAGGAGAAACATCATCCCCAGAGCAATGATGCTCACTCTCAGCTAACAGATGTGGTCTCAAGCAGGTAACCACGGTGCGGATGCAGGGACATGAGTGTGCTGCTCTTCTGCTGTTGTTGCCCATGCTCTGGCTCCATCCTTTGCTAATTCATCCCTCTGGTCGCTCTCGGAGACTGATGAGGTTTTAGGCACCGCAGGCGCAGGCTCCTCAGTCAGCTCAGCCAGGACACCCTGCCCAGGGGTGGGAAATGAGTCAGTGGCCATCTGGGCTTGGCATGTGCTCCAGCCCCAGGGATGGCAGCCCCTGGAGGCAGCCACCCTGCATGACCCCAGAAGCTGCTCAAGTCTCAAAAGCGAAACACATTTCCCACCGGGGATGCTGCTGGAGCAGTCATGGGAACCAGCACTCCCAGTCACGGGGCGGGGGGCGGGGAGACACACTGACTGCCTGAGCACAAACACCCAGGGGATCCCTTTCTCCCTGAGCAGGGCTCGTGAGTCTGCAGACTTCCACTTCCCCTGCCCTCTCTATGTTCCTTATCCACACACAACCTTTTGCCCCACTGCTGCCCTGGTAACACCCCCTTCCCTGGGGTCCCTGGCCTTCCCAGCCTAGGTTAGCCCGGGTTTACCCCAGCTTAGCGCGCCCCTTTGGCTCTGCACTGAGCCACGTGAAGTGATGCGGCAGCCCATGAGCAGGTCCTTTTCCCCAGTTCAGTGGGGCACAAGGTGGAAGGTAGCAGAGCGGCCTCCTGTTTTCTCAGCTAACCCTTTTTCTAGCTCTGATCCGTGTGGATTCCTGTAGCAGGAGAAGCTGGGAACAGCCCTTCCCAAGCAGGTATGTAGGGGTAACCCAGAGAGGCTCGCACTTCAGTAGTGAACGGTGTCTGGTAGGAAGGGATCCGTGGGCCGAGCTGGAGAGAAAAAAGTGTCTCCTTTGGAAAGGCAACGGGCTGAGCAAGATGTGGAGCTGGACAACTGTGATCTTGGGGGCAGGCAGGGAAACGCTGCGCTGCAGAGGGTTACAGGGACAGGACCTGGTGTTGCCTGCATCATGAGAAGGGAACCCATGGTGCCAAGCCAGGGCTACCGGGGGGGGAAGGAGGGAATTTCAGCCAGGGAAAAATACCCAGGAGAAGGATGGCTGGCCACTTTCTGACCCAAGGCTTCATTTTGAGCACTCCCTAGCTGGCTCCAGCCCATCCCTCTGCTCGCTCCCACCTGGTGGCCTTGTGCAATGGACGCAGAGCAGGCACCAGCAGGAACTGCTGCTCTGTTCCTGCTCCCTTGCTCTGAGGTGGAGCTGCTCTCCTGTCCTGTGCGGGGGCAGAAAGCATCCCTCATCTTGCCCAAGGCAGGAAAGGGCTCTTGCAGCATCCCCTCCCGGAGCAGTCCCTTCCCTGCCTGGAGGAGATGCCGGAGGAGGAGTTGTCCATCCCTCTGCCTTCTCCCTGCCGCCAGCACCAGATGCATCATTTCAGGAGGGAGGCAGCCCTGCTTCCAACCGCCTGGTCTGCCAGAAGGGAGGGGGAGCTTTGATCAAGGCACAGCTATCTGTGCTCTGATCACTGCCCTTCCTGCAAGGGCCCTGTTCAGAAGAGAGGGCACGTTTCCTTTAACCCTCCCTTCCCTGCAAGCCTGGAGCTCCACAGGGAAGGCACATTTATTGGCGCTCTCAGCCCAAGAGGCTTCACATTTCCAGGGAGGGCTGGGCACTGGGTGATACTCAGTGGCTGTGCCATTTCAAGGATCCTTTCAGTTGCTCGTGCACCTGGAGTTTTGTTTTAGAAAAGTTTTCTGTTGGGGCTGCCTTAAGATCTAATTAATAAAGAGAGAGAAGGGAAACTTTCTCAGGGGAACTCAGCAGCCCCCTTCCATCACATCAAAGCCGGTGAGAGGTCCCCTTATCTTGACAGATGTTGTACACTACAGATCTGGTTACTGAACTTATGTTTCCCATGGACTCATTCCAACACTTCATTTTTCAGGGATGCATTTCAAACTGTAATACACACACTGTTGCAGAAAAGCAGAAGGAAGTAGCTGATTAATGACCTTTTCCCCAGTAGTGTAGATGTGCTGGTTCCAGCTGTAGTAGATTCCGAAGAAAAGGTAATATACTGGAAACCCCCCCAAAATTAAGTCTCTTGGAATAGAGGTTCCTTTTTCTGTTTCTTCCACGTGAAAGCAATTAATAAAGCTGTGTGCTTAATAGAGCAATATATAATAACTAAAAATAAATAAAAAATAATAAAGCAATGTGCGAAGGCATGTGATAAGGGTCTGTACCTAAGATATGCTGAGGAATTCATCGCAGTGCTGCCACCACTTTCCTGTCACATCAGTGGGAGTGTTAGGCAGAGGCAGTTGGGATGCCTCATCTCTGGGAGCAGCTTCCCAGTCTCCCCTTGTCTGCAGCCCTCTCCTTCGAGTGCTGGCTTGGGTGCCCTAAACAGAGGTATTATTTCTGCTTCTTGTCACCGTTTTGCAATCAACCACAGTCTGAAGCACTGGTGACACCACTGATCACAAGGTGGTCACCTTGTAGTTATCAAATGTGTTTCTTGCTTGGTGCAGTTACCTGAGATGAAATGAAGTGATTAACTCCACGGGGCAGGAATACATCCCTTCTCTGGCACTCAGACAGCTCCTGGCCAGCCAGGCTTGATGGATGCTGTCAGAGCCAGGCTGGAGTGCCTCTGGGGCTGTCTGTCCCCATCACAGGGACATTACTTCCAAAGAGGGACTCCAGGCATGGCGGCAGTGCCAATACTGTATATGGGAATAAACGCGCTTAGCAGGATCACAATGCTGAGCTTTGATCCTTGGCGCTTAGAGATACCCCTGCAGTGCAGATACCCAACCAACCTCTTGGGTAGAGGCAGGTGTAAAGAGCTGGCCTGCACTTTGAGGGGGTGTCTGCAACGGCGTGACATGCAGAACAGAGCAATGGTAAGTGCAGAGACACCTCGGCTGCAGTAACTGATGCGAGAGGAGAGTGCAGAGCTGCAGCTGTAAATGCACATGCAAGGCCCGACGCTCCCCCCGCAGCCGGAGGGTGGAGGGATCATCCCTGCACAGGGGCATCACCCAGACCTGCTCTTGCCTGTAGGTGACGGCACGCTGGAAACGTGATCTAAGTTGTATCTCTGCCTGCGATCACAGGGCGTCAGGGTGTGATCTGACAGACGCCTGCAGTAAAAGGTGTTTTAAACCACCTCTCTGCAAACACACCGAGGGAACAGAAATGCGACAAACCAACGCTGAAAGCTGGACTTGACTCGTATCAGACTGTAACCACATTAAATGCACCGCAGGGAGCCGGCCCTGGCGTTTTTAAAGGCAGAGGAGGCAGCCATAGGATTTGCAAAGACGGTGCAATGCCTGAGCTCATCTTACCACCCCCGTGAGGAGCTGCTGTACTTTCAAAGCAGCAGCAGCTGGTGATTGATGCGACACGCGTCTCACTCTGGCAAGGAGCTGGGTCTCAACAGGGTATTTTCCATTAGTTCAAACTGGTTCAATCTTCTGTCTTTAAGAGGAAGCCAGATGCTGCTCGCAGATGGGGAGGATCTTCTGCACAGCAGTGGTTTGAGACCTTGCTCTGCTTTTCATACAACGACCCTCCTTTGCCTCTGTCACATGGTTTTCAGCAGTCTTGCATTTTTAGGAGGAGGAACTAAGCCACGAGTTGGAGATGCAATACTGTTGTGATCACAGAACAAGCTGGTGACCACCCCAGGAACGGAGCACTGTCACCCCACTCCCATCCTGTAACCAGGTCTCATGCTTGTGGCCTTCACGTCCCCCAGCTCCCATGTGCTGCGCTCCCAGTCCTGGGCGGGGGGAGGGGGCTGGGGGTTGGGCCGTTCGTTGGTTATCAGTATTGGGCTGGGTTTGTTGTTCTAAGAGTTGTGGGGCTGTAACTGGGCTGCAGACCCTAGAGCTGCTTCCCACTCATCAAGCCCCAGCCTCCCCTCTGCAGCCGCGGCCGACAAGGTTCCTGTCCTCCTGCGTTGCGATGGAGAGCAGCACGCAGCAGCCGGAGCCCTTTGTTTCCAGTTGACCTGGCTAAGCCATGATTACACCCGGGGCTTTTCCTCTTAGCGGCTCAGAAACAGCTGGGGGACTCCCCCCCATCTGCAGAGCATGGGACAGGCACGTGACACGGCTCTCTCTGGCAGAGCAAACGTGCTCCAGACATATGCTTTCCTGTTCAGGGATTTCTGTAGCCTGAACAAACAGCCTTAAGGTTTCAGACTGATCAGTATTCCCTTTTGGGGTACATCTTCACTGCAAGCTTCACCTTGGCTAACCCAGGCTGAAGCATTCGGTTTGTCCCAAGCTTTCTGATGTCCCACAATGGTGGTCTCCATGGTTCCACCAATTGATGCAATGAGAGGAGATATGAGTGGCCACCCATCCTCCTTGCACGGTGGCTCTAGTCCATCACTCTGGGGCCAAGAGTGTCCCAGGACACGTGTGCTCACCCACCATTAACTGTGCCAGCCCCACACAGAGCCCCGGGAGGCGGGGGGTTAGCAATGCACGGGGGGAGCATGGGGCTCCCAAGGATGTGGGCGCCTGGGTGTTGTGGTGGCATTGCAGCATGGCTGCTGGTGCTCAGGCAGAGGTGCCCAAGGAAGCCAAAGCAATTATCTCAGCAAAACAAGATGATACAAGGGGGGTGTCTCAGAAGCCCCCAGGAAAACAGTCCTGCTCTTCCTGGGGGGAGAAAGCAGGAGACAACTGTCTCTGCTCCTTTCTCCCCTAGCAACAGAGCAGAGCAAGTCTCCCTAAGCCCCGCTAATTACTCGCTGCTGCCCTGAGTTCCTGTCCCCTTGCTGTCTGGACACAGAGCTGCTCGCCTTCCTCTGTGACCCCAGGAAGCAGTCTCTGAAAAACAGCTCCTTGCCCCCTTCACCCTGCCTGGGACCTGGCCACCCTGGGGCCCGGGAGAGCCCCGGCACCAGCTGCAGCGGCAAGGGCAGGGCTGTGCTTCACTTGCAGTTTCCTTTTTCCCAGTTTCCAGCGGCGCAGCGACAGTCCCAGAGGCCCAACGCTCTCTGACCTTGGCTGTCCTCGTTTGCTTCTAAAACTGGCTGATGACACTGGCGAGCTCCAAAATTGGCATCCCAGCCGGCCTCCTCTCTGCCACACGGGATTCCAGGCACCACCAGGGGCTCCCAGCATTTTTAATTATTTTTCTCCTTTTTTTTGTAGCCCTTCTCATTCGTGCTGGCTGTGGTATTTCCAATGGGACAGAAAGCTCCTCTCCGTGCGGGCTGCCTGATGGGTGCTCGCTGAGGCTGGCTCATCCTTCCCATGCTTCGTGGGAGGATGCTGGGGAGCACAGAGGCAGAGACTGGAGGTTCCCTGGGAGCATGTGCTGGGCTGGAGGGCAGAGGATGCACTATGGAAAAGCCCAAGGGCTTGAGAACATGTGTGGAAATACGAGACTTTGACTCCAGCAGTAGTGGCAGTCCCTGCAGTGTTGCCTTCCTTACGGACCTGCTGCCAGGCACCAGGGAAACATCCCATCCTCCAGGAGCACGGCTGGCACAGGTGTGAGGTACGTACTGAGCCATCGTCAGCAAGCATCTCCGCAGAGGATGAGAGCAGGTGGTGAGAGAGCTAATGGCACCCGCGAACCGTGTCCTGGGGGAAGGGAGAGCAGCAGAGGAAGATGTTTGGAGTCACTGCTACGCAGCATCACCGAGACCTCCGATGGATGCTGACAGGGTCACTTTACAACAGATGTAGGAAATAGGGGGGGTTTGGGGGAACGGGAGGGAAGACACGGTTACTGGCAAGCTCATCATCTGCTGGAAGATCCAAGAGGTGGTGCTTCTCCATGCCTGACGTGTGCCTCATGAACCAGGAGCTGCAGCGTTGTGGGTGCTGGCAGGAGGGAGAACATTGCACGCTTAGGGGACTCTCACGGCTGCGTCCACACACTGTTTTCCCACAGTATGTCCTGATGGTGCCCATCAGGCGGGCCCTGCACAGCCACCTAAGCAATCAGCTGGAAGAAAACCACATCCCAACACAGGCCAGCTGAGTGACTTTGCTGCTGCGCCTGGCTCTGCTGTTCCTGCGCAGCGGGAGGCAGTGACACCGTCACCTTGGCCAGCCCACAGCTCTGGTTCTGCAGAGGCAGAGGAGGAATGGACCGAGCGTGCCGTGCCCTGGCAGCGGGCTGTGACCGTGTCCCTGGGAGGTGATGGGGAGGTCATGCTGCGTCATGTCCCGGTCACCACCTCCAGGTTTTATAATGTTTAAACCAGTTTCCCCGCCACAGCCTGCATCCTGTGTGGCTCCAGCCACGGCTGCTTGGGCAGCCCCAAAACAGCTCCAGAAAAGCAGCCTGAACTGAGCATCCACTCTGATGTGGCCATTGTCCTCTCCTAGAATCACAGAATCATAGAACCATTAAGGTTAGAAGAGACCTCAAGGATCATCTAGTCCAACTGCCCCCCTACCACCTATTACCCACTAAACCATGTCCCTAAGTACCACATCCAACCTTTCCTTAAATACCTGCAGGGATGGTGACTTGACCACCTCCCTGGGCAACCCATTCCAATGCCTGACCACCCTTTCTGAGAACTCCTTATCTCTGGCTTCAGGACAATCCTGGGCTGCTCTCGGAGAGGGGCTGGAGGAGTTTCTCCCCACACGCTTAGTGCTGGGCTAACCAAAGCCACTGCTGCAGGCTGCGGGTAATAGCTCAAAGGAGGTAACTCCCAGCACCAGAGTGGGATAGCTGGGATGCATCCCAGCCTGTTGCTGCCCATCCGGACACATCTCCAGGTTTTTTATTGTAGCATTGCTTGGCCTTTCCACTCAACTTCAAACTATGAGCCACGCCACACAGCCAAGACTCGAGCGTGTTGTGCCCGTGAGAGCGGGCAGGCTGCAGCGTGTCCCATGCTGCAGATTCCTATCGATTACTCATTAACCGTGGGTGTGGTACAAGCTGTAGGAACCACACAACTTGCTACCGTGCATAGATCTGCACTGGCTTCTAGTCTACGGGCAGTGCTTTGCCCTTGAATTGATCTTGTTCGCTGAATCATCAGGGTTGTAGGGGAAAGATCGAACAATGAGTCCAGGAATGAACTGCCTTGAGCTGGTTTTCTGTGCTGGATTACACTTTATAGGTTGCAACAGCTTTGAGAGCTTCTGGCTCTTCCCCGTAAGAAGAAAACAGTTTTGAATTAGTTACTAGTTGCATTTGGAGGATGCTGTTTGTATCCCACCCTCCCACAGGCCAAAGAAAGTAGCATATGAGGTAAGAAGGTGTGCTTTTCCCATGCTCTCTCCTCCTGACTGGAATGATGAATTACAAACCAAATTTAATCCGTGTGATCCAGTGCAGCATTGCACCTTTCCCTTCTGCACTCTGACAAGTATAAATGCTGCAGAAATAGGTCAGGACCATCAAAACCTAAACAAAATAGAAAATAACACTGAAAGGCATTTGTTGCAAAAGCATGGCTATTTGTAGAAGCTTCTGAGAACGAGAGTAAAACAGCATTAGCTTGGCTGGGAAGGTTCATCCTCCCACATGAAGTGAAGGGAAGGTGATGGGTGGTACCGCTGGAGGCTGGAGTAGTGTCTCTGCCTGGATCAGCCCAGGAGCCTTATCCCCTGAAACACCCTCTCAGTGTGAACGCCCACGCTGCTAACAGTTCTGCGCAGACACCAAGAACGGTTCATTTCCAGGAAAGCTGAACGCACCGGTGTATTAAGATATTAATGAACTCCTTCTGCCTAAAACAGGTCAGGAGGAAAAGGAAAGATTCATCTTCTCTCTAGGTCCAAACGCAACATATCTCTCTTCTGTATTTTTCCACGGGAAGGGTGGGGAAATCGTGGCTCCCCGCTGCGCTGCGTGAGCTGGCCTCCGCTCTCCCCAGTTTCTGATCCGCAACGCAGATTGTTCAGCACTGAAGCAACACAAAGCACACGGACTTGAATGTCTGAGTGAGTCATTTGCAGAGCTGCAAGCACAATGAGACTGCAGCAGGGAAAAGGTGGGAGTTCGGAGAGCGAGCGTGCTGCAAAGCGAGGGGCCCCTGAGGTGTTGCTTAGGTCTTGAGCATGCCGCAAGGTTCTGTGCCCCATGTGCCCTGAAAATCAGAGCAGCCACATGGAAAACGCCGAGTTCCAGGAAACGATTGGCTCATGGCACTGGGTCTGTCATGCTCCAGCCCTGCTAACCCCTTTCTGTGCAGCTGCCACTGGGATGGGGGAGAGAGTTTTGGTACCGGGTCCATATGGGGAGGTTATCAGCTCCATGCTGTGGGTTCAGATGGAGCCAGGTAGGCATGAAGCACGTATGGTGGTGTGAGCATAGTCTTGTGGACAAGCACCTGTGGTTCACGGGCCGTGCCGTGCCTGGTACGGCACGGACAGGTATGTCTAACCGGGTGTTGCTGCAGGCAGCTCCGAGGGCAGCGGTCACGAGCGTCCCCCAGCCCTGTGCACAGCAGCAGGATCTTTAGGAAGGCTTGGGCACTAGCAGCACTAAATATGTGCAGGCAATATTTATGACTCTTGTTGTTCTTCAATTACAACCCATGACCAAATCCATTAGATACCATAACTTCTCATAAATTAAGGGCAACCATACGCATTTCTTGCTGTAACAAGTAACGACCTATTATGCAACATCATCATTGCTGATTATTAACATCTGTCTTTACAGGAAAGTGAACTGTGGTTTTCCTGTGACAAACGCAGCCCACTGATGTCCCAAATGAGAACGGAATGGTTGAGCAAGTCACGGCCATCTCCGACAGCTGTACTACAACCACCACGTTGGCTCCTGCCCCCCTCCCCATCTCCTCGATGGGATGTTAACCCTGGGGTCTAAGGATGATGGTGTAAGATGTTCAAGAAGTAGCTGCTGCCCAAGCATTCACACACCATTCATGGTATCACACGCGCACACACACTCATACTTGGGTGCGCTTCCTCTTCCTTCAGACTCGATCCTAGGTTTCCTGCAGCAGAGTCTCAGGCGTCAGTTTTTATAATATAATTGATTTAATTGAAAGGTGCGGCAGCAGGATGAGCCTGGGCTGGGTGCCTCCAAAGAGAGGGACCCAGAACAAAGAAATCCTGGGGCAATTACACCCTTGGGTCCCGTACACCTGCCCCTTACGCACTGACCACTCGTACTTTAGTCCAATGATGATTTTTTTTGTTTGGGGTCTTCTAACATCTAACGGGATTCTTCTTCTGCGCCCAGGCAGGCAGGCGCTTATCTTCCTGACTTGCAGTTTCTGCAGTTTTCCCTGAAGGCTGGAGCCTCCTTATCTTCTGGTTTATGCTCCTTGTGCACCTGCCCTTGCTGGTGGAACGTGGAGAACTGAAGAGTCCCAGACTTGGAAAAACACTACCGAGACATAAGTGTGATATCAAAATACTTTCCCATGCTAAAAGACTAAGCACAGCACTGTATTAGCTGTTAGGAAAACTACCAGGAAAATTACTGAGAGAAATAACCTCTACCGCGCCCTAAAGGCTTCAGCAAATCTAGCTACTCATGCTCAGTAAAGCTAAGCAAACAGCACAGATCACACGCTATTGTATTCCTAAGTAATTTATTCTAATGAAAACCTACTTATTTATGTTAAACAACTAATATCCATCAAGCAAGAATTACTGTTCTCAGTGATCCTGTTAATGCTTTTGCCACAAATATTTTCCTCGTCCTCTTAAACTGTGAAGATGGCTATAGGATTCAAAAGAAACCGAGCAGCGATGCCCCTCCACTCTCCAGCTGTAGGCAGTGCCCAGGTATTCCAGCAGCGCTACATCTCTGAGGCTTGCTGCAATCTGCCACGCTGCCCACAGGGGTTGGTGGCTCCTAGGAAAGAGAAATATGGTCCGGCTGAGGCTAAATTACTGCTTTCCAGAAGAGTGACTTGCAGTAGCTGCAGTGCAATGGGAAACTTTTCAGTCCGCTCTCAGAGCACGAAGTCCTGAACTAATAGGCTGTGTGTGGGAGGGAGACCTGGAAACGATGGACAAGAAAAGATGGGGCACTGCACAGGGATGGAGAATCAGGAACAGGCTGATGAACACAGTCTCTCCAGACCTCCCTATTTCTGGACTTGTTATGGTTTGCAGCGCTGCAGGCTAAATTTGAGGTTATGGGACTTTTACTTGAGCCATTTAATTAATTTCTGAGTTCTGCACTTCATGGCTGAGAGCTCTGATCAGCGAGAGAGTAAAAAAGGACCAGCAAGCATAACAACTGTCAGCATGCTCATCAGGAGGGACTGAACCCAGGAATAAAATGTGTCAGCGTGCTCATCAGGAGGGACCGAACCCAGGAAACACGTGCTGAAAACACAAGCCTCAGCAGCTGGGAAGAAGCATGCCAGTGGGGAAGGGTAAGAAGACAATGTCTTCTGTGTACGAAGTACATAGGAAAGGAGATCTGGGGAGAGGGGGAAGAACAGGTCTCCACAGGGGTGTCCGGATTGAAGCACCATCCACTCTGATCGAAGCATGTGGTGTTTCCCTGCCAGCGCCACAGAGCCCACAAATCTGGAAGGAGGCGCTGGGTGGATTGATGAGCCTGAAGTGACAGCTCCTGTTAGCCCAAGGCATCTCCTGGCATTCCACATATCTCCACGGACATCACTCCAATCACATCTTGCTGCTTCTTTGGGGAATAGGTTTTCCTTCAGGGCAAAGAGCTGTTCCATCCTTGAACCTCGTTCCAGTTTTTTGTCAGCAGTAAAATGGTGACCACACCACTCCCCTGCTCCGCCACCCGACCTGTGCAGCCAGCCTCTCCTGGGCTAGCCAGGCGTTGGGATCCTGAGGGAAACTGTGGCGGGTCCGCAGATCCCTTGGCAGAGCATGAGGCATTTGACCTTGTCCAGATTGTTATGTACCCGTGAAGATGCAGAACTCCCTGGATAGAAGAAAGGTAAACAGCTTGCAGGAACTGAAAGAACTCATGAGACCACAAGATAAGGAAGTTGGATGAGTTTGGGTAGAGACTGATGTGTATAGCTGTGACCACGGTTAATTGTGTGTGTGCAATAAGCACCAATGATATCAAGGCACATACATGTAGAAAAAGTGTAAAAGCTGGCTGTGAAATACAATAAACGGAATGTTGCCTTATGTGTCGTGTCCGTCTCAACAACGACAGGATCCCATCGGCACACAAATAACTCTCTGCTTCGCAGTCGTGAGTGTCGCCGGGTTTTGTGTGGCTGAGATTCTGGTCTCAACTGCAGCGCTGCAAACCCAAACTAGTGCTGCAATGCTCCTCAAGCTCGGAAGAGCTCCTGAAAGGATGTCTGGTTTTGTCCAAAGTTCAGCTCAGCGAAGTTGCCTGGGCAGCACGTGCTCCATATTCCCCAAGAGGCAGAGGCAGAAAGATGTGGTAGGAGAGTTGGCTAAATAAAGACCACCACTCCCACAAATTGAGTCCTGGGTTGCCTGGTGAACCTGGAGATGCTCCATTACCAGCTGCAATGGCTCCAGTCACTTTGTTTCAAGCATTGCTTTAAATTTGTTGCTGATGTTTGTTTTGGGATGGGGTGGGACCAGATTCTGGACCCCTCTAAGCAAAACTAATTGTCAGGCGTTGCTTCCTTGCCCACATGGTCTGCAAGCCTTGGCTTTGAAGCTGCCGCTGGCTCTTTGGTCTGGCTGTGCTTTTCTTACTGCAGTCAGGCCTGATTAAGGTAAATCCCAGACCTTGAATCAGGGCAAGTTTTAATGCTGCACAGGCCTTGTTTATGTAACAGCTGCCATCCCGCAGGGATGAATCCGGGACTTGCAGCACTAAAAGCATTAGCTGCTGCCGCTGGAGCTAAAGATGTGACTCCTGGTTGTTAGCACTAGTACATTTATATCCTTTAGAACAAACACTGGAGGAGACTTGTGACACACTTAAAAGTGGGTTATGCCTACCTAAGCATTTTCCTCCCACCATCATACTAAGGGAGTACGTACACTCACAGGACCACAGGCGTGAAAACACTGCTGATGCTGCTGCCGGCCTATTGCCCAGAGCTAGTCTGAGTGGAGTGTACACATCATTATTTACCAGCACAGGTTTCTACTAGCGCTCACGCCCTCCCTTTTACTCTCAGATCTGCTCCAGCACTGGAGAAACAGAGGACAGAACAAGCGTAGGCAGGGCCCTGGCTCCCTTGGCTTAAACAACACTCTCTGCTCATCCATCCTAACACATTTTGCAACCGCTTTGGCATAATGGAGGTTCATGTTCTTCTTTCCCTCTAGGCACATGGTGCAGAGCCTGTGGGCTTCAGCATGCCACCGGTCCAAAACCAGCCAGCCACCTCTGAAAAGCAGCTCTGGCTCTTTCCACAGCCCAGGGGCCAAAGACATGCTCATGCTCAGAACAATTTCAGGTCAACACCCTAGAATATGAGACAAGTGATTCACCGTGAACAGTTTAATCCTCCCCATTATGCCGACTTTGTCCTTTGTTTATGCTGTTTAAGTACATTGCTCAGTAACTGCACATCTCTACCCCTACACGCCAGTGTGTTTGATGCAGACAAAGGTCTGTTTAATGACTGTTCAGAGATTTAACTCTAAAGTGCCTCCTGGCTTCTGCCTTAAAATCCACCTTTTGCAGGGATGTAGCATTTATAAAGCATGAAGTGCACCCTGGAGCTTCTTCCCCCATAAAATCTCAGCCAAACCAATCTGAAATTGTGTAACTGTGAGTCCTGGGGAAGAGACTGCAGGAAGACGCAGCAGCCATGCGTGCTCTCGGCTGCCGTAGCATGGAAAGGGCTCTGTGTCCGTGCAGTTGTGTCAGTTCTCCCATCCCAGGATGTCAGAGCACCGGCAATGGAGCTGGAGCTGGAGCTCCGCAGGATGCATAACAGCATGTGTCAGGGAGCTCTGAAGGGAACCTCCGGTACCTTAAGGGTGCCCTTGAATCGTTGGTTGACGTGGTGACACCTTTTAACTGTACTGCTGGCCGGCGGGCTTGGAAGGAATATTCTGGGTGCAGTTTTAGTTCCAGGTTCCCCAACTCCCATCTTTACCCGACTTTATTGCAGCTTTTCTATGAAACTGCCTCTCGCCAACACTCCTGACAGGCGAGCAGGGACTGCGGTGCAAACAGGCACTTGTTATGTAAAGCCGCTTAAATGAGACATCAGCCAAATTTGGCCGGTGGAAGGAAGGTGCCAGATGAGGACAGGGTATTTACACACGGCAGGGGAGAAGCTACAGCTCAGGGTTTGTTAAGGGTATCTACAGCCCTTTGTGAGGGGACGGGCAGCTGTGTCCCTCTCCTCCTTCACCGCTTCCCGACGTGGAGGCTGGATACGCCTCGCTGGGGGCGCGGGGCTGCCGCCGCCCCTCAGCCCCCGCCACGCAGCGATGCGCAGCCGCTGCTCCCCTCCTCCCTGCTCCGTCCACCCCCTTCCCTGGGCGAAGCTTGCCTGGGCAAGCCCTGGAGAAGTTCGCCGTCCCTTTAACTGCTCTGAATCGCTCCAGCAGGGGCCTCCCGTGCCTCCTGGGCGTCCCGCCGCGAGGCCACCCACAAGCCCGCGGCTGACGGGCGGCACAGCGGCTGCAGGCCGCGGCCAGCGCCCAGCCCCAGCTGTGGCAAAGGTTATGCCCCAGAGAAGGCCACAGCCGCGCTTTCCCCGGCTGAAAGGCTGTAAAGTACCAGCCGCAAGTGACACGCTGCTGCGGCAAGCCACCAGCCCGCCAGAGAGGCGGCCGCCGCCGCAGAGCCCTGCGAAAGCCCCGGCAGCCGCGGAACCGCGACCCCACTCGTCCTGCGCACAGCTCGGCGCCAGGTCCCTCGCTCTGCGTCCGGCTGTCCGAGCACAGCGCGGGGTCCGTCTTCCCACCGCCAGTTCGCTCGGGGCGGGCGGCTCGGGACGCACTGGGGGCGGGGCACGGCACGGCACGGCGCTGCGGTCCACTGCCGTGCGTGGCACCG
>VWZZ01000068.1:117077-170874 GCA_013399095.1 Psophia crepitans
TGCCCCTTCCCCCGGTGTTGCTGGGGGGTGGCAGGTCGGGGGAGGCTGGCTCGCATCCCTGGTGCAGGAGGGATGGAGAGCCAGCAGAGTGCAGCAGCCGCGGGTCCCGCTGCTCTGCAGCATCCTCGCCCGGCGCTGACACATCCTCCCCGGTGGTGAGGGAGGCACCCCGGGCTGTGCGGGCTGGGGACGGCCGGTGAGCCGGGGCTGGCCGCTGGGGAGCAGCTGGTGAAGGAGGCTGGCTGTGCAGGCGGCGGAGGGGTGGCAGCCCGCTGCGCCAAGCCGAAGCTGCTGATGCAGGTTCTGACTAACGTAACTTAATCAGGCTGCTTCTGCCGTGTTAGTTGAAGGTAAGTGGCAGAACGCAATAAAGCGGAGTTATAAAACAGTCTTGCGCTGGGAGGTGGTTTGATTTTTAGTGCTCTGATCCTTTCTGACCTTACAGTGCACTGTGGTAGGTTGAAGGGGAAACCTGCAGCACTGACGATGTGACTCCTGTGCGTGTGTGTACTTAATGATAGCCCAAGCCTATAGAGTAAGTGAATAATGCTTTAGAGAAGGAATATATCTTTCTCTAGAGTGTGTGTGGAATAACTGATTTCATCATGTGATGTCTCTAGAGATCAGTTTTTTGCAAAACTTTTTGTACTGGTGAGTTGTTGGGTATGTGTGACTTCAGACACTAACAAGAGATTTCAGGGATTTGGTCTTCCAAGTCAAGTTTCTCAAGGTTTCAACTAAATACTGTAGCTATAACTTCAATCTGTCAGATTGCATAATTGTATTTGAGTTCTAAAGGAGGAAGTATGACAGTACTCTAGTGCATTGAGAACCATTGTACTATTTGGTTACCTCAGGGTATGCTTAAACTAGTTCAGGAGAAGTTAGTCTTGTGTCGGTTTCCAAAGTCACATTATTATGGTCCTGTTGTAATAAAACTTTTCTACAGTTACTTTGATTTTTATTTCAAAAAGAAATCTTAAAAATAAATTGCTAAAAGTAACTGGTGTCTTGGGCATATGTTATAATGAAGTGAAATTTAATTGTTTTTCAGATATTTGAGGTGAAAATACACGTGTAAACCCTGGCGTTTACAGAAGATGAAAGACATCGACATAGGAAAAGAGTACATTATACCCAGTCCTGGGTATAGAAGTGTGAGGGAGAGAGCCAGCTCGGTGCAGCATGAAGAGCAGGAGGGGTCAAAATTTCAGCACACTAAACATAAGGTCAGTTTATTTTTTACCTTTGTTTTGCAGTCTATGCTTATTACATTACATGCAATGGCTGCCTTTTTGCTACGCCAGCTCTGTGTAGATTCACTGCTTTGAAGGTCAGTAATGAATATTCCCTTTTGTGTGGAAGAGGTCATTCCAAAGGGTACTGTAGCTGTCTTAGTAGCAAGTCTGACAACTTAGTAAGCATTTGCACTTTTAAATGTGACTTTTCAGTAACGTTTGAACAAAATAGACTTTTTGTAGTATTCAGATCCTGGTGTGAATTCAGGAAATGTTTTAAGCTTTTGTAGTTAAGAGAATGATTATAACCAAGTGAGAGCTCAGCACAAATCACGTACCATTCAGTGGTGGCAGCTGAAAAAACCCTTAATTGTGCCATGTTTTTCTCAGGAAGAATTTTCTAAAGCACATGTCTAGCTTGCTCAGTAGCAGGACTTTTACTTTTTCCCTCAGATGGAAGTAGTCTGTACTGAATACTTTATTGTGTATCTATGTATTTAACATGGTGAGGTGCTGTCATAATTAGGTCTAGTTTAAATTGAGAGGTGGGACTCAAAATAACCACTGCCTTAGAACTTGCATGTCATTGTCCTGATGAGCTTCTAGTGTTTAGAGCTTGTTCTCACTGAAAAGAATGCATATAGCAAGTGCTATAGGGCAAAACATGCTCAGATAAATGGAAACACCCACACTGGTGAAAGATACGGTCTGAAAATAACCTGTGACTGTTTGTAAATATTAGCTGCCCTGAATGCTAGCACCGAAATATTTTTCTTGCATGTCCTGTCCTTAACCTTTTCTAAATACTAATGTAGAACACACTGAAGCCAAACAAATAAAGTTAATACTGCTTATGTCTGGGTTTTTTTTGCAATGACAAAGTGCTTGCAAATGTGTTGCTGGGCATTCCATACAGACTGTGCCTGTGTCAGTCCTGGTGTGAGAGGTTGGAAATAGAGGGACTTGATGTATTTGTATGGAAGAACTGCAAAGACCTTTTAAAAAAGCTCAAGTTCTGTGTTATACTAGACAGTGAAATACTATGTACTTCAGATAAAGCTTACCTTGTTTCACTGGGACTTAAAGGGCTTTGCTAGGTGTATGTGAGCTGAGTGCTGCACTGCTGTGTGTTGAGACTGGAGTGATCTGCTCTGCAGCAGTTTGTACTTGCAGGCCCTGCAGCTCCTGGTGTCCCTACAGGCTCTATGACTCAGCAGACTATTGCTGACGGTGTTCAAAGGAAGGTAGAGTGTCTGATTGCATTAGAGCAGGCACTGATGCAGAACTAAGAGCCCTCTGGAGCCATAGTGCAGCAGCTTAATGGCATTTATTATGTTGATGTCATGGGCTTGCAATCCAGTACATACCCTCTGGAAGCAAATCTGCTCTGTCAGATTACTGGTGACAACAGTGATGCTATTGGTGGACAGCTTTGCTTCCTGACCAGTGGCAGTGGAGTTCAGCAGTAATCATGGTGTGTTATCTCTGTTGGTCTGCGTCATCTAATGTTGATGCCTGGTGTGACTTTTCAGGACAAAATCCTTACTTTACCTTTAAACCTTTTAAATGAATGAAATTAATCAAGCCAGCATATTTGCTTACTTTCAGCCTTCAGAAAAAATGTCCTGCCACATCTGTACGGTGTGGCATTGAAATCTCTAACTTTGAGGCAGCTTCAGGTCAGCTTAACTCTGTTGCTGTAGTCTTGTTTACCCTTCTACCTCTACCATTTGATTTGCTGCCTATGACTACGGGGTAGTAGACCCAAATAACTGATTGCAAAACAAGGGTTCTGTAAAATTTGTGATTACTGATGCAAGAAAATGGCTCACCTTAGTTCTTACCTAGAACTTTATCTGATTTGGTCTCTGAGTAGAGGAATGAACCTAACTTATCCTGCTAATGGAGTCAACTAGTCCTGACAGGTTACCCATTTTACTTGCTGGTTATCTTCAGTATGTCAGGGTTGAGTTAATTTCTAGCTCAAGTACTGGTACCCATGTTGTTTTGCTGGTGTTATAACTTGGATGTATACAATTCATAAACACAAACAGCTCTGAATTTGTTGCTGCATGTCAGTGAGATTAAATCCTGCTTACTTGCAAAATGTTGAGGTTAGGTAAAAGGACCTGTGGTCATAACACCTTATCAAAGTTACATGTTCATATTTGTGTACCAAGTTTCTTCCTTTCTAGTTGAAACAAGTTCTGGTTTCGGCAGCATTCTTGGCCTTAATCACTTGTTGGGATGCTTCATACTGTTGGTAACAGGGATAAGCAGAGACTTCTTTCATAAGGTGGGCCTTTGCGTGTTTGGTCAGTCACTTCATCTCTGCCTGTAACAAAAGACAGAAGCTGTAGCTCAGCTGTTACGAAAGTGGTGTTTCAAGGGAAGAGAAGGGATGGTGTCCTTTGCTACTTTATCTTTTATGAAACCTGGGATTGGGTCAGATGGCCAACTGGTTTATTGAGCACATGTTGGCACTGCTGATGGCAGTGCGGTGAAGGGCTGATGTGATAGGAGGGGTAGGACCGTGGCACTTCAGATAGAGGGGTTAAGCTGTACTGGAGCTGTCAGTTGAACAGCAGTTCAGTGTGCCATCAATAGAGATTTTGGGATTCAAATTTCTTGTAGAAAACCTAGCTCAGGATTTGAATTAGCTTAACCAGAAAATGACAAAGCTGTAAACATCAACTGTTGCAGGTAATGAGCTGCAAGCAGATTAAGGCTGTTATTTCACCATTAACTTCAGATTTTTGTGGAATGCATGTTGGACTTTTGCAGCAGAGTTACACTGCATGAGGTAGACTGCTAACGTTGTGTAGGTACCTCGTACCTCAGAGCAAGGTAGAACTGTGTAGCTCCCACTGAGGAGAATGTAGGAATGTGCTGTCTCTGGCAGTCAAGGACCACTGGTTAATGGCCAGTGGTGGTGACCACTTCTGGCAGGGCTACAGGTACATTTGACTGATCAATAACATGACTGTGTTTTTTTCCTGTTGCCTGTCTAGCTGCTTTTTTATCTATCCTTCTCAACATGGATAAGACTGGTTGATTGCCTGATCAAGATCTTTGTAGGTGAAAGACCTATTTTACTACTGAGCCAAGGTTCCAGAGCCTTTTTTTGTACATCTCCATCTTTGCCTTGCATAAAGATTATAGTCAACTCTGCTCTTTCTGTCCTGAAACCTCCATACTGGTGTTAAGGTTTCCTGCTGAAAGGTTTCTGTAATGGCTGTTCATGACAATAATGGAAAAGAACTTGCAATTCTTTCTTTAAAAGCTGAAGAGCTGCTTGGTCACAGCCTGAAAGATCACTGGTTTGAAAAGCAGGAGCTTTTCAAATAGGCTTCCTGGAATCATAATTGAAATCATGCTGCAATATAGGTAGGTCTAATCCAACATTTCCTGGTGCTTAATGGGAATGTTGCTATAGAAATTTGAACCTCTGAAATAAGCACTCTAGGACTGAAATGAAAGAAACAATTTTTATTCAGCTTGTGAATGCATATAGTTACCTCATGAATAAGTTTCTGCAGTGTCGTCTTATAACAATTGATTTTTAAGTCTTTGTTGGAGGCCTTAATGTAGCTTACAAAATGGGGTGTTAACTACATGTTCCCAATGCATAATACAATGCTAATTGGCCTTATTGTATGTGGGGGTGTGGCTCTTCTGAATGAAGATAACTTGTAGGTGCAGTTGCTGCCTAGCACTATAGCCAGTAGCCTTCATCTGTAAGAAGCTATTACACTAGCAGTGATTAAAAATTAAGGGATGTTTTGAAATATTGATTTATACTTACACTTTCAGAAATTTTTGTTCTTGGAATACTTGTGTGCCCTTCAAGTTGTGTCTGAAATAATTGTGTTTAGTTTTTCTTATGAAAGCAGCGTGTCCTGGGGAGGGCAGATCCCACTGTGCCCATGAAATATACAAAAGATGACAGATGAGGAAGAGAAATAACTTGCTGTCAAACTGCTTTTGGAATAGGCTGCTCTTAAACGTAGGCTTCATGTTTATTTGATGGAACAGCAGGCAAGTGAGTATTTTGCTCCTCTACCCCATTATCTTCACAACAATTGAAGAGGGTATAGAAGCAGCTTGTACTCCTGATACACAATGCTTGTGAGAATGGAGTTCTTAAAATCCAAATCCCTAAGTTAGCAAAGCTAGGGTGCTAATTTGCCAATTGTACTCCAAGCTGCATTTGGTTCTGACTGGAATGTAATGTTCAAGATTAGGTTCTTGCTGCTGCAGCATGATGACTGCATCTACACCATCTGTGGTAAGCCTCAAGTGCAGATTGCTGGACAGTGTCGTACTGTAGAGATTGCTTTAAACATGCAGGAAAAGCGTGTTGCTAACTTCAGCTATCAGAAGCCCTACTAATACTCCTGTCCTTACCTTGAATCTCTTATTTTTCAGGTTTGTCTCTGACAGCTTTTGCCAAAGACAGCAGAGAATGTGATCAGAACTTGCTGGAGTTGGTGTAAATGCTTCAAGCACTGGTAGCTTTGAAGTGATTTATCACTGACTCTCCAGTAGTCAGATCAATTCTGCCTCTCAACCTCTCTGGAGCATCTGCAGTGTGTGAGCCAACTGTTGAACAACGTGTTTAAAAATAGGAATGTGAATGTAACCTGGGTACTAGTGCCTTGGTGCACCATGCTCAGAGCAGCCCTGGACAGTTTAACTATAAGCTTTTAGTGCTAGCTGAAGCTGCTGGATGTCTCTGCATTTTTCCAGAAGATTCCTTGTCTTTATAACCAAGTAAGCACAGAACTTTAGTAATCACAGCCTGAATAGGCTTTTAAGGGCTGTAGGTGTTCTGAATCGATCTCTAAACAAAGATAATGCTATGTGGCTGGCTCACATTACAGTTAGAAGCTGCAGTAGTTTGAGCTGGTGCCAGTGCTCACTGCATGAGCTGAAACTGCTGTTGACTAGTTGATCAAGGTAACTGGTGAAGTGGTAAATTTACTTTAATTGCCACCCAGCTGAGCATCTGATTGGTGTTTGGCTGTGCTAGGGGAGATGTGCAAGAGTAGAGGAAATCTGGATTGTGTGTATATCTGAAACTTGTAACTGCTGCCATCATGTTCTATATGGCTACACTTAGCAGCTTGAGGATCATTCTTGCCTGTTAATGACAGACTACACACAAGTGCTGTCCTGGATGTCTGATATGAGAAAATAAGGTACCTAGAATATGAGGTAGTGTTGCTGTAGGACACTTAAACCTGACACAGGTGCAAGTATATAACAAATCTGAATTGTTACAATAAATTAAACAGAACTAGAATTTCAATTTTGCAATGTAGTGCATTTGTGTACTCTGCTGTGGAGTCTGCAAGGAGATACTTATTTCCTGGGGCTGTTATGATAAAACTGGAAACTGAGGCTATTAAACTTCATTGTTTATATTGTAATTTGACTCTTTCACAAAGTAGGAAAGAAAAGTGTTTGTCCAGTGATCTTTGGAAGTCTTGTGTAAAAGACTTTGCTGAGGTGAGGCATATTCCTTCATGGATTCTGCTTTGGTGTGTTCTTCACTGCAGCTGTTAGCTCACAGCAGGGGTAGGGCCATTGATGCAGAGAGCAGGTGTGATACATTCTGCTGAAATGAACCATTTCCTACTAACTAAACAGGCAGAGCATAGCATCTGTTACAGTATTGGCACATCAGCTCTGAAGGCTAAAAGCCTAATGCTGCTGTTGAGCAGCTGAAGTAGCAGGGGATTTAGGTGACTTGGCTAAACTAGTTCTTGGGACACTGCCCTCACCTGACTCCCTTCATGGGCAATGTCTTAACTGAACAATGTATGGTGTACACTGTCATAAGAACAAATCATGATGCAGAGTGTACAACTGAACTTGTGTGGTGTCTGAGCATGTGTGGTCTGTTGGATAGAAACATACTGTGCTCATAAACCCTTACAATTGAGAGGCTGGGAAAATTGTTTCCAGAGCAATGATTCCTACAGTTTGTTATTCTAGAGCACTTCTGATGGGTGAGCACCCCAAGCTGAAGTGCTTGGGGCTGGAGCCCTTAGGCAAAGAGAAGCCACTGCTCATACAGGCCACGGCAGGAGACTTCTTGGGGAAAAGCAGCCACCATAATGTGTCATGCTGAGAGGAGGGATATGGCAGGAAGGAGTAAATGGAGTCAAGGCCTGAAATATAAAGGTAGGTTACAAACTAGGAATACACAAGCCCCCATGCTGGAGGAGGCTGAGGTGAACAATACATGAAATGGAAGGGCAGCATCCTTTGTACCTGCCTTCAGTGACTGACTGCCCTGACAGTGTCTAGAATATCTGTGAACACACCCTTGTTAATACTAGTATTTTCCTGTTGTAAATTTGATATTCAGCCCTTCTAAGCAGTGCACAGGAGGGAAGGTGGAAACTTCTGCCTTCCTAGCATTTAAACACTTGTAGTTGGCATAATAATAAGCCAAAGTAGAAGGGCTGAGCAGACAGTGCAGCTCTATCAGGAGTGTGTAAAGTGCTCTTGAGTTCAATCCTGAGCTGCTGTTGTGATTCTTTCAGGAACTTGTCTGAAGATTTTCAGTGATCAGCAGAGCTGAAACTTGGGAATGAGCTCACATGATGAGTTCAAGAAGGCAAATCTAGACAAGTGAAGTGCCTGCAAACTAAAGGCATGTTTTTCTCTAAGTGTTAGCTATTTTTACTTTTTCAAGTTAAATGAAAGCAAAACTTATCTGTTTTGTCTGTACTTCTTTGAAAACTTTGAACACAATTTGAAACAGAAATAAAGATTCATGTTGCTTTCTAAAGATGTATTAATGCTGTGATATACCCAAAGAACTGAACAGATTATCTTGGTTAGAATCATGTTCTGTCAAGCTATTTTACCATTGAACTTCTACTAAAGGAATCACTACCTTGTCATAAGATCCTTGACTTGGTTGTTGGTGAGTGTTCAGTGATTCTTTAACCACTCTGAAGAAGTGGTATCTCTATCTTGTCTTTGGTATATATTACCAACTGAGAAAGGAGCGTATCCATTAGTCATGTATCAAAAGCTCACCTTAAATGTGGAGAGAGCTTAACTGTGTCTGAGAAGACTTAAAGTTAGTAGTTGAAGGAAAATCCTTCACTAGGCAGAGTCATTCTCTAGAGGAACATGGGTGCTCTAGCTAATTCACAGCATCCCTTTGAGGTCAGCTGTTGTCTTCAGTGCACTATTCCTTTGTCTAAGTCTTCACTACATGATAAAACCTCAGATCTGGCCACTTAATAGCATTGTCTGACTATGATTGGCTGCTGTTCCTTTGTCCAGAGCAGATTTGTAAATCAGCCTGCTCATGACCAAAAGCAGGTAAGGAGCAGATTAACTGTCAGTAAAGGAAAGCTTGCAGTATCTTTTTTCACTGTAGTGTGCCATATTAGTATTGGAGATGTTCTGTCCTATGGCTGTCTCAAACTCAGTATACAGTTCTAAGAGTTGCTAGAAGGATTTAATGGATCTATTCAAACTACTGCAGAATTTAACTTGAAATGAGTCAAAACTCACATGCAGGGAGTTCTGATACCCTGAGAGACTGAGATGGCTATTAGTTTTTTTGAACACTTGTATCCCAATGCTAAGGAATAATCAGTTGCAGTCTGAACTGCATACTGTGAACAGGCTGTTCCACAAACAAAATCTGTATTTCAGTCCTTTGAGTACTAAGGTTATAGTATTTCCACATCAATGTTTGGAGCCCTGAGGCTGTTTACTTTGAGTTTACTGGTTCATTTGCCACTTGTGTGGTGTGCCTTACTTTTGGAAGCATGTGTTGGTAGAGGAAGGTGAGTTGAATAAAAGGCTGTTGTATTAAGCTTGGTAAATGTTGTGGTGTCAAGGCTTCTGCTGTTCACTGGTGGTTCCACAGAACTGAGTTTAGGGACTTCCTGGATACTCCTAGTATTGTATTGAATTGGCTTGTGTGGCTTCTGTTGTGACCTAGCCTAGGTGTGGCCTGAGTAGAGGATATTACTGGAAGAACACCTCCAGCACATGGCAGGCTGTCTGCATGTGGTTCAGGATAGTGGACCTTACCTGAGCAAGAGCCAAATCCTTAGCCTGTCCTGTGCTAGTTTGACCTGCTTAGTGAGGAGCTGGGTTCCCAGCTTTGTGATCAGAGTATGTGTAGGGTGCTAATTCTGTAGGGCAACTTAACAGTTAAGGCTGATTATTATTTCTGATTCCACAGGGGTCTGCTGTCGCTGTTACTCTTAGCGTGCGTGAACTGTGTAGCTCCAGTGCTGGATGGTTAGTGTACACCCTCAGCTCTGAATGAATCCTGTATCCTTTGATTACAGGATCATGAATACTATTTTTAATGTCAAATGGAAGACACGGATTCATGTACACTAGAAGCCTAAGCAAATGCACAACAGCTACTGTTGCAGAATCCCGCCATGAACACTACATGCCGAACTCTGTATATCTTGGATTGCAGATATAAGTGAATTTGCCAGGGAAGAGCTTGGAACATTTCACCTCAATGCTAATGCCTGCCAGAATTCAAGGGCAAGGTCAAATAAGCAATGTTCCTGGGAGAAGCTAATATACCTGTCCTCAGCAAGGGCTTTATGTGCATTAAGTAGAAGTGCTCAATACGTGACTAAAATATTCAGGTTCATCACAAACATACATACCCTGATCTTGTTTGGCTACGTAGCCCTGATATCAGTGCCAAGCACTACTAGGAGACTTCTGCTCAGAGGATGCATAAACTCGGGCTAGCTTTGAAACCATGACTCAAATGCTAATGTAACATCTGCTAATCCTAGCCTAGATGATCCACTGCAGAGGCCTTGTGTAACAAAGTCCCACATGACAGTGTGTTAGAGTGAATGAACTCTAAGCTCTGAACTCTTGTAGTAAGCCAGAGCACACTTCAAAACAGTTAATTCTCTTTTCACTTGAGAAATATGGCACAGCTGCACTTAATCCTGCATTTGGATGGTTGGTTGGTGCTGCAAAGACCTGTTCTTCCTTGTAGCAGAAGCTGGGAAGACAGTGGAGACATGAGCTCTCATTTACAATCCACATGTCAGGAGGTGGAAGAAAATGGAGGCCCTAACTTCTTGACAAGGTTCATTGCAAAAGTCCTGGAATCCGTAATCGCAATTTCTAGGCATCTAAAGCTATCTGGTGGTCTCATCTTGGTACTGTGTGAATTGAGTTCTGCTATCTGTACTTCAATCTGCAATCAATGCACATGGATATCTAAAGGATCAATGACTCTTCCTCACACCCACTGTCTGTGATCTATCCCAGTGCCTGCTCCTTGCTGCTTCTACTTCAGGGAAACAGCTGGGGTAGATGGATGATACACCAAACTAGTCTTAAACAGGCTCAAGTTCTAATCAGGCAGAGTATTAGAAAGCATTCTAGCCGCAGAGCAGGCTGGCGGTCTAATGCTGCAAATCCCCCTATAAATACTTATGTAGATTGTGTACTGCATCAAATCCAGTGAAAGATGAAGATGATTTTTATAGTGGAATATAAAGTTCGTAGGGTGCTTGCTGCTTCACAAAGGAGTGGCAAATGTGACAATGTTTGGACCTGTAAACCTAATATTTCATTTTTAGATGCTCCTGAGTTGGTGACTTCCAGAAGCCTGGACAACAGTGCTGTAGGGGTTGCCTGTGCTACCTGCAAAAACATTGTATAAATCCTAAGTACTTTTAAGTGAGGTTATGCTTGCAGACACTCAGCAATTTTTGGGAAGGATGTAATTAAAACAGTGGGGTATCTTTTGCTAGACTATTGTTTTAGAATCACAGAATGGTTTGGGTTGGAAGGGACCACAAGGATCATCTTGTTCCAACCCCCCTGCCATGGGTGGGGACACTGCCCACTAGACCAGGCTGCCCAAAGCCCCATCTAGCCTGGCCTTGAACACTGCCAGGGATGGGGCATCCGCAGCTTCTCTGGGCAACCTGTGCCAGGGCCTCACCACCCTCACAGGGAAGAATTTCTTCCTAATATCTAATCTAAATCCCTGCCCTCTTTTAGTTTAAACCCATTCTCCCTTGTCCTGTCACTACACTCCCTAAGAAACAGCCCCTCCCCAGCTTTCCTGTAGGTCCCCTTTAGGTATTGGAAGGCCATGATTAGATCTCCCTGGTGCCTTCTCTTTTCCAGGCTGAACAACCCCAGCTCCCTCAGCCTGTCCTCGTAGGAGAGGTGCTCCAGCCCTCTGATCAACTTTGTGGCCTTCCTCTGGACTTGTTCCAGCAGCTCAATGTCTTTCCTGTACTGAGGATTCCAGAGCTGGACACAGCACTGCAGGTGGGGTCTCACAAGAGTGGAGTAGAAGGGGAGAATCACCTCCCTGAAACCTGCTGGCCACACTATTTCTGATGCAGCCCAGGATACAGTTGGCTTTCTGGGCTGCCAGCGCACACTGCTGGCTTGTGTTGAGCTTTTCATCAACCAGTACTCCCAAGTCCTCCTCAGGGCTGTTCTCAATCCATTCTATGCCCAGCCTGTAGCTGTGCTTGGGATTGTGCTGACCCACGTGTAGGACCTTGCACTTGGCCTTGTTGAATTTCATGCAATTTGCATGAGCCCACCTCAAGCCTGTCAAGGTCCCTCTGGATGGCATCCCTTCCCTCCAGTGAGTTGACCGCACCACACAGCTTGGTGTTGTTGGCAGACTTGCTGAGGGTACACTCCATTTTTGGTTTTCATTTTGGTTTAGCTATCTTTAAGGTAACTGGAGACAGTTGATCTTATCTTCTCCACCCCATACAAACTAATAACTAATCTAGTTTTGAAATACCAGTCCTTTAGTGAAATCTCTTAAATATTTTGAAACTGGTGTTCAGCCTGAAGTTCCAATATGGGGAATGCTTTAAGCATGGAGCAGGACTGATGATGTATGATTCTGCTTCTCCTCATGAGCCTGCCTAGTCCTGAGTTCTGTTGTGCTGGTCTGTTTGCCCACTTGCATCGCCTTACTGGGAACCTGAATGAAGGAGTGAGAAGACCTTGCTGAGCTCTGCCTTCTAAGTGTGAGAGGTGGGAGTTCCTGTTCTGCAGCACTGCCAACTCAGTTCTTTACTACTTAAATAAAACAACTTAAACTTTGTATAATAGTAAATTGACCACAGTAGCTTTTGTATTCCGTATCAGCTGCAGGGATTAATAAAAGAAGCCTTCATATGTCTGCTCTAGTTTCCTGTCAGGTAGCAGCAAGACCAGAAGAGATGCAGCTTCTTCCCTGCAGTGATCTGAGCCCTGGAAGACGTTCTGCCTTATGGAAGAGGAGTTGTAGTTGTTTGGTGGATGGGGTTTGGTTCATGTGTTGACTGCGTACACATCGAATTGTTTCTCTGAGATGAGTAAGGGATGGAAGATTTGTTTTGCTTGGCCTCCAGGCTTGTCTGGTTTTGCTATTATCATCTGATGTTACAGTTGTCAAACCAATAAATTGCTACATTCTGTGTTGAATATGAGATTGCCTCTGCAAAAAACTATGATCTCACTGGTTTGTTTTTGTTTTTTTATGTAACATAGCTGCCCCTTTCTCTTCACCTGCTCCCCATCCTCAGAAATAAATGCCCATGTTGGCTGCTTAGCAGATTTTCAGAACTTTCTTCTATTTCACATATTTGAATTTGCCTTTCTGCATAATATTCTTGATGCCCCTCTTACTTCCTGCAGAACTTCTGTCTTGCTTGTTTCTGACATTCTGTGTATTTAACAGTTTTGTAGCTTGGCTCTTAAATTTTGTTTTTTTCATGGCCTTCTCATGTGATCTTGGTATGTGGATTGTGAATTTGGTGCTGCTGTCTCTAATTTAATGAGCAAATTTTTTTTCCTTGCTCTTAAATTCTTCACCTAACCCAGACTTTCTGTCGTGATATATCTTGAGCCATCCACCTCTTCTTTCTGGCTCTCACATGACCTTATGTGCTTACCATTGCTATGACCAGTTTGTTGAACAGGAAAATCACAATAATGGGTGCTGGTAGGGTTTTGTTGTGCTCTCAAGCGGCAGAAAGTCAGAGGCGGCAGGTGTGCTCCTGTTCCTCTGCCTGCCTGTAGGCTAAGACAAGGTCATGTGTGTAGTGGTACTTCCTCAGTGCCCTCCGTATGCTCAGGGGCTGCCCTCAGGATTAAAAGTTTAACTGTTGTCTTAATCTATTAATTTTCCCAGTCATCTGGTGAACCATATCAGCCTGCACCCAGGTGTACCTCAGCTTCACCAAATGCAGAGTGCAGAGCCATTTTACAGATGTTAGGAGCTGCCCATGGCTTCAAACTTTTTTGGACTCCAAGCTATTGATAAGATACTGGGTAAATGACTGCTGTTGCCCTCTGTTATGCCTTTAATGAGGTATGATATGCTTATCCTATCCAAGTTTAATTCTCCCATTTTTAGTTCATTTATGCATTTGGACATTACAGCATCTCATGACAGAGAATTCTAAATTTAAGTATGCCTTGTGCAAAAAACCCATTAATTTCACTGAGTGTTCCCAGTTCTTTTGTTGTAAGAACATTTGGTGATCATTCTGTAGTTCTCCATGCCATTCATGACTTTATGGACCTTTCAAATACAGGTACCTTAGCTTTATTTTGCTCTTTTCTCCAGCTGAAAAGTTTTAACTTCATGCTCGTGTGGAAGCTGTTCCAATCCTAACTGTTCTCATTGCTCACAGAAAGTAATTTTAAGTGTAATACCCTTTTTGAACTGAAATGACAGGGAACTGGCTCTGGTGTTCAAAAAGGAGGTAAACCCTAGTGTAATGATTCCTGCTTTATTCTTTGTGTCTTTTCCAACAATTCTTCATTCTCTTCTAGCATTTCTGATGATGCTGAGTAGTGAGCTGCTGTTTTTCAAGAAATGTCTGAACGATTCCCCCCTTTCAGTTAGTGATACCTGATTTAGGCTTGTTTTGTTTCCATGACCATTTCTTTCGAGTTATCAATACCATGTTGTATCACCTGGCTCATTACTTGTATTGGTATCTTAATAAGTTGTTGAATTAGAAAAAGCGCTGTCTGATTTCTCTTTGATAGTGCAGCCATGATTTATTAGATGTTTGTTTCCAAAGCAGTGCCTGGAGCCTGTTACATCACACTGCTAATGACTTCTTCAGGGTTTTAGTTTCCAAGAAATCTGTAGGTGTGCAGCCCATCAGCATATCACCAGCTGATGAACACCTGAAAAAAAAAACAAACGAGTTCAGAAACCTAAATTAATGGTGTTGGTTCTAGTTTTTGTACTTCAGTCTTTTGTGCTAGAAATGCTTAGGAGTCTCATTTCTTCCTGATAAACTGTATGCTTTGAGGATTTTCTAATGTGACACGGAACTGTATGGTCTTAGAATCTTAATTGCACAGTAGTGTGATTCATTTGTTTCTTGGTAGTCGGACGTGTGGGATTTTGATAACCTTGCCAAGATGGAGACAAGGAATGTTCTCGACTAGGGGTTTGCGCTTATGCTTGCATCTAGGGCAAGAGATTATAAAAGCCTTTCAAAGGCAGTGCCCTAGTCTCTTATCAATGCATCTTTTCCACCGTCGCTGAGAGAATTTTGTTGAGCAGATCTGGAGAGTTTAATAATTTTTCACAGGGAGTATTTAAGAACATTATCTTTGGAATGCCTAAAAATACAGTATTGTGCAATTGTACTTTCGTATTAAAAAGCTAGTCTTGTTTGTCAGTGGTGAAAAACTTTGTTTATGCTGACAAATACTGTTTTTTATTTTGGAAATTTTTTTTAACTCATAGGCACTTTGTGAGTTCTGAAAAACAGTGATTCTACAAATAGCCTGTGGCATCACTTGCAAAACATGTTATCAGCAGTAGGGTGTTTGGGCAAATCTGCCTGGGGCTCCTGCAAAGGGTGGTATAGCAAACTAGCCATGAATTCTTCCGCTGTAACTAGCAAAGTGGTGGTGCAGAACTTTTCCCAACTACTGAGTCCTTGGAGACGTATTTGACAGGTCCTGATTTGGGTAGATTTAGTAAGGAGTTATTGTCCTTAGTGAGTCAGTAATTTAATATAAATTGAGTGAGAAGTCTTTTAATTCAGATTTCAAGTGTTGCATGTGTTTGAGTCACTCCATGTGTAATAATGTTGTAATGTTCTTTTCTTATTACTTTGCTATCTTCTTTTGTAATCAGAGCTTTAGGTTTAGTGCATAAGTGTTTTGACATCAAGACCATGGATACTTGACAACATGCTTAGGCACTATTTAAGTACTTTGGTTAAATAAATAAAGGAGAGATTTATGCTATTATCAATTTCCTCTTGTCCTTCACATGAGGGGAAACTAAATGTCTTAATGAGCTATATGCTGACGTGTTATCGTAGTGTAGACTAAGTCTCCTATAAATGATGGCATTTCTGACAAAAATTACATGATGCACAGCTAGGAACCAAGTGCTTGCTATTGGTATGTGTTTAGTGCTTTGCAGTTACCGTGTTTTTTGGTGGCTACAAGGCACTTAGAGTTGCTGTTTTCAAAGAAAGAAAATAACTTTGCTCTGGTAGGGCAACTAATAAGGGTAAACGTAGTATCTCTGTGAGATACCCAGGAAGATTTTTACCTCAGAACTGAGGTTTTTTCCACAAAGTAGCTCCATTTGAAAAACAAACAAACAAAACCCCAACAAAAAAGTAAAAACAAAAACCAAACCAACAAAACCCCCCAAAACCCAACTGGAATACAAACAGGCTAACATGGCACTGCATAAAGGGTCCATTAATTTAGCAGAACCAGTAGCGAGCCCTTTGCAAATACAGACAGCAAGCTAATCTCAGTTTTGCCACAGGTAGATTCTGATCTAAAGGTTTGTTTGAACACTGCAGCATTTTGACTACTCCTTATCATTGCTGTTTCCTTTCTCCTCTTAGATTAGCATTTAGCTCTGCCTATCACTAGAGCTGTGGAAAAACTCTCCTGCGATAAGGCTTGCCTTTTAAGTGGTTGCTAATAAAGTTGCTGAGCCATTGGGAAGTGTGACTGGAAGCAGAGAAAATTGTCATCTTTGTTCCCTTAAGTTTAGGGAAAGAAGAGAAAAAGCAGGAAAGGTGATAAAAGAAAGGACAATTCTGCTTAATGTATATTTGGGGTTTTTTTGTCTAATCCAAGGTATTTTTGAAGAGGGGAGTTCAGTAGTATCTTGCAAATAATTTGAATATTCTGTGGATAAGAATATTTGAGTTATACTAAAAGGGGGTAAATTCATCCAGATTGTATGTCTTAATGTCACTGCATAAACCAGTCATTGATTTCCTGAACTGGTGTCATAGCTACTTGATTTTGTAATTTTCCTCTATTTTGTTTCCTGTGGCAGGATGCAAGATTAGCCCGATCTGTCCATTCACCCTTTGAATGCACAGGCACAGTACTGGTGTTAACTTGTGTTTTACAAATGCAGCAATCTAATGCAGATCTAGAGTGTGTGTGCCTTCAATGTCTTCGCTGCCAGGCTGAAGCCTGTCCTCTAAGACATTTAAATGACAGTGATTGCTGTTCCTCAATAATTTGCAGAAGAAAGAGGTGCAAGGTTGCTGGAGTGGGGAGTCAGGGGTTTGAAACATAGTTTTGAAGTCCGACTCTGCTGTCTTTCTTGTAAAAGCAGATTGAATGCCAGGATGCCTTGGAAGCAGCTGCTCGGGCAGAAGGCCTGCCGCTGGACACCTCCGTGCATTCCCAGCTGAGAATGCTGGATGAAGAGCATCACAAGGGCAAATACCACCATGGCCTGAATGTGCTGAAACCCATACGGACTACTTCCAAGTAAGTCTTTAGGCTACAAAAGAACTGATACAGCATTTGCTTTTCAAACCAGTCACAAAGCAGAATTGCAGCTGTAGGTCTGCTGACTGATGTTGAAGACGTTAGAATTTGTTTAACACTTATGACTGGCAAAGGCCATTTGGTACTCTGAGTACTTTCAATGAGAGGAGGCTTTGTTTTCCTCAGGGATTTACAATTCTGTTTCCTTTTTCGTTTGTGATTTTTTTTTTTTTTTCTTTTAGACACCAGCACCCTGTTGACAATGCTGGGCTTTTCTCCTGCATGACCTTCTCCTGGCTCACTCCTTTGGCCCACAGAGCGTACAAGAAAGGGGAATTGTTTATGGATGATATATGGTCTTTATCAAGGCACGAGTCTTCAGATGTCAACTGTAGAAGGTAGGGATTTCTCATTCTTTATTATTTTCTTGTTTCCTTTTTTTATACATAGTTCACAGGCTGTGATACTGTATTGCCCTAGAAAAGCAGTGCTGATACTTTGTTCTGCCTCTCTCAGAACAGTGGAATTTAGTTGTATCCTTCATAGACCACTTCCTCTTACCGCACCATTTCTGTATGCTTGTTCAGTGAACTTAGAGGATTCTGTCTCCAGGAGTGTTCTGCAATTGTTTTTATGTTTTTGCATCTTTTTAAACTATTTTTAATTAAAATAAGGTTCTTTCTCAAGGCTACACTGAAAAAAATCTTGTGCTAAAATAGCGAAAAGTGATACTGACATTAGCAAGGTGATTTGAATATGGGTCAGATGTTATGATCAGGCTAACCTTTTATGGCTAATGACAATTTTTCTGAGGTTTTGACTCCACAACTCTTCTGTCAGGTCAGCAAGAAAAGACTGTGACAAGTCAGTATATTAAGATGCCCAAAGAGACTCCAGGCAAAGCAAAAAGCATTGTTTTTCATCCCTCTCTTCTGTAGAAGTGACACAACATAGATATTTCAAGATGCAGATATTTCTCTTTACCTCACAGAATGTACCATGTTTTTATTTCTCTTGATATCTAGTCATTTTTGTTGCTCTGAGCTAGGAAGTGCTTGAAATTTTCACAAAGTAGTGCCCATGAGATTGTACCTTCTTTCATGGTGAAAACTTTATAACACAAGGCTTCTGGTTTTATTAGGCTGGAGAGATTGTGGCAGGAAGAACTTAAAGAAAGTGGGCCCGATGATGCTTCTCTCCGGAGGGTTGTGTGGATTTTCTGCCGCACCAGGCTCATCATTTCCATAGTGTGTCTGATGATCACGCAGCTTGCGGGTTTTAGTGGACCAGTAAGTAATATCCATCCTTTTTTTAACAACCCCAGGGGGCTCCATCTCATGGCCAACTGTAAAATCTTAAGGTCTCATTGCAGAATTACTTAAAGGTTTTGACTAGGTAGAAATTTTGAGGCAAAATTCCAGAGTGACACAATAATTCAAGACAGGTTTCCTACAGCTGGCGGATCAGTTGCTGAATACTGAGGCCAAGTTCTTGGAGAAGGGAGGGGGTATTTAGATGTCTTGGAGGAAATGCATATTTGTTTTTTCTCTTTGGTTTTGAGTATAGTTTAAAGTTCTTCCTTAACTGGTATGTGGTCTTTTTGTATAAAATTTTTCTGCACAGGTCTTTTAATTGTTTTCTTTTTGCAATTCTGTAAATTTATCTTGAAATGAAATTTAGTCTGATAAAATGCTAATCTTAGCTTATTAGCATTAGTAGCACAGTCTTCAAGAAGTGGAACGAAACAATTTTGTTAGAGCACTACTTAAAAACTAATGTGAGCAGGTCTCGAAGTCTGTGGGTATAGTTTTTACTGATCCTACAGAGAATGATCAGACAGGTTTCATGTCAGAGTGTTAGACTACGTTATTGCCTCTAGGAACTGCTGCTGTTTGTTGCTATGGGTCGTAATGAAGATAACGACATATGGGACTTGACATTCACACCATTTTTTTTGTCACCTGTTTGTTGCACGTGCTGTGCAGATTTATAGTTGAAATTTTGACTAAATTTATTCTCTACACATTTCCCTTGAGGAGTAGGAGCAGTATTACTGCTAGTAGTACACGTTTCAGTGTGCTGGTAAGCTGAAGGTTCATTTCTTGGGTAAGTACGCTTGGGTGCACTGTTAGGTGAAATGTCTTTTTAAAATGTTTTCCTGCTTTTAAGTGTCTTATCAAAATGATGTTCTGCTTTTTAAGCCTTTTTAAAGTTTGCCTTGCTTCATGTAATATGAATAACAATAAATGTTTCTGTGGTATTGTTTTCTTGGTAATAATTTTGAGTAGCTTGTATTATTAAACATATGAACATGCTTTGGTAATTAACAATAAATCACAATTAAGGTTTTAACAGCATTAGTTTTCCCCAAGAAGAGCTTCTGTCATTGTTTCACTACAGGGCTTTAGTAGCTTTTATCTTTAGCAAAGAACTTGCAGCAGGGTTGCCCCTAATTTCTGTAGTGTAATTTCCTCAATTTGTCTGAGCTGAAATGCTGAATGAAAGAGCGGGAGGGGAAGGAGAAAAACCAACTTGACTGGGCTGGGGGCTACCCGTGCAATTGGTGCTCGATTGGAGTAATTTAAAATTATCTATAGACGTTTGCCCATTTACAGGCAACCTTATTCATTTCTCTGAATAAGGAACAATTTCCTTTTGGTTCAATCATTTGGCATGAAAAATAAGTCTTTACCATCCCTCCTCCCTGGTTTTTAAAATGGCATGCTTCATAGATATGCCTATGCTGTCTCCTCAAAAGTATCAGTGCTTTCTTGTATTGTTACACCCTTTCAGTCACCTGAAGGTGAAAAGGGACATCAGGAAAAGCAACTGACTTGACCTCATGTGTTGGTAAAAATTACCAAAGTGGAGTTAAACACTGTATTAAACTTAAAAAATTTTAATTGAATGTCCATGACCTTGAAATGCTGGCCAACAGCTCTGGCTCTGCTAATGAGCATTGTGATGGTTATAACTGGAAAGGAGTTGTTGCAGACTTCCTGTGGGATTTTTTTTTAATATCAGATAGATCCTTCAAGGGTCTTCCTTTTTTTTTAATTTAGTTTTGATAAATTCTGCATCTGGTGCAGTATCCAAACCCATCACCTGATGAGACAGCTGCATGTGTCAGACTGCCTTGTAATAACCATCAGAATGTACTAGTATAGGCGAGATATTTATCTCCAGTGAATATCTGCTGCCATTTAATCAGCTGCCAAAACTTCCATGTTCGGGTTGAGGAGCAAAGAAGTTTTTTGATTACTAAACATAATCAGTTTAACTCCGGGTCTGAACAATGTACCTGTCTGCAACTGTTCAGAGCTATTCTTCCTGTTTGGGAGATGGGGAAACTTGCTATCTTAGTGGAGAACAGCTTGACAGTTTGGTCAGTTCTTGGAGGGGGGAGTGGTAAGCTGTTGGAGGTAAGTTTCCCGATTTCCCAGTTGGCTCCAGTTGCAGCCTGCCCCGTGCTGCTGTGCGCTGGCTGCAGCGGGGACGCTGGCGCTGCAGTGGGACCAGTGACAGAAGCTGTTCTTTAGAATTTTCAGGATGGCTGTTTTCTGCGTCAGAATGAGACAGTCCTGCTGGGCAGAGCCAACGCCAAGAGCAAAGGTAAGGTAATGTTTATTCAATGGGAATGCTTAAGACAGCCAAGCAGCTAGTACCGACTGCTACGGTAATAGTCACAGGAGTTCTGTTTTCCCCATTAGCTTGAGTTGTAGTTTTTGCACTGTAACTTTCTTGTTTTGTAATTAACTTTATGCTGGATTCTTTTCATTAAACTAGTTTGAATTCAAATAGTATGTGTTCAGATGTAAATGTTAATTCTGTGTGACTTTTTTCCCCCCTTCCCTTTTCAAAATTCTTTAATCTGCTATTTCCTCTCTTCTTTCTCCTGGAAAAAAAAATACTGGGGGTATAATGTAAGCTGGTCTCTGTTTCATCACGGGAGATGCTGAATCTATAAACTAGTGCTGAAAAATGGCACTAAAAAGTTTTGGGAGGAATGAGACCCCAGGAAACATCTGCTATCTTTATACATCCTCTCTTGGAGACTTTCAGCAGTGCTGTGGTGTGCAAGAAAATGTTTGCAGTCCGTGACCATGCTGAGTTACAGCTCATGAGGAAAAAGGGGGATTTTCACCCCAATTGCTCAGTGACTCGGTTGCATATGTTGGATTGAATACTGGAAAAAGAAGTCAGTAATCTTCTTAGTAACTGCAAACCAACTGTATGCAGTTGTGGTCCAAACAGTTGATGTAAAACTAAATCCAAGTAAGGAGAAAGTTGGAATGCAATAGATCTGTGAATGTGAGCTCCTCACATTTGTTCAGGGATTGGTATGTAAATTTTCTCAGTGGCCATTCTAGAACCTGATGGACATCTGGCTTTAATTCACACCTGTGAGAAAGAAAGAGCAAAATTATTTACAGCATGTTTCCTTGGTTCTGACACACAGAATTATTTTCCTCAGAACAGATGAATTTGATCTCCATTTTTTCCTGTTACTTGGTGCTGGGCTGTAGTTATACCTTTGCTGAAGTAGTGGGGTTTTGGTTATTTCCTCTCTCTTCAAACTATACAGAACTCTTATTTGCAAAACCTGGTTTAGCCAAGAGGACTTCAATGGACTATGATGTGAAAGGCTTCTCAAATACTTACCTTGGTCTCAGATTTTTTTTTTTTTGTTGCTTTTTATTGTGGGCAAAGGTAATTCTCTGCTCTGTACTAGCATATCAAAAGCACCACTATCTTAAAGCATCACTTGTTGAAAAGCTCTCTAGGAAATCTTTTGTTGTCTGTGAAGCCTTACTGTAGGATACTTTTAAAACCAGATTTCAGAATTTGTGCAGCCTCAGAAGCCTCCTCTGTTGGCACCTGCAAGTTTGACGACTTTTGGACTTCATGGACAAATACTGTTCTGTTTTTGTATCTTTATAATTTTGTATGTAGTTTCAAATCTAGTGTGTGACTAGACTGACTGTTAGATATTAGCCTTTTATAATTATCCTGTATATGCAGATTGTATGTTTATACAATGCTCTACCTGTTGTACAGTGTTTTTGAGATGTTACCATTTAAGATGGCACTTTATTTCAAATAAAAGCCTATTGTTTCTCAGTCAGTAGTATTTAATATTGCTGATGATCGTGAGTTGTATGATGTTATATTGTGCCGTTGGACCACAAAGAGCTGGAGGTGGGAATTGGTGGTTCTGGGGGCTGTCCTCTTTCTGCAGGTGATGTTTGAAATGTGATTCCTGAGGTAAAGTGTTTATGTTTTTGGGGGGAGAGGGTATGGGGAGGGATCGAATGGTTATTTTTTTGTCTTTTTCTTTCTCCCCTATCCCCAATGATTTGTGGTATTGCGTACCTTGTGCTTTCTGCTTGTTTTTTTCTTTACTATTAAACTGCTGATGTTTATTTCCAGGAATGTTTTGCAAATGTCCTTCTCACTCTTCCCCTCTACAACTGTAGGTACATTGTTCCTTTTTATCAAATAAGCACGTTTGAAGCAAACCAAAGATAAAATAAAAAAGGTCTTAATGTCACGTAAAGGAATGTTTCTTAATATGCGCAGATGTATAAGTAGTGACTATATTTTAAAACTCTTCTATATGATAATGCATTGCTTTCAGCTAACTGACAGATTTATGTTAAGTTAGAAGACACGGAGGATTAGAAGCGTGCTGCGAGGAATATGGTTCCAAATTAAACTCTCTTTACCTACTAAATTTGACTCAGTGCTTGGCTCTCAGCAGGGCTTTGTGTTACAGTACTCCTTGTATTGACACCTTTTACTTCTAGAAAGAAGATGCTTTCTATTTCAAACGGCTCTTTTAAAGCAAAGTAGCCTACTTATTTCTAACTTAACATAAAGTTGTTGCATGGTCCTCTGGGATGATGGGGTGTTCATGCGAGCTTGCATTTCTTCCTGTAGGCGTTCGTTGTGAAACATCTTTTGGAGTATACCCAACAGAGTGAGTCCAACCTGCAGTACAGCTTGTTTTTAGTTTTTGGCATCTTTATGACGGAAATCGTGCGATCTTGGTCCCTTGCGCTAACCTGGGCTTTGAATTACCGCACGGGGGTTAGACTGCGTGGAGCTGTCTTGACAATGGCGTTTAAGAAAATTCTTAAGCTGAAGAACATCAAGGAGAAGTCTCTTGGAGAGGTAAACTGCAGCATCATTTTGGAAATTGCAGTGTGAAAAGGGATATGCAATGTATTCCTTTGAGAATGAGCTGTACCTTAAGTCTAAATAATGTTATGTGTATTTTTCAGCTCATAAATGTGTGTTCCAATGACGGTCAAAGGATGTTTGAAGCTGCAGCAGTTGGCAGTTTGTTGGCTGGGGGCCCTATTGTGGCCATCTTAGGAATGGTTTATAACGTGATTATTCTGGGTCCAACAGGCTTCTTGGGCTCTGCTGTATTCATCCTTTTCTACCCAGCGATGGTGAGTTAGAAAGAGTTAAGACTTGCTTAATTTTTATTAGGTCGGACATACGTGTAGCTCTGAATAGAAGGTGTTGAAATGTGCTAGATTTAGCCTGTTTATGGCACTGCATCTTATTGAAGATGTTTCTAAAGATGATGTGTGAAGCAAAAATTTGGAAAGGGGAAACTCAATTCGATAAAGAAAATTAGAAAGTGGAAATACAAAAATTGAGAGATTTGACTGAGATAAATATGCATAGTTAAATTAAACTGCAACATGCTTAGGGCCTTGTAGTTGAGATTGGAAGCACACAAGGTCTTCAGTTTGTGTACAGGGGCTTGGTGTTGCCTGAGCACATTGCTCTTGATTTCAACAAAAGATGTTGAAAAGCACCGCATCTGGGAGAGGGGTGTTCTTGCTTAGTTACTCCTGCCTCAGCTTCTGCTGAGATGTGAAATAGGCTAGTTCAAGCCAAAATCTTCCTGCCTCTCAAATGCCACGTAAGGCTGCTGGAAGATTTCTGACTGTATTCATAATATACATGTTAAAAAGCATGGAGGCTGAATACTGTAAGGTCCACTTTGGTCCTTTATCTGGCCAACATTAAGGATTAAAATAACGGGAATTATATTTAAAGAGGGGAATGAGGAGTGAAGTTAGGTCATCTTTTCTAATTCTTTTCAGCAGCCCTTCACTATTGATGGGGACTCCGAAAGAGATTGCAGGAGTACGAAGAAGGGCAAAGAGCTGAAAACTCTTAGTAGTGTGTTGGGTTGGAATTTCAGACTAGGAACAGGATGATTGTAAGAGTAGCAGATACTTAGAAACATGTGAACAACTATTTATTTTTACATAGGCTTAGTAAAAATGTTAAAGCTGTTTTACCACCCTCGTAGCACTGGCTTGTGGCAGAAATTGATCTGGATGTGCAAAGATCAGCTCACTCTCTTGCCTTGTGGGATCAGGGTAAATGTTAGCTAAAATGGGTTCTAGTGTTCATTTGCCATGAGAGTCAGCTTGATACATCTTTAGATTAATGTTTTTTTAGTCTTCAGAAACTGTAACGAATCTGTTATTGTTCAGTGTTGGTAAAAGCCCACACCTTTATTTTCACAAACTTTATTTTTGTTGAAATTTGCTGTTGTCAGTCTAGAGCTCAGTGCAGATGGGGTGGAAGGATGTGAGTAGTGTTTCCAGCCTGCCTTTTATGTTAGAACAACAGTCGCCTTGCCCTGGATCCTTTTTTCAGATTCAAAATTGGCTTTTTCTGGTAATTAGGAAGAGTTGAATGTATTTGTTCTTTCTGAGCAGCCATTAATCTTGCATGGTATTGCTGTTTGTTTCAGATGTTTGTGTCACGCCTCACAGCTTATTTCAGAAGAAAATGTGTATCAACCACAGATGAGCGTGTGCAGAAGATGAATGAAGTTCTTAATTACATTAAGTTCATTAAAATGTATGCCTGGGTCAAACCGTTTTCTCAGAATGTTCAAAGTGAGTTCACACGATCTATACGTGTTTCCTTTTGTGCAGATGCCCCATTGGTTAGTAGCCTGGTGCATCCTCCCAGCTTAGTACGGTGGATGGTGGTGTGCATGCAGTGCAATAGCACTTTTGTCCTTCAGGCTTCCTGTTTGTTATGCACGATGGGTTGGACAAACCAGACTTGCTCCTGCAGTTTCACCTTCTAGCATGATGTTTGTTGCTTGGCGATAATCTAAATTTTTAATTTTTGTTCCTTTTTTTTAATCATTTAATAAATGTACTGGCTGCTCCATTTTAAAATGAAGTAAAAAGACCTCCATTCTTATGGAGATTTACAGACTGTTATAGTTTGCTCCTCTGTAACTGTGGTCTTTATAAGAAGGTATATAATGTGATAAATGCCGAAGCGTAGAGTTACGCCTCTCTTGCTCAGTCTTTATAGTGCTGTGGTAGTGTCTGTTGTGTATGTACCCCTTGACTTATACCTCAAATGTGGTGCCACATTTATATTTCTAGAAATTCGTGAGGAAGAACGTAAAATCTTAGAGCGTGCAGGCTACTTCCAGAGCATCACTGTGGGTGTGGCTCCCATAGTTGTGGTCATTGCCAGTGTGGTGACCTTTTCTGTCCATATGATCCTTGGCTACGATCTTACAGCAGCTCAGGTAACGTACTGCGGTGTTGAATATTCTTTACCATACTGCTACAGTAACTTCTCTGCTGAGCCATTTCTCTTTGTCATATTCCTTGCTTTGTGGCTGTGCCTGTGTGACCAGGCTGTAGCCTTGCTCACAGAAGTGAATGTGTGATGAGTGTGAAAGCATCAGATGTTGTCTTACTTTTTGCACAAAAATCTCTTGGTGCTATTTCAGTCCTGACCTTTCCCAGAACAGATTTTAGCTGAATGTGAATGAGCGCTCCAGTTTGCTGTTCAGATAGGGCATTGGGATTATTGGATGGTTTTGGTTTACAGATGCAATCAGCACAAATCTGCCTTAAAACAGGATTTGAACTTGGGTCTTCACAAGTCATAGGCTAATGCAGAATTTGCTAGCTGCTGCTTTCGGTAGACCTACAGATGCTGAAGTTGTCTGTCTTGGTCTGTTACAAAGCACTGGAGAAAAAGTTGGGTAGAACTGTTTTCTGCTGTTTGAGAATATATTGAATATTAAAATGGTTATTCTTGGACTGTGGGCCTCTTCTGTGGCTTTGAATTGCTGCTGTGACAGTTCAGACAGTTCAGAAGGTTGGAGCTCTTAGTATATTGCATCCAAATGTGATTCTCTCTTGTCTCATTTTTAGGCATTCACAGTGGTCACTGTCTTTAATTCAATGACCTTTGCTCTAAAAGTAACACCTTTCTCAGTGAAGTCTCTATCTGAAGCGTCTGTTTCTGTTGACAGATTTCAGGTAAGCAGTCATTTGGCCTTGCAGTTCTACCTGTAAGTGTGGAGTGTTGTATGTGCGTAATAGATGCTATGAGAATGCTTGGGAGGTAATGTTGTTTTGATGAATGAGTAGTTCTTTTTCTTTACATTTAGCATTCCAGATTATTGGATTTTGCAAAAGAGATACAAATCTAGTGAAGGGACCTTAGAAGTTCAAGATAATGCCAGTGTGGGTATATTCTTATTAGGTATTTTTAGAATTTTGGTGTTGGCCACTGTAAGAGGTAGAATACAGGACTAGATGGCTCGCAGTATAATAATTCTTAAACTGTTTTGAGACCATCTGCATGAAAAGACAGTGCAACATGTTTGCAATGAAATTTCCTGTTTTGCTAATGAAATTCCTTTTGGAAATGTCCTATGTTATGTAGGCAGCTTTGCACAAAACAGTAGAGTTCTATCTGTAGTTGTGAAAAGATGAGGTTTTGTATTTCCAGACCAGATTAAGGGATGGAAACTCCACTATGCAAATAAAATGCAGTAGTGGTCTGACGAAACAATCTATGCCCGAAAATTAAAACCCTTGGAACAAACAATCCTATCTCATCCTTCAATCCATGTGAAATGAATATACCCTGAGTACTTTAATATGATCTCAGAGGACAGACCTGTATTTTATCTTCTGTCTTGAAGACAAGAGTGCATTGCACATTGCAGAAATTTCCAAATAGGATTCCACAAACTTTGACAGATATATATATATGTCTCTCTCTCTCCCCTGTGTAATGCAGTTATGAAACAAATCTGGGTGTGAGAAGAACGGGATCTGCAGAATGGTTTGGGGATCCCATTGCTTTTGAGCATTTTTGTTTTATCTTCTGAGTCACCGTAAATCAGGCTTTCTTAACTCCAAATGCCCTGCAGGGAGTTTTGGGGATAGACAACAAGGAGAGGGAAAATTGTAATATCTTACAGATTGACTGTAAACAGCGTAATCGGTGTAGGGAGTGTAATGCAAGGTGGGGATACTTTTAACATCACAGTAAAAAAAAAAAACACGGGCTTTCTGGCTCTGTAAATGTATGAGTCTTATGAATGTATGATTCGGGTGTAGCAATTGCAAGAGTAAGTAAGGCTGAGAATTGAGAAGTCTTTAATCACTAAAGGCTTCTTAGTTCAAAATGTAAGTTATGTAAGTGGAAAACATTTTATCTTGTAATTAAAATGTGTGAAAAATCTCTTCCTGATCTGTGTTGATTGTAAATCCTGATGGATGTGGTGGAAAACGTGATGCAATGGACTTAATGGCTTCTTACTGTCAAGCAGCCCAAGATATATCAGCTAAATTTGTGTGAGATGACTTTTTCCCAGCAGAAAAGGTGAAGGGTAAAGGCTGAAGTTAAGTCATTCCATCTGCCACAATGAGTTGATGTGCTGGAGAATTCAGTCGCTTTCCCTCAAAGTGGCCTCTCCAGCCCATGTATTCTATTCAATGTGTTTTTATCTGGAAATTACAGAGCTGCATTTGCAAACTGTGCTAAAAGAATAAGCCCCTCTCATATTGCATCCAGAGTATTGCAGTTCTGTGAAAGTCTAAGTGTATCCAAGTGCTTCCACCACATCCAGGAATGCCCTGGCCACTCAGCAGGCCTGGAGTTAGTTTACACTAATGAGCTACCTTTTGCTCTTCAGCTTCCTCCTACTATATAGCCTGATGTGTTTTGCTGCGTGAGTGTGCCATAGGCTTGTCTCCCAGTCTTGATCAGGTGTCTCATCTTTACACCTCTCTCACAACTCCTATCAGAGTTTATTTCTAATGGAAGAGGTTCATATGATAAAGAAAAAACCAGCCAATCCTCACACCGCGATAGAGGTGAAAAATGCTACCTTGGCTTGGGACTTCTCCCACGCCAGCGTCCAGAGCTCACCAAAGTTGACCCCCAAAGTGAAAAAAGACAAGAAAGTCACCAAGAGCAAGAAAGAGAAAATGAAGCTGCAGAATGAGGGACAGCAAGCTGTGCTGGCAGAGCAGAAGGGCCATCTTCTAGTGGACAATGATGACCATCCTAGCCCCGAAGAGGAGAACAAAATCATCCACCTGGTTAACCTTCGGCTTCAGAGGACTCTCTACAACATTGACTTGGAGATAGAAAAGGTAAGGGAAAGAAAAGAGGAAATCTGAGCTTTCAAAAGGCCTCGGTTTTAGCTGTCCCTTAGAATAGAGCGCTCTGTATTTTTTTGCATGAAGTGGAGCGTATTGCTTTTGTGCACTTCTGCGATATCCATGGCAACCGCAGTATCCAGGATGCAGTGTCTCATCTTGATGTAAACAGCTGTGCCATTTTAGCAAACTAGATCTTTGCAAACAGCCTGTGAAACAACTGCAGGTTGTATAGCTTTCACATCTAACTGATGGCTGGGCTGTCTGAGGCGCTCCGTACAGTATATGAGCCCCTGAGCTTAAAGAATCTGCAGGACAACAGGGGTATCAGTGGGGTATTGGTGGATGGTGTATTCCTGCAGCCATTTGATAATTTTGCAGAGTTTCAGCTATATTCTGAGATAACATTTTAGGTGATTAGGTGTTCTAATGGAGCATAACAGCGCTTTTCATTGAAGAATGTGTGATTTTCTTCCCTGAGAATTTTTGTATGGTAAAAGGACACAGAGATTTTCAATAGTTTAGAAGCAGTTGGAGTCCTTATTCCAAGATGGTTAAAAGCATGTAAATGTCAGAGAAGAAGCACTGAACTTAATACATGACATCTACAAATACAAAAGTTTTGCAGTCTGGCATTTGGATGCTATAGTAGTGGGGTCCACGCATTTATCAAGATGTTTATGGTTAAATTGTCTCCTGTAGTCATGTGAGTGGAGGGGTAGTTTAAACTATTTTAAACTATAAAACCCCCTATATTTTAAACTTTTTATAAGGTTGCATATAGTTTAAAAAAGAGCCTTCAAAAAGCAGTACACAGTTACTTGAAAATGTAAGGGCCAGTTTACTGTCAGAAGTTTGTAAACGAGAGGAGACTGGCAATGTGTTCCACAAGTGACTGTATGCTCTTTGTTTCCACTTTACCTCTTTTTTTATTACAAAAGGAACAAAATAAGTTTTGATGAATTAATGGTTTAATGTAGGTATCAACCCACCAGTTTTATTGCAGGGAAATGCTTCGAAGTGACCGGATTCTAGCTTTTTCTTGGTATGTGTTCCTTAGCAAACTGCATCTCGTAGGCAAGGAGCTTTACTGGACACTCACAGCCTAAATTCTTTTTTTCTTTCAGTCTTTCTGTCTGTATATCTTTCCTTATCACTCTCTAAAGCATCTTGGCACATTCTGTTGCAGCAGACCTTGGTGCTTTTGGCTGAGTGCAGCATTCTCTGGGCCTGTATCAGGCCAAGTCAAAGGGAAGCTGATCTTAAAATACATGCATTTCTACCTGTGGAGCTGATTCAGTTTTAGTGCACTGTGGAATAGTATTCACTTTTTATTATTTGAGAGTTAGAATATTGACCATATGGCTTTTTTCTGTCTGTTATGTCTCTCTTCAGCTGCAATTAATGTCCAACTGTCTCCTCTGAGGTACTAAAAGTAGTCCAAATACTGAAAGGGATGGAGAATATGACAAATGAGTACCATAATTTGTTTTTTTTCCTGTCTAGGGAAAACTTGTTGGAATTTGTGGCAGTGTGGGGAGTGGAAAAACTTCACTTATCTCAGCAATTTTAGGACAGGTGAGAAATGTTTTGACTGCTTCTGCTCTTCTCTTTCCTGTCCCCTATTTGACTTATTTGTACTCTGTTGAAGCAAGCCTGTTCTCAGCAAGGAATAGCATAATTTCACTGTTTATCTTTATTTCAGATGACCCTTTTGGAGGGCAGCATTGCAGTAAGTGGAACGTTTGCATATGTGGCGCAGCAGGCCTGGATTCTCAATGCTACGCTTCGGGACAACATTCTTTTTGGCAAGGAATATGATGAAGAAAGGTTTGTCTGAACTGTCTGCTGATTTTTCATGAAACCTTACTGATTCTTGGTCCAAGTGTGAGAAAATTTAATGCAGAGTACGCTGCAATTAAAGCCTACGTATCCTTTTGGAAACTGTCTTTAAGACTCCTTTAAGTCTCATTTAAGTGCCTGCCTCTTGCATGTGGTCACTGTGACTGGCTGTCAGCAAGTCTGTCATCGCTCGTTTGCAGCGAGGGCTGTACCTCATCCTGGAGTACTGTCTGACTTCTGCTCTTAGCAGCTGCTGTGGAGCAGCTCGTGCTGTGCTGGCCTTGCCTTCTTTAAACACAACCACTGGTGTTTGCAATGTACTGGTACCTTCCCTGGCCATCCCCCAGTGGGGGCTTTCCCTGTGTCCTGTGCTAGCTATCCCTGGAAAGAACTTGCCTCCTTTCCTTCACAGTACTTCAGAAGTAGGAGATTAATTATTATCCTCAGTTTCCTCCTGGGAATCCAAGGCAGGCCATTTGTTTTAGGCTGCTGGAATGTCTGCTATTAATGTAGAGTGTGAGGTAATTCTGTAGTAGCTAGATACTTGGGGGGAGGGAGGGGAAACTCAGTGTTCTTACTATTTATTTAAATGTTCTTTAGATACAATACGGTGTTGAATGGTTGCTGTCTAAGGCCTGACCTCGCCATCCTTCCAAATGGGGACCTGACAGAGGTATGAATTTTGTTTATAGTAAACTAATTAGTAGATGAAGACAGGTATAGTTTTGGTTGGACAGACTAGACTGAAGTGAGGAGAACATCAGTCTGGTATGCATGTAAGCCAGGCTGTTGAATGCACCTTCTTGAGCTTATCAATTCAGGCCCTGGGCTGTTGAGGGCTGTGCCATGGTTTTGACTCAGATGTTGACAGTTAGGGAGTTTTTCGTGGTGTTGTAAATTTAGCTGCCTTGACTTACTTGAACTTAGTTTCAAATAGCTAAGAAAAAAGCATGGCTATGTTAATATAAAAAAGTAAAATAAGCAAAAAAGTACTGCCACATTTAAAGCATATTAACCTTGAGTTTGAACCTATAGTACATTTCACAGAGAAGTGGACACAAAGCAAGAGACAGTGTTGCTCAGCCTGGAGAAGAGAAGGCACCAGGGAGGCCTTATAGCACCTTCCAGTACCTAAGGGGACCTACAGGAAAGCCAGAGAGGGGCTCTTTATGAGGGCAGGTAGTGATAGGACAAGGGGGAATGGGTTTAAACTAAAAGAGGGGAGAGTTAGATTAGATATTAGGAAGAAATTCTTCCCTGTGAGGGTGGTGAGGCCCTGGCATAGGTTGCCCAGAGAAGCTGTGGAGGCCCCATCCCTGGCAGTGTTCAAGGCCAGGCTGGATGGGGCTTTGGGCAGCCTGGTCTAGTGGAGGGTGTCCCTGCCCATGGCAGGGGGGTGGAACTAGATGGGCTTTAAGGTCCCTTCCAACCCTAATCATTCTAGGATTCTATGACATATATGTGTATTAAAATAATATTTAATATTATGGTGTGTGTATGTATATGTTAAAAAAAAACAAACTGTGGTCTGCTTCATTCCTTGAGCTTTGACTATCTATGTTGCACGGTGCTGTAGAAATGAAGTAACGAGCGCGTGTCTTTATGCAGATCGGCGAACGAGGGGCTAACCTGAGTGGAGGCCAGCGTCAGAGAATCAGTCTGGCCCGAGCCCTGTACAGCGACAGGAGCATTTACATCCTTGACGATCCCCTTAGTGCCTTAGATGCTCATGTTGGAAATCACATTTTTAACAGTGCAATAAGGAAGCACCTGAAGTCAAAGACTGTCCTTTTCATCACTCATCAGCTTCAGGTAGTAATCTCATATTTTCTTTCTTGGACTTTCTTGAAATGCTGTTTAGTCAGTTGCCTTCATACCCTGCCTGTCTATAGGATGCAGGGTTTATGTTTACAGGATAAGTTTGCAAATATGCATGTAGCACAATCTAAGTGTTTATTTGTTATGACACTGGTGCTTCTCCGTGTCTGATCAGGGCTGGTAACACTTGACTAAAGAAAATTTACCGGAGATATAAATACCTTGTTCAAAACCACTTTTGTTAACATGCTATAAAGCTAGTTCATCACATCAGAAAGCTCTTGGATTTGATGTCAGTAAATGAGAACTGACATATTTTGAGATTTTTTGCCATCTTCTATGCCTAGAAATGTTAATGGTTAGTATATCAGTATTTGCAGTGTTTAAGTATCCTGAATTGTATCTTCCATAACAGATTGCTTTTGAGACAACATAAAAACATTTTATTTGTGTAGAGTGAGAGTAATCATGGTGCTCTAGTCAGTGCAGGACCTTTAAAAATCAGATGTCTAGTACATGGGACAGGGTGTGTTGTGTGCAGATGTCTATAAATTACTGAAAAGAATTGTGTGGGGGCATGGTTATTTGACATAATGATAGAGACTTGTTCTTACTGCCATTTTCTCCAGTATCTTGTTGACTGTGATGAAGTGATCTTTATGAAAGAAGGCTGCATTACTGAGCGAGGAAGTCATGAGGAGCTGATGAATTTAAGTGGGGACTATGCAACTATTTTTAATAACCTACAACTGGGAGAAACACCACATATTGAGGTACTTGGATTTTAATTTTAAGGTGCTCTGAATGTTGACTTTTTTGATGAGATGAACCAAATGACATAGTTGGAAGACTGGAAAAGGGCTTTGGATATTCATGTGTTGATCTGACCAACAGATTTCCTGTAGAATAATCTGTGCTTCAGTAGCACTTTGTATTTGCAGTCACAGTTTTTATTCAGGGAATGCATGGTAGAGAGGACTCTGCCAACGAGCTCATGAGTTGAACATGAAAGTAATGTATTGTTTCCTCCGGTGATGCTCAGGGCAGGAGGCTTGTTGTTTGTCTCTTTTATTGTACACCTCACTTCTTCATTTACCTCCAAATGAGCACAGACATGGACCAGCTTTTGTCTGAAAAAAATTTTTACTGGCTTGTTACTTTTTTTTCACATAGAGTGTGACTGAGGCACAGCAAAAGTGATACGACTGGTCAAAAGTTAGATGTGACAGTATTTTGGAAATGTAACTGAAAATGCTTTGAGGGGGAGGTTTGAGGAAAAAAAATTAATTCCTTGGCACTGCTTCTGTTATGAAACAATGGCTGTAAATGCAAACTTGGATTTGTGCTCTAGTATTTTAGTCAGTGGAAAAAATGTAAATCTAGAAAATAAGAACCACCACTCAGTAGGAGACACATTTAAATTTTCAGCAATTTAATTTTTCCCAGCTTTGTTTCCTGAAATTATTTGGAGTAAGCAACCTTTCTGCTTTTATTTGATGATGATTTACTTCTCTAAGTGTTGTGTGCTATTTTACTTAGTTAGGAGAGATTAAAAAGCACATCAGCAGTTTATTTAGACTCCTTATTCACAAGTTCCAGACATGGAAAAAAAAGTTTCTGAAAAGATAGTGTTGTGATATAAATATACAATAAAAGCACATAGAAGGTGCTTGGTGACATTTTCTCCTGGGAGATGTTATTGAAAGAAGTAAAAGAATGTGATGCATTACTCTGCATATCCTTTCTGAGGCATGAAGATTATGGTTCTGCCGTTGAAGATTAAAGTAATGATAGTTAACGTGAGATTCTCCAGTCTGCATGCTTGGCTGACTTTCACTGGCTTTCTGTAAACACTAGCTCATGGAAGGAGCATTAATTTGCATTCTCTATGGGATAAGAAGAGATGGATGGTAAAGTTAGATTCTCTGTGCTTTGACATGTGTGAGATGTCTCTTCTCATGTAAAGTGTGGGAAAATGATCGCAAACGTGGTGTGTAGGGAGTTTCAGTTAATGTAGGCTGCCTCTGAACAGGTAATTTCCATTTGTGGGAAGATGACTGAGTTTAGAACAGTAACTGTGTGTGCAGTTCAGTGTTTGGACATGACTTCTGGAAGACCAAGTTAACCTGACTTTGTCCTTAGAGACATTTCTTAAGAACTTTAAGTATGAGGATGCTTGGGGAAAAAAAGTCTCTGAGTTATTTTTGCAAGGGACAGGGGGATTGTATCTTTCTCTCAGTAGTAGGGGTGTCATTCCTCTCCCATGTATGCCCCTAGTGTCACTGATTCTGGAAATTAACCTTGCACACTACCAGTTCAGATCGGTAGCAGTTCAGAGTAACAGAGGAGGAGAATCCAATTGACCGGAGTTGGCAATCATCTGTAATGACAGTGACGTTAATATCCTGCTTGGTGTGAATGTGAAGCTATTGAAAGCCTTTGTCCTTAGGAGGCAGCTTACAAAAAGTTTGGGTTCAGATATGAAAATGTCAAAGCAAGTTACTCTGGTATGTTTAGTGTCATTGTTTTCCTACAGATTAATATAAAGAAGAACACAAACAATTCACTGAAAAGACCCCAGGATAAAAGTACCAAAGCAGGGTCTGTGAAGAAGGAGAAAGTTGTAAAGAAGGAAGAGGGTAACTATGTAATCAGATTTCTGGCTGTAATTATTTTGTACATGAATAAGCTCAAAGCATGCACTTTCAAAGAGTATTATTAATGTACCTCTCAGGTTTTGAAAGCCGTCTCAAGTCCTGGTCACTCAGCGTGGTTGATAGGACACAGGCAGTGGGCAAAGAACATTAATTCTTGAAATACTGGTGCCTGCACAATGTTTTTAAGTTCAATCAGGCTGCAGCTGGTCAGATGCTGATGGCACAAAGGAGTTTGTACCCTGTCTCCCACAACACCTCTCTCTCCTGTCCTAAGAGGCCAATGTGTATAGCTTGGTGCTGCTTGCAGAGTCCTAGGCAGGATGTGGCATTTATGTATGAAGAATTGGAAGATCTGACCTCTGTTTTGTGGTGCTCCCTGTTTAATGCTAACTTTGAACCTTGGCAGGGTTTAAAAAGCAATAGTGAGGCTGATATCAGCCTGGCAGTTCAGTCTGTGCTGATTGTGCTTTTACACACATACCATGACACGAATGATTCTGCAGAGGAAATGTCACTTTTTGAAAAAACTGTTTGAACTATTGAGTTCTACGTATTAATTAAGATATGTGTTTCTGAAAGTACTCTGTACTGTTTGAAAATGATTAGTTTTGTATATGTTCACAAAATGACGAAGCTTCATGGAACAGCTTTTTTTTCCTCACTCCCTCTTTTGTTTCACAGGCCAGTTGGTCCAGTTGGAAGAGAAAGGCAAGGGCTCTGTCCCCTGGTCTGTTTACGGTATCTACATTCAGGCAGCTGGAGGCCCCTTCGCATTCCTCATCATCATGGCACTGTTTGTGCTGAACGTGGGCAGTACAGCTTTTAGCAACTGGTGGCTGAGTTTCTGGATCAAGCAAGGCAGTGGAGTAAGATAAAGAGCTTTTCTACTCTCTTGTGTCTAACGGGCAGGGGGATTGCTCTCCTAAGACTAATTCCAAGCAGTCCTGTGAGACTAAATGGTGCTTCCTAATTTAAGCAAGTTGTAAGGCTCCCCAGGAGGTGATCTCACTAGAGAGTTCATCTCCAAGTATAAGAGAACTCCACTAATAAGAATGATATAATAGCTCGTGTGGTTTTTGTACTGCCCTCTTGTTCCGTGTCTTGGTTAATCTAAGAAGAGAAAGTGAAAATGTGAAACAAGCTGCAGGAAGAATTGCTAGTTTTAGTGCTGGTGTTGGTTGGAACGTGACCTTACATCTAACAGGATAGTGTTGTTAAAGTATATGGCTTTGTGTGAAATGACTTTTGGGAGTTGCTTTGAAGACTGTAATGATCTGGGATGGTTTGTGACTTTTCCTACTCTAGGGGCTTTGACTGCAAGTCTTGTTGTGATTAAAGATTCAAATATAACTGCAAGATTTTTTGGGGGGGGCTGGGGAGAGCAAACTACTAACCTCAGAAGAAGTAATGAAGTGCAGATGGCCAACAATATTAAAATAAGCAATGAGGTCCTTAAACTTGAAGATTAAAAAAAATAAAATAGAATGAGACTGTACGATAGTGTGACAATAAAGAATGTACTGCGTACTGGCAGAAAATAACGACTGTGTTTGAGAAGAAGACAATGTACAGCCTATCCAAGTTGAATATTGCTGTATAACAGGAGAGGAGGTATGAAAATATCTGGCATTGTTTGGAAGAACACAAGAAATGATAAGCATGAAATAGGAAATTAGGAATCAAACGAAGTAGGTATTGTGGCAGTATTTTTGAAGATATTGTAAGAAAAAGGCCAAGGGCTACAAATCTGCATGTCAAGTGTCTCTGCTAGGGAGAACCTTCTGACACAGTCAAAGATCATTGAAGTATTTTAAAGAAAGAAGAAATATCAAATGTGATGGAAGGACAGAGGACCATTAAATTCTACCGTATGTAATGTGTACGTGCTTAATCCTTGTCTTAACTAACTAACCGCTGAAATCTTGAATTTTCTGCAGAACACCACTGTGACTTTGGGAAATGATACTGTCATAAGCAACAGTATGAAAGATAACCCTCACATGCATTACTATGCTGGCATCTATGCACTGTCTATGGCAGTTATGTTGATCCTGAAAGCTGTTCGTGGTGTTGTCTTTGTAAAGGTATGTGCCAATGCTGTGGGTTTTTTCTTACCACCCCTCCCACACTTCTGCATATTGCTGTCACTGTGGTTCTTTTGGTCAGCTCCAAGAGAGAATTTTGAACCAGAGGAAGTCAGATCATGGTTTGTGAGGTTTCCAAGTCATCTCTTAGGGCTGGACCGTGCTTTCTGTTAAACTTCTGCCTGGATGAATAGCTTCCTTCCACTGGTTGGAAGCTCAGAATGCAAGACAAAAAGCCCTTATGGCTGGAAAGAGAAAATGAGCGCAATGTTTTGGTGCCCAGGGGAAGGGGCAGTGACAAGGCGGCAAACATCCTTTCATAATGGTGCAACGTTTTCTACATTGTCAGGGAACTCTCAGAGCATCCTCAAGGCTCCATGACGAGCTCTTCCGACGAATTTTGCGTAGCCCCATGAAGTTCTTTGACACTACACCCACCGGGCGGATTCTCAACAGGTTTTCCAAAGACATGGATGAAGGTATCTCTTGCTGTATGCACTGTAGATCCCCCATTCACACCTCCCAGTTAACTCCTTAATACTCTCCAGTCTTTTGCTGTCAGGGTGATCGCACCTTTATCCGTTGCCAAATGTGTATTTGTATAGAGCAGGAATTGGGATGTACCTGAATTAGGATTCTAGAAGGCAGCTGATATCTTAAGTTTGTCCTTTCACTTACAAAGAAGAAAACGTGCAGGTGCTTTTGTACCTGCAGACTGCACATGGGCTCTCAGCAGTTAATGCAGCGGGAACCTAGAGCATTAGGGTGAAGCTGGTGTGTGGCAAAGGTAGTAACTGGGTCAGAGTTGCATCAGTGCTATTTCTGCAAACTGGAATAATTGGAAAGACTGCTAGCATCTCAGAACATAAAAGCCACCCCTACCAAAAATGTACAGTTTCAATTTGAATAAGCCATGAGAAATCACTGTCCTTGTCAATGAGGATATACAGCTGGACTGAATTGCTTTATATAAGTTGTTTTAGCTTTCAGTACTCAAGATCTTTCTCTTTTCCCTCCCATCTTTTTCCAGTTGACGTTCGTTTGCCATTTCAAGCAGAAATGTTCATCCAGAATGTCATCCTTGTGTTCTTCTGTGTGGGGGTGATTTCTGGGGTTTTCCCCTGGTTCCTGGTGGCAGTGGGGCCCCTCATTGTCCTGTTCACGGTTCTGCATGTTGTGTCTAGGTAAGTGCATCAGCTGCTTTGACTAAAAGTAGAGATGCTTTGACCTCTTAGTAAGGACATAGGGTTCTGCAAGTGTGTATGCATCAATGTAGTGGTTGGGATATGGTGGTTGTACCTGTCACTTGAAAGTGCTTCTTTCCTTCCAGAGTCTTTATTCGAGAGCTCAAGCGTCTGGACAACATCACACAGTCTCCGTTCCTGTCTCATATTACATCTAGCATTCAGGGTCTCTCCACAATCCATGCCTACCACAAAGGACAGGAATTTCTGCACAGGTCAGTCGAGACATCTGTCTGAGAGTGGTGGAGCACAAAGCAGGGTGCAACAGGTTTACATTCAGAAAGACTTTTTAATGGGGTCTTACAGCTGATGGCATACACTGGCTCTAAGAGTAAAAGTTACTTTTTGGGGAAAACATGAGGAAGAGCAAGGGGAATGGAAAGGGGAAACTCCCCAGTAGCCAATGGGGAAAAACAGTGATGGTGTCCCGGGTGAATGCCCTCCTCCTGGAGTTCTCTGCAGCACAGCAGATGACAGTGATAGTGGTGAGGGCAATTTTTTGGCCATACTTTTTCCCTAGCAGTACATACTTTTCATCAGGTCCTGCTCATACTTCTTACTGGCTGTTTTTTCTTGTTGATGGTATTAGCGTTGGTTCGAGCATGCTAACGAAACCTCAGCGTGTATATTGATGAGCTGTTAGTCTCTGTGCGCATGTATAATTGGATAGCATTTGTCAAGTATTTAATGGATGGATAGCCACCTTGTTGTGTGCTGTGTCTGGGTTTCTCTAGTATAAACTAAAATCTGCCAAACAAATGTTAGTGAGGGAAAGTGAAACATTTCTCATGTGACAGCTGCTTCCCATGAGAACCTGCCGTAGCGATATCAGGGTTTTGCAGGTGCAAGGTCGACACACCACAGTGTGGGAGCACAGGGAAAATTGCCACAGAAGCTTTGGAAAGACACTGCTACACCAGCTTAGATGAAACGTTGCAGAGGTGCCAATAGCAATCCTTTTGCGTTGCTGTGCTAGAGTACTAAGGCACTGCACTGCTGTACAGCAGTGATTGTTACAAAACTGAGTTGTGTGGTCAGAAAATCTAGTTGCTGGCTCTGTGAATCTCTCAAGTGTCTCCCCTTAAACGTACTTTCTCAGCTCTGCAGTGTCAGGGTTGTAAATTAAGTAGTTATTGATGTGTTTTAATTAGTGTCACCAGTCCTGTTAAAACTTAGTGTAACTTTACAGTTACATATAAAATAGCACACATTTTGTGCGTATCCTGAAGCACTGCTGCTGTTACCCATGGAGTAATTTGTAGCCCTCAAGCATCCTCTGGGAGGTCTTGCATAGGTGAAGTTGTGGTGAACACGTGTGGAATGTCAATGAATTTTGATTCACCCCCAGTAAAATTCAGTGTTGTACACAGAAACTTGGTGGTTTGACTTCTGAGAGTTGAGCTAAGTAGATACCTGACATTATTCAGGAAAGCTTGTAAACCCTGCTTTCATGGCCTAGTTTGAGACTTTGTCAATGACATACTAGTCTTCCCACCCTGAATTCTGATACTGGAACAGGGATTTAAGTAGCTCTGCTATTTGTAGAACATCAGACTTGTGAAGGTCTACTAACCTTTCCTGTATTTGTTTCAGGTATCAAGAGCTCCTAGATGACAATCAGGCACCGTTCTACCTGTTCAGCTGTGCAATGCGCTGGCTAGCTGTTCGGCTGGACATTATCAGCATTGCTCTTATCACAACCACTGGCCTTATGATTGTCTTAATGCATGGCCAGATTCCTCCTGCCTACGCTGGGCTGGCTATCTCATATGCTGTGCAGGTATGTCCACATACTGTAATACATAATTTCCCATTTAATGTAGTTTTGTAGTAAAAGTAACACACTGTTGAAAACCTTCCTTAATGCACTAGAATGGAAAAGATACCATTACCTCTTTGGGTGATGGAGGGGAAAGCAATTCGGAGTCAGGACCTTTTGCTAGCAGCCAAATGACAAATGATGAGAAGCTGGGTGCTTAAGGGTTTTGCTTTGGGGAGCTGCCTCTTTTTAAATGATGAAGTAGAAACCATTTGAGGCTCTTCATATGCCACATACTGCAGTTTTCCTGGATATTTCCAGAAACTGGATTGATGGCACATCAGACATCTGCCAGACTGATGTCTTCATGTGTTGCCTGCAGGATGTTGTGACAGCGAACAGCAGCCACTGCGGCAGCTGTGCGGGTCGGTCAGGCTTCAGGGCTGAGAGGTCTTTGCTGCGAGAGCTGTTGTTTGGCCTTTTCTGCCTCCTGGTGGCAGTAAGGTGGAGTTGCAAAACTTAGGCGGCTAATATTGAAGGCTGCTGCTTGTGGGAAACCTTTCTAAACTGCTGGTTTTCCAAGTGATTAATAAATTATGGTTATTGTCAAATTAACTGTTAACTAAAATTAACTTGTCTTGGGCACCTTAGCTATATGGTGCCCGTTGGCAAGAGTACTTGTATCAAATATCATAGAATCATTTAAGTTGGAAAAGATCTTTAAGATCGAACACTGCCAAGCCCACTGCTAAACCACATATCCCTAAGCGCCACATCTACACGTCTTTTAAAGCCCTCCAGGGATGGGGACTCAACCACTTCCCTGGGCAGCCGTTCCAGTGCTTGATAACACTTTTGGTGAAGAATTGTTTTCTAATATCCAGCCTAAACCTCCTCTGATGCAACTTGAGGCTGTTTCCTCTCGTTCTGTGACTTGTTCCTTGGGAGAAGAGACCTAACACCCACCTGGTGACAACCTCCTTTCAGGTCATTGTAGAGAGCGATAAGGTCTCCCCTCAGCCTCCTCTTCTCCAGACTAAACAACCCCAGTTCCTTCAGCTGCTCCTCTTAAGACCTGTGCTCCAGCCCCTTCACCAGCTTTGTTGCCCTTCTCTGGACACATTCCAGCACCTCAATGTCTTTCCTGTAGTGAGGGGCCCTAAACTGAACACAGTACTCGAGGTGCAGCCTCACAAGTGCTGAGTGCAGGGACAATCACTTCCCTAGTCCTGCTGGCCACACTGTCCTTTAGGTTCATCTCTTAATTCAACAATAAATCACAGCTCTCTAAATTTGTCTTTGTTTTCTCCCATCACTCCAGTTAACAGGGTTATTCCAGTTTACAGTCAGACTTGCATCAGAGACAGAAGCTCGCTTCACCTCAGTGGAGAGGATTGATCACTATATCAAGGTAGGACAATAATACAGTCAACTGCCCGTTGTAAAATTTTTTGTTGCCTGTTGTATTGCTGGCATAAGAGAAGAGAAAGTCAGCCACAGTCTGCCTTGGAACAGAACGTGTATTTCTGATCTTGTAAACACATTGATGTATGCACTGTAGTACTGCAGAGTGAATTTGTTTTATGAAGTATGTGTATAAGCATCGGCAGGATGTGCGAGCTGGTCGGTAACGAAGCTTACCGGCCTCCCTGGAGTTACCGAAGGGCATTGGAAGCTTGCTCACGTTCTCAGCAGAGTGCGAAGTGTGTGAAATGGGTAACTGGGAACTCAATACAATATTTTACAGTAAAACGATGGTGTTCTGGCATCCTTCATTCCAAACCTAATGGAACACCTTCATTTAAACACAGATAACTGTTTTTTACCTTATCTATGTGTAATTCTTCTTCGTCCTAGCAAGTCCACTTCTTTTTCCACAGCTGTCATATAACATATTCCTATATGCTTAAAAGGTCAAGGAATGTTCTCATTGCAAACAAGAGAAATGTGCCAGGCTAAAATCAGAGCTTAGCAAGCTGCTCTGATGATCTCTAGCCCTTTCTTCATAACTAGAATTTGTGTATGCAAACTGGGCATAGGTCAATGGGGGAAGGCAGGAGAAAGCCTTCTACTGGATCTGGTCTTTAAGGTGAAAGGCTTTTTTCCTTAATACGTGATACACACGCCCTCTGACCTTCGGAGGGTGTATATATATATATATATTTTTCAGTAAATCTGGGCTACATAGTAGTTGCTAGTTGTAGAACTTTTTTCAGCCTGTGGATTTAATACTGGAGAGAAAAAAAATAGTTAAAACTGCCCACTTCACCAGTCCTCTTGTGGAATCTAAGTAGAACATTTCTATGTATGGAAAAACCTGGTGACCACACAAGCTGAGAACTGTGTGCCAAATACTGCCTGGTATCTCTCACCGGGCTGAGATGGGTTCGTCACTGTCAGGCCTTCAGTGGCAAAACATGTAATTGTAGACTGTTCGTTTTTTTGGTTTATTAATTTTTTTTTAGTTACTGTCTACCATTTTATATCACTATTGAGCAACACTTTCTGTAATTTTTTTTCTCATTTGGATCTCTAGACAGCCATTTTATTACAAAACTGTAAAAGCAGTTTGATTCTGAAGCGAAGGGGCAGGTGAGTTGTGAAACACCATGCAGGTTCTGTGTCTGACCAAGTCCCAGGCTTGGCTTCTCTCACTGCGGGCTCTGAGCTTGCTGTTACGAGCACCAGGCTCAAAGAACTGGAGTGCTATTGTAGAAGCTTGCTGTTTTTCTCAAACCCTTCCTTGGGGCACAATTAATCTGCCTCTAACTAGATACTGCAGATACCTGTAACTGACATGGTCTCTTGGCGTCTGCCTGTAGCCAGTGTAGGAAATGGCTGTCTCCAGAGGGCAATTTATTACCCGTTCGAAGTGTTTATATTAAAATGAGAAAAATCCCGCTCCAGAAACACTATCTGCTTTGTAGTGACTGTAAAGGAGTTGACAGAGCCTGGTTCAGTTGGAGATTCTTACTTTGTGTGTGTTTAAGGTTAGATGAGACGAATCCCGTGAGAGGATTTCTGCCGTTATCTGAGGCTGCTTGTGCCGAATGTGGGAAAGTGACCTTGGCTTCATTCTAAACATGCTGTAAAGGCACATGGTTGGTTTTCAGAGGTTCTGCTTTTCTGTTTAATTTGTGAACTGCTTAATGAGGGACCTGCTAAAGGCCAGAGTAAAATAGTGAAAGTGAGCAAGCTGGAAGGGGCCCAACTGGCTCAGTGATTTAACAGAACAGGGGAGAATGAGGAAGAGAAGGAGGAGGGTGCATTTGTACGATGTACCACGCAGGCATTCTCTTCTGTGTCAGAATCAACAGAAGCGACCTTGGCGTGGCACAGCAAATGAGACACAGAAATGCAGCAGATTTTACATGCAGAAGCGTATCCAGTCTTTGCAGTGCAACAAAAATCAATAGGATTGTGCTCATAAATAGTAGGCCTAAAATATATTTTTGAATTTTGTTGATGAAAAGCATTGTTGTGCAGAAGGGCTGATGTCCTTATTGAGGCAACGGTGGGGGGAACAGCAGCGCAGTCAATGTAACACAGCAAACTTCTGAACCACTGGGCCTGCATCCGGCTACGTGGCTCATCATAAAATTGCTATAAATTGCTATAGGCTGAGTCTGCAGGGAAGAACTCCTACTGAAAGTGGCAACTGATAATTTCTCTTTCTTGTGTGTTGTTTACTGGAAACTGAACTTCTGGTTTTGTTTAAAGACACTTTCCCTGGAAGCTCCTGCTCGAATTAAGAATAAAACTCCTCCTCGGGACTGGCCACAGGAAGGTGAAGTTGTTTTTGAAAATGCAGAGATGCGGTACCGAGAGAACCTCCCTCTAGTACTGAAAAAAGTGTCCTTTACTATCAAGCCGAAGGAAAAGATTGGCATTGTGGGAAGGACAGGCTCTGGTAAGGTTGAGCACTAAGCAAAGTTAAAGTACTGCTTCTGCAGAAAGGGAATGGGCTAGAGTGGGGCGGTCATATTGGTTCTCCTCTGTCTGCGTTTAAGTTGTGAATTGCACAGGAGTGGTCCAGCAGTGTGACAGTGGTGGATTCTGTTCATGTGTGTACATAAGTAGGATCCCTGTAAACAGTAATGAAAACAAGTTTTCATTTAAATTAGATATCCTACTATCCCTGAGCCAGTACACTCAGAACGTTTAACACCCCAAGCCACTTACAGAATCACAGAATGCTGCCTGCAACATGCTCGCTGCAGCTTATTTGACTCTTGAAAGTTTTCTGTACAGTTGCTGCAGCCAGGTTTGGCTCTAAGCTTCTCAGAAGTTTATAATGCAAAGAATCAAAACCCTAGTTTGTGAGATGACGGAAGCCAGCTCCAGCATGTAATTTCTAAATAAGCAATTAATATTGCTGGATTGGGTTTATGTGGCAAGGTTTTGGTAGCTGGGGTGGGGTGCCACTGCAGGGGTGGCTTCTGTGAGAAGAGATTAAAAGCTGCCCCTACAATTGCTTACAAGTTTAAATGCTGAACCCCAGCATTTACTAGCATTGTTTGCCAGGACTTTATGGTATTTTAGAACCGTTTTCTTACACATGGACAGATTTTTGAAATGCTTCTCATCTCAAAGCTGCTGTGGTTGTAGAAACACTAGTATTGTTTTTCCTGTCTCATTTTCAGGGAAGTCCTCCCTTGGAATGGCACTCTTCCGCCTGGTTGAACTGTCTGGGGGCTGCATTAAAATTGATGGCGTGAAAATAAATGACATTGGTTTGGCAGATCTTCGCAGCAAACTCTCAATAATTCCTCAGGAACCTGTGCTATTCAGTGGCACTGTGAGGTTAGTGAGACCATAAGGCGGCAAGAAGGGTAAAGAGGGCTACCAGCTTATACTCTAACTCAAATAGGTGCCTGATGAGATGTTAGTTTTCAGGCATCCTGGCTCCTGTTCTCTGTTTTTGAAACAAAAAAGTACAGCTAAGTGATTTTACCTGGTCCAGTGCAGAACTGGATGTGATTGCCCTCTATGAAAGTCTTGTTTTCTGTTTAGACTTACTTGAAGTTTTTGTATTTTTGTTTTCCATCTCTACTCTTTTTTTTTCTTTGGCTGCTCTAACCCTAGTGTGCCGGGAGCATCTGATTCCCTTGGCAAGTAAATTCCGTCAGTGGAAGGCTAGACGGGAATCATCCATCCGGATGAATTAGCGCACTGCTGTTCTGCCATTCGGTGCTGAATAAAAATTCTGGTTACATTCTCTGCTTCCCCCTCCAGATCAAACCTGGATCCTTTCAATCAGTACAGCGAGGAACAAATCTGGGATGCTTTGGAAAGGACTCACATGAAGGAGTGTGTAAGTATGATGTGCCCTCAGACACACATGTTTGTGTTTTGACTTTCAAACCTACATGTTCAGTTAGTAGCTGCTTCAGAGACCTTTAGGTGAAGCTGTTCCTCTGCACATTTTTCCCTTCTCAGCTATGCGTTATTTCTAGTAATGAGACTGATTTTTGGAGAACGTGCCATATTTCGGATGTTTACTTTTTTACTATAGAGCATAGCAGAGTGTTGCTTCATCACAGGGGCTCCTAGGGTGTTATGATATTTCACGTGGTATTTTTTCTCTGTGCCTTAGGTGTGCATTCTACATTTACTTTTGTGAGTGTAAATGTCACACATGCGTGTTTATACTGCACTTAAAATCTGCCCTTTGTGAGGCCCTCTGCAACAAGTGTCACTGCCATGATGTTTCCAATTCTTTTCTTGTAAATCAGGTGGCACGGGGCTGCACGTGTGACTATAGTACATACGCTGCAGCAATTCCTGCAGGGTCACTCTTTTCTCTTGGTGAGACTGTCAGGAGAGCCGTATTCACGGTGATACTGTTTTGTACGTGGCACACTTCTTTCTAGAAATCAAATATTTTGTACTCATGTCATTCTAAAGTTGCCTGCTGAGAGGATATAGCTCTTCTAGTTTAACAACTAGTAGTGTTATCTGGAGCTGTCACTGAGTCACTGGACAGGCTGGAGAGTTAAGCAGAAAGGAATGTGATGAGGTCCAACAAAAGCCAGTGTAGAGTCCTGCACCTGGGGAGAAATAACCACAGGCATCAGTACAGGTTAGGGGATGACGTGCTGGAGAGGAGCTCTGCAGAGAAAGACCTAGGGGTCCTGGTGGATAACAGGTTGACCATCAGCCAGCAGTGTGCCCTTGTGGCCAAGAAGGCCAATGGCATCCTGGGATGCATTGAAAAAAGCATGGCCAGCAGGTTGAGGGAGGTGATCCTCCCCCTCTACTCTGCCCTGGTGAGACCCTATCTGGAGTACTGTGTCCTGTTCTGGGCTCCCCAGCTCAAGAAAGACAGGGATCTCGAAAGAATCCAGTGGAGGGCAACAAAGATGATAAAAGGCCTGGAGCATCTTCCCTATGAGGAGAGACTGAGAGATGGGTCTCTTCAGCCTGGAGAAGGCTGAGAGGGGATGTGATCAGTGTTTATAAATATCTAAACTGTGAGAGGCAATTGGATAAGGCCAAACTCTTTTTGGTGGTGGGTAGTGAGAGAACAAGGGGCAATGGCTGAAAACTGGAACACAGGAAGTTCAACTCAAACGTGAAAAAGAACTTCTTCACGGTGAGCATGATGGAGCACTGGAACAGGCTGCCCAGAGAGGTTGTGGAGTCTTCTTTGGAGATGTTCAAGACCCATCTGGATGCCTACCTGTGCAGCCTGGTGTAGGGCACCTGCTTTGGCAGGGGGGTTGGACTCGATGATCTCTGGAGATCCCTTCCAACCCTTACCAATCTGTGACTGTGATTTCAACTGGACTGAGCAGGTCTGATGTCATGTTGTTTTAGCATTAGTTGTTTGTTGCTCATTTCCCCAACAGAGAGAGGGCGAGATGGTCAGCAAAGTGTGACGGATATTTTGGAACGTGGGCAAAATCGGGTTTGCAGGAGGAGCAACAGTTTGTCTCATGTCATGGAGATACAAAAAGTCTGTGCAATGCTTTAAGATTTTTGCCCCTTCCTTCCCACGCAGGTTGCCCAGCTGCCTATGAAACTTGATTCGGAAGTGATGGAAAATGGGGAAAACTTTTCAGTTGGAGAGAGACAGTTACTGTGCATAGCGAGGGCTCTACTGCGTCGTTGCAAGGTGAGCATAGCAATGAGAGAAATACCAAACTGATAGGGTTGCAGAAGCCTTTTTTTGTGCCAATTCCTTTTATCTGTCAGAGGAATCATACCAACAATTATTGCGACCCAGAGAGATGTAGGGTTCGAACAACTAGGAAGGCATCTGTAGCCTGTAATGGTCTGCAATCAGAAAGGTATTGCTTGTTAGTGTTAATAGCAGGGTATCAAACTGGCCTAATCACTTCTTCAGAGTGTCCTGTTACTGTGGAGCATCTGATTCTTTCTTCCTTCCACCCTTTTGTGAATGTCTGCGAAAGATTTTCCTTCTACATGGTGCTCTGCTAAAATGTGGTCTCCTAGTGGAATTTGGGACCATGCTATGGCAGTGAAGTTAAAGCTTTTGCAGGAATGGAAGACAAACAATAATTACAGTGAGAAAGGAATTTTGGATTGAGATTGACCAGAATTCTGATTTTAACATCCTTTTTTTCTTAAAATATTACAGTGTGCGATGTTTAAGGTTCACTCTGCATCTGTTTTAAAGCCAGACTACTCAGCAGAAGTTACTGCTCTCTCTGCAGTACCTGCACAAAACAAGTCTAGTTTAGCTTTGACAAGACACCACTCCAAATCAGCTTATGTCTGAGTCTGAGAGGAGGGTAATTCTTCCCAGCATGAGCAAGCTGGTAAGCCTAGTGAGCACTGACTCATTCCCGAAGGAATCGCCACCAAGGATGTGTCAGATTAGTTTACCAGTAAAATGCATATTTGAGATTTAGCTGCTGAATGTAAAACTGAACGTAGTGGAAACTCGAGGCCTAGGTCAGAACCCAAACATCTCATGGCTCTAGGACGTGACCATAAAATGTAAGTGCGGTCCGTAGGGTGACTTCATTGAAGGCAATTACGTAAAGAAAACTGAAAGGGTGCTTGGAAAAACTACCTTTGTGACCAGAGCTCTGTGAGGGTTGCCAGTTGTGCCAACTCTTGGTCATGGCAGTTCTGCCCACTCTGCGTATTTTTATGTTCAGCGAGGGAAAGCGTTACTGTGGGTAACAGCCAGGGTTATGTGTTGCTTTCAGATTTTGATACTGGATGAAGCAACAGCTGCTATGGACACAGAGACAGACTTACTGATTCAGGAGACTATCAGAGAGGCGTTTGCAGACTGCACTATGTTAACAATTGCTCATCGCCTGCATACGGTACTGGGCTCTGATCGGATCATGGTGCTAACACAAGGACAGGTAAGCAGAAAGACTTCTGTGGTTGCCATTCTGTTGCAGTCTGGTGGTGTCATATGTGCAGGCTGAACTGAAGGAACAGCTAGTACTGCAGGGTAGAAAATCCTCTGTGTTCATTCACAGTTACAGTGGGACTTGATTGTAAAGGTCTTTTCCAACCTAAATGATTTTGTGATTCTCCATCCTTGGTAATAATACTCCAATGGAATCAGTCATTTCCTGACTGCGACAGGATGAAATTTCTTTTACACTCCAAGAAAGTACCTTAGAGCAACAGTCTCTCTTAGAAGTGTTTTTAAGTAAGCATCTCTGCTGTGACTCAGTGGCAGTTTCCATTACTTTCACGAAGCCTTGTGCTACCAAACAGGCATATGAGAGCTACTCTACCCACTTTTCAAGCTTCCATGTGGGAGCCATAAACAGTTAACTCAAATATAAGAACATTTAGCAAGGCTTTTAAAGGTACAGAAGGCAATCTGCCTCTGTTTGCCAGAGCCACCAGAGTTTGCTCCCTGCTGGGTAGTTCCAGAGTTTGAGCTAGTTTGAAGCATCCCAGGTTACAGTACGTACACATAAATGTATGTACTTTCACCGCCTGTTGTCTCATCTAAAGATGAATGTCATGTTCCGGCTTCTTTACTACCGTGTCACAAGTCCAAGGGGGGGGAATCCGCTTTCTGATGGATTTTACTGACATACTTTACCTGCCTTGTTTGCTTTTAGGTAGTGGAATTCGACACGCCGTCTGCCCTTCTGGCCAATGAGAACTCGCGCTTCTACGCTATGTTTGCTGCTGCGGAGAACAAGGTTGCTGTCAAGGGCTAAAATTCAGGGCAAAGTCACTTTAATTTTGGAGAGCTACACTCCCTGCCTGTGGCAGGCCAGCTCTTCCTCCTCCTCCTCCTCCAAGCAGATTATTGCCTTTTCATCTTTTAATTTTTAGCACAACGTGTCAAGCCAGAGAGTTTTTAAAACGGTGTCAGATGAATTCTTCATGTTTTTATTATTGTATTTATTCCATAATCATATTAATAATTTTTTGTTATTAAATGCACTCTACAAATGGCTCAGGGAGCCATAGTTATAAATGTATCAGAGGCCTATAATGAAGCTTTATACATGTAGCTATATCTATACATAATTCTGTATATAGCCTATATTTACAGTGGAAATGTAAGCTGTTTATTTTATATTAAAATTAGCACTGTATTAATAACAGTGCATATTCTTTTCTATCATTTTTGTACAGTTTACGGTACCAGAGATCTGGCTTTGTTATCGGACTGTATCAGACACCATTTTGTCTTTTACAGTTGGTCTTTTCCTAGTGCCGGATTTTCTGCGTGTCTGAGTGGAAGTGAAGCTTTGCAATAGTGTCCTTTATTGTCACATCTTTGTTGTCTAGCGCAGGGGAGACGAGCTCTGTGGTGTAACTCTATTGCATTGTAATTTATCAAAGCTATTTGGAGCATCGCTAATGTTCACCACGGCAGCGGCTGCTGCTTCCCGTGATGCTTTCCCAAAGCAGGGTTTTTAGTGATCTCCTGGGTGGAGAACCACTTCTGGGTCACAATAAGGCCTCTTATTTTCTCAGTGTCCTGGTACAGTATTTCCTACTGTATCAGCAGGGTTTATTTTAATGCAAGCAAGCCCAAGCTCTTCCTGCTTCGCTGATCTAACACAACCAAAATCTAACTGTTCATGGAATGATCTGTAGCAAATTAATCATAAGGTTCAAATCATACCCTCTGTGCTAGAAGGAAAGCCTTTTCAGAGTTGCTTCAGCTGACTGACTCCTTTATCTTGAAGCTGCTAACACTCCTCAGAGGTTTAGGTTGGCTTTCATTGGCAATGGGTAACACTAACTCGTTGTTCTGCTCACTTACACTAAGGTTAAACAACATCGATATTTCCTGTTTCTTTATTGCACACTTGTTAAGGAAACAGTCCCCTACCCCACATCTTCTGGAACCTGAACAGGTTCCTGTTGATCAGGATGTAACACTGGTGTAGGACATTGTTTTCTTACTGTAAAGAGACCTACCTCAGGTTACTAGGTCCTGCACAGTACGTTGCCACGATCACTGTACACCATCCCTGTTTTACGGGACCTGTGGCCCGGGTGGGCACCGTCGCTCCTATAATAGCCGTGACTTATTGAATGGTCAGCGTTGCATGTCTTTGTCAACTTGGACATTTTGTAGCCTTAGCATGTTTGCAAAATGTCTCATGGAGGCAGAAATCTGAAAAGTAAATAAAACTATTTTGGGTTTTGTAAATTTTGTTGGCTTAAGTGGTTTGTTCTGGGCACGTAAATAATTTGTCACCTTTTTGAGCCCTGGGGGGGACAGTTTTTGCAGGCTGTTTTTGTTTTATTTTCTTGTCTGTGCGCCATGGCCTGACCTTTCTTCCTTCAGAGCGGAAAATGTTTCTTTAGAAGTGTAGTGGGTAACTTTTGTGCCCTCCAGCATGGGGGCGGCTTCCAATATATGTATCTTTGAGTAGTACAGGGAGTGATAGTTTGTAGTGCAAATATTCACGCCAAGCAGCAAGGGGAGGAGGTCAGAGGGAGTACAGAAGATCCTTCTCAGGCTCACATTTTCCCACTTCACCTGCAAGCGTTACTGTTTATAGTATGACATGGCTGCAAAGTCACAGCACCAGGCGTTTCTACCTACCAATACCACAGGCAACTCATGGCGTTAACAGAACTTAGGCTTGAAGATAGTGGCGCATAAAGCATCAGTTGTAGCTGTTGGTTAGTAAGTCTTTCCCCAAGCAAGCATTAACTAGCCCCGACCTTACCCTGCTCACGGGCCTGGACCTAAGCTTACTTATGTCAGGGACTGGCTGCTGTTTTGCTCAGTGTTACTTAAGTCAAGGAGAGAGTGAGTGTATGTTGTGATAGGAAAGGGAAGGAACGGGAGAAGTAATGGGCCTCTCTCCAGAGAACACCCAGCTATGGGGGGGTGTTCTTTTCTGATTGGAAACTTGAGGACAAAAAGCGACTGGGGAGAGGCATGAGGGAGCAGGGGTGCTTGGCCAGAGGCAATGCCCTGCTGCTTCCCTAAAAGAGGAGCTGGGTAGAGTGTGAAGATGAAGGCTGAATACCTCAAGGGGAGAGAACGTGAAATGCATCTGCCTCAGTGTGGGTAAAACAGTTCAGTCAGCTGTCATATGTGACTGTCATGGACAGGATTGTCTTGGGCCCTGCAGAACTGAGTTTACCCCACGAACTTCAGTATTTCCCTTGAAGAAAAAGGACTAACGTACCTAGTTCTCACATGCCACTGGGGTCAGAGCGTGGCTTCATTTTGTGGCTAAAGCTGAGCTAATGGCAGTCTGGGGGAAAGGGGAGCCATCCTGATCTTGTCCTCCTTCTTCTTCCAGGCTGGGAGTTCCTTCCACTTCCCCGATGCCAGCACTGGCTCTTGCCTGGTCCAGCAGTGACCCAGTTCAGAAAGCTAACTTGCAGAGAGTTCACCCTCCAAAAGCAGGAACGCTGTACAAAGAAGGAGCAGGAAGGCGCACCCGGAAGGGAGGTGAAGTGGGTCTGCTCTTTTCAGTAGGTGCTAACTGTAACACTAGCGTAGGTATGAGAGGAAACTGCGCTCAGGATTCATTGTGCCAAACTGCTGCTTCCCACTTAACGCTCTCCTAAAAAGGTGAATACTTCCCTGCTGCCTCAGCGAGCTGAAATAGCTCAACAAGGTGTCAAGACCTTTGATGGAGCAGGTGAACAGTCACCTGTGGACAGCAGGGATTAACTCAACTGTTTTGTTACACCTTGGCTCCAGCACTGTTACTTTGGAGTTAAGGAGATAGACTGCCAGAGGGAAACGTTCACCTGCTTCATTTGGCGCTTGTCTCGCAGACAGTACAGCAGTGCTGCTGCTCGCAGGCGCAGCACTCTTTTTTTTTTTTATTATTATTTTTTTTTATTGGTTTTTGTCCCGAACCACAGGAGCAAGCTGAGGCCTGGCCCAGGGCCCTGTCACTGAAGTGGAAGGAAGAAACATCAATATTTACAAATGGGACTGATGTACCTTTATCTTTGGAGCATTCTACAAGAGGTTGATGATGATGGGAGTTTTCAGGAATTGGATCCTGCTTTAGGATTTATGGTGTGATATCCCAGAGAAGACTTCATCCTAGGATAAGACTGTTGGGTTTGGGACAGAGGCTTTCCTTAAAGAGACCCTACCCCACATGGCACAGAGATAACGCATCCTTGTTACATAGCAAAGGCCCAAGCCCGGCAGGTGTGCAACCTGAGAGAGATTTGCCTGGGATAACTGGTTTGCTGTATCACCCTCGGGAATTTCAGTGGTATCAGTTTTGCTTATGCTGCCCAAATGCAGCGAGTGCAGCTGATCCCAACATGTTATCATAAGCTTAGAGACTCTTAGAACGTGTTCTGCTTGTCTCCTCTATCTGATGAGTGGAAACGTTGCGCTTCCTTGGGACTTCAATCAAAACACAGGTAGGATTCTTCTAAAATTACCCAGTGGAGTTAATGTGCAGTTAGGTGGGAGTCAGTAAGTCCAAAGTCAGGCCCCGAAGGTGTCCTAGCTTGGACACCTGAGGATACTTCACCATTACCCGTGGTGAGGATCACACAGGGTCACATCCCGAGGGGCTGGGGCTCTGGTCTGCAGATCCCCAGATGAAAGGCAGAGGAAGATCAAGCGGTATTAGTACATCGCTGGGAACAAAGTTTGAGACAGTATGATTGTTTCAAAAGGCAAATAGTATGGGTCAGAGAAGGTATCGGAAGGAAAGGATAAATGCAGAAAATTTGATTTATAAAAGGAAGATGTGGAGAAAAAAGGTGGAAGGACAAAAAGTTTCTCTTAACTAGAAGGGGATTGGGCAAAGACAAAATGGCTTCTTGAAGGTGCTTCAAAAGAACATACTGAGAAGGTGCAGGGTGGCTGCAGTGCCCTCATCAACCAAAGAGCTTTCCTGAATGCTGCCTTGTTAGTTTTTACTGCAACTACAGGGTGTGTTTTGCTATATATAAGCAAATGCACAATGGTTTTCTTTGTAGTCCCTGTTTCAGGTCAGTCCAGGATAATACTGTGATTTGGTTTACCCTTGGTTCTGCTGGAGGCAGCAGCCAAATTGTGCCGGGGCCCCAGTTTCTGCCGCGGGGATGATGATACGGTGGAAACTCCATTGGGAAACGGCGCAGATGCTGCTGTGGCTTGTGTAAGTCTTGGGAGGCTTTTAGAATGTACCACTACGGGTTCCTTAAACCCACAACCGTGTAATAAATGTTTGTGTGTCGTCCAAAAGACGTGCCTTGGAGCGAAGTGTGACAGTGGAAATAACTTACGGAAGCGTAAATACATGGGGCAGAGGGGGTTCCTGCACGCTGCTCTCGGGCTGCGGGGAGCTCGAATCGCCCGTGCTCCCAGCGCACCTCTCCCTCCCGGCGTGCTGTGTCCTGCCCTTACCACGCAGAGAAACAAGGGGTTGTGTAAAGATGGTAATTCTGTGGTTTCTGTCCTTTCTGGTTTAGGAAGGCAGCCGTGGATGGGGCGCGATTGA